>CM041778.1:152771035-153092423 GCA_023374045.1 Limonium bicolor | reverse complement strand
CTGTCTCCCTATTCATTTCTAAAGGGTATTGGCTTATCATTATCTTTGATAGTTCGACACCATAGTGGGTGTCTTTAGAGGTCCTCTATAGTTAAGAGGAGTTTTCCCTTTATGTAGTTCCTTTGTTTTGTTTACGAAGTTCGTTGTGTTTCATCTCAAGGATTCATCAACGAGAAGGGACTACACTACTGTGCGTGCAAGCGAAATGCACAATAATAGCAAGCAGGAGAGCAAGGAAAATAATCAATCCATTCACATGCCTTACACAAGCTCACAACAGACAATTAAGAACGGTAAAATACAGCACACAAGCCGTGTAACACGGCAACATACGAACCACACATGTCCATACCTGGATCAGAAGCAGGTGTTGTCTCACACACGGATTCCCGATTGACGTTCGTCACGACCCTAACGTTGATTAAAGATACCGTGTCAGTTAACGATTTCATGTGACGACATTGATCTAGTTTATCTCATTTAGACCGGGTGTTATTCCCTAGGTGAACCTTTGATTGTTCAACTTATATTAACCCTTAGAACTTCCTAAGCATTAACCTTAGGATCATCTTACCCCTAGGACATTCACGTTGTCAACTCACACGTTAACTAAGTCCGTTTTTCCTAGCTATTGTCTTAGAGCGTTTTAAGCGCTAATCACGTAACAAGTTTATATAAGATAGAGTTACATTTGACCACGATGTATCCTTTTCTTAGCTAGGTAGGTTAGCAATGTTTTTAATCCATTATCACAACAGCAAGGTCTTTAAGACACTTCAATAGCCCATATATTTAGAAACCCCAAAGTTTTAGAAAACTAAAACATAGTTTCGGTGTTTAACTTTCCAAGATGTTCCATAAGTTTGGCTAGACCCATTAGGACGATTTTGGGTCCCTTATAAACCTAACATCACCCTCATACCCTTGTTGAAGGTCGGTTTTACAAAAGCATCCAATTCCAGGAAACTCTCTTTTAGTTTTTTACATTGATCTCTATTTCTCTCTTAAGGTATTTACCCACTTAGTTAGGTGTTCCAGCAAGGTTTTAGACCAAAAGTCAAACCAACTCAACACTGATCACGTTCCTAAAACTTTCCCATACTGAGACGTAAAAATTGCAGCATACCGAAAACAAAATCTTGTATATCTCCTCTTAAGGCTTTCTTTTTGTTCATTAATACATCTCCAATCCCACCCCAACATTTTTACCCAACTATCTAAATGTATTAGGAAGATTTTGAAACTAAAAACAAAACAACTTAACACAAGGCCGCTAACACTACTTGAAGTCCATTAGACAGAGTTGTTACACTAGGATATTAGTTACAGGTTTTTGACTACTTCTGCATTAGTTGTCATTGGTTACTTGTACAAAATTTCTCTGAGCCCTTTTTACTTGCTGTTAAATCCTGGAGCAGCTGGCAATTAGTTACTTAATGTCGCAGCTTGTAAGAAAGGAAGACTATCACAACTCTAATGGTCTATACATGACTCATACTTCAGGCTGGTCGTTGGGTTTTGGAAACAGTAATGACTACATGCTGATTATAATACTTATTGATTGCTTACTTTGGGACAGCAGAGGCAAACGAACAGCAGGGTATGTTACTGCTGTATATAGATCGTTTGATTCTCAAGATGCAACAGGAAAACAGACTCGAACACCTCAGTTGTTATGACTAATGTTTATTAGCTTATACTGAACCCAAGAAATTGCAGGAAAAACTGAGCCTAAACTTCTGCACTCTATCGCTTCTTCTTTCTCTTTTTTAATGTGCTATCTGGTTTTCTCTAGTATTTCCAGCTTATTAATAATCTGTCTAGTGTATTAGGAAGCTGCTAAGTTTATTACTGAGCCAATACAACCTTTAACATGTCTCTGAATTCGGTTCTACGGAGGAGGAGGGTTGCAGAATTTGGACCTCACCTCTGCATCGGTTTTCCTAAGTTGCTTAGTACAAAACTCTTTGAAGCATTCAGTTAGTCGTTTGATCCTGCAGTATTTGACACCTTGTTCACTCAATGCTTCAGAAATTAGTTAGCCATTATCCTAAGGCAATATCATCCATATTTGACCCCAGGAAATATAAGATTACCACTCCAGCACATTAGTTTCTTGCTGCTAAATACTATCATTATTAACCAGGTTTTCCCTTAGGAGGTAACTGAACCATTTCCTTTGGACTAAATCTAGATGTTTTCGGTACTGATCTAGCATGACTTATACACATGAGACCTATCAATTACTCTACCAATCTGACCACACATCAACCTTACAGCACACTAAAATTTTCCAGTTCATAGTTACTTGTTACAGCAAGATCTTTTTATTAGCCAGCCGTTAATCTAGGGCAGTTTCATTCCCACTCGACACTAGGGAGCATCAGATTTCAAACCCAATTATCACAGCTTCTTTGCTGTTACTAAAACAGTTCACAACAAGTAACATTTTTCTCAGGCTATTCCTACCGTGATTATACAGATGACGCACTAAGTTCCCAACACCCATTTAATCAGATTTTCAACACTTACCGCTTAGGCATTATTGAGTTTTGATTAAGTAGTTCCCCTGATTACTTAGTGGCATTATTTCCCAGCTTACCTATCAGTCTAATATTTCCAGAACACAGCACACCATTTCAGCAGAAACGCTACAGATTTGCAGTGAAATACCCCAAACCTTGATATGTGGTTTAAATATCAAATTATGGTATGTAAAGGCTAAAAGTGCCTTAGTAACATCAGTGAACAATTTAAACCATAATAAATGCAATAAAGCATTAAGACACAGTTTGAGCAAAAACATGCTCTAAGCTATGAGTGAACTTGGTTAGGACCCAAAGAACCTACCAAGACTCGATAACATTTAATTATGATTTAATAAGGCTAAATAAGTCCTTAAGAAACTTTGGTGGACAGTTAAACCAAATAAAACATAAGAAAATACCTTAAAGTCAATATGAGCAAAAATGTGCTCTAAGCTTGGGATGAATGTGTATAAGACCTAATGGTCATACCTATACCTTATTTATATGTTAATGAACATATTAAATCCATTACTAAAGAAAACCAAGCTTGAAAACAAGTTAAAACACAAAATGTGCTTTAAGGAGTCTTAAAGCACGTTTTTGAAAAATTGTCTTGTAAATGAGTTTTGAATGGCTAAATGTCCATCATTACTCTTTAATTAACATGTGTACTATATAGTATCACATTTGGGTGGCCATATTAGTGGGAAATCAAAAATTTCACTTCTATGTGCCTTAGTTTGTGAATAGTAACTTTTATAAGCTAGTTTGTAACATATAATGTTATAAGTAATTAAATGAGTCATCAAAGACTATTATACCCCTAGGTGTATTAAGGGGGCCGGTTTCCATGTGTGACTCACCACATTTGGAACAAATCAAATAAGTTAAGTAATGACAAAGCAAAAGTACTATTTGCTTTAACTTACAAATATCTTCAAAAGTAAGTTCTATCTTCATTCTTCCTTCCTTTCCCTCATTTCCCACGGTTCCAAACACCACCACTAACCTCTCTTCTTCATTCTCTCACGGTTTGCAATAGTACTCACCACCATCTCCTTCTTTGATCTCTTGTAAAATCTAGCTCACTTAACCAAATCAAAAACAAACACCACCATTCTCTTAGTTAAGCCAAGCTCTACAATCTTGTCTTTTCAAAGCTTCAAAACCTCCATTTCGGTGCCAAGATAAACCACCATGGGAGGAGCTTGAGCTCACCTTTTCACATATTCATGCTCTCCTTTGCTTCAAGGTAAGGAAACTCAAAGAAAATCCATGTTTCCTCCATGTTTTCATGTTGTCCGAAAATTCACCTCACAATGGTGTATTTATCTTGCTTGTTTTAGCTTCATTTGAATCTTCCAAGGGCTGGGAGGAGTCCTCTCTTGATACTTATTCAAGTTCTCTTCCAATTCCAAGGTAAAACAACTACCTTAATGTGTTAAAACAATATATGTAACTAGGGTTTACAATGAGATGAAGCTTAAAGCTTGAATACTCATTATGTTGTTTGTACAATGTATAGAACTTGACAAGGAATCAAGTACCCCACCGGTTTGTAAGGAAACAAGAAAGAAGTTTGTGAGGAAAAAGAGGTAAACAAACTATCTCGATGTAGTTTAAATGCCTTAGGAAAATGAGCTTGATTTGCTTGATAAAATACCTAAGGAGCCAATGGTGAGTGACCTAGTAAAGTGTTCTCAAGGAGACTAGTAAAAGAACATATGTTTTGGTGTATGTATTTGCAGGTCAAAGGCATTATTTATGTGGGAAATTCAGTGTTTAAGGTTGTGCAATTTAAGGGCCTAAGAGCCATGTCATTTAAGGGCCTAAGTGCCAAGCAATTAAGTTATGCACTATATTGTGATGTAGTGCTTAATGTGTGAAGTTTGTGTATAAAAATGTGTTTGATGGATTTTAGGTGTTTTGAATGAAATAAGGTAAAAACCTAAGTGTTTGGATGTGAGATATACAGGAGAAGCTATGGCCAAATTTGGGAAAATGTGTAAGAAGTTTTAAGTGTTTTAAGTGAGTTTTGGTGAACTAGGAAGTGTTAAAGGTGAATGAATGTTTACTTGAGAAGAAAACATGTGTTATGGTGATTTAGAGTGATGCAAGGATTTAGGTGTTGTCTTGGAAGTTCTAGGAATTCAACGTGTGTTTAGTGGATGTGTTTAAGTCTTGGAGGAGTTGTTTAAGGTTTAGGTAATGTTGGTGTTCAAAGAATAAATGATGTTTAGGTAAGGTTTTGAGTAAGGAGTTTTAAGAAGTTGTGAAAAGGAGATTTAGTTAGTGAGAAAAGAAGTTGAGAGATGATGATAAGGTGTAGAGGAAACACCTTGGTATTGTGGTCATTATAGGTGAAATGCCACCTAGAAATCATAAGGAGAAAACATTGTAAGTGTTAGGAATTTTGTGGAGATATAAGTAAAGGTTTAAGGAATTAGGAAAATAGTTTTGTGAGTGTTTAAGAATATCTTAAGGGTGTGTTTGAAGTGCCAAATGATGTTAGAACACATTAAGAGGCCTTAGGAGAAGTTTGGTGAAGATTGGCAAAGTTTGGGTAAGTATAGAAGGCGACCGACCCAGGGGCCGCCCAGTTTTTGGGTCGGTCGAGCCTCTGTTAGATGTTAGAAAAGGTTCGGTAATGGTCCGACCCAAAAGGGTGGGTCGGACATGGGTCGGTCGGTCAAGTTTCAAAGGAAGGAAAATGTTCGCACATGGACCGACCCAGAATGGTGGGTCGGACGTGGGTCGGACGGGCATGTTTATAAGGAAGTAAAAGGGTTCTGTAATGGACCGACCCAGAAGGTTGGGTCGGTCGGTGGGTCGGTCGGACCAAAAACATGGTTTAAGGTTATGAAATGATATGTGATGATGGGGATTGGTAGGTAATGATGTTATAAGGATGTTAAGGACATGTTAGGGGAGTTTTAATGACACCTAAGTGGGTTAAAAGTTGTATTAAAATGTGAGAGTAAAACAAGTTAAAAATGTTAAGTTATGTAACTAAGCTAACGGGGAAAAATTAAGCATTGACATTAAATGATCAAGCAAACCCCGATGTTAATGAAAACACATGTGATGTTAACAGTTGTTCGAGAATTGCTCGAGGAACATAAATGGACAGGATAAGTGGACTCCGGTGACAGGTATGGTTTTCTTGCAACCTGTGTCCTACCGGATTACACCGGCTTGTATGCCAATGTGTTTTTCTGTATGTTTGCCACGTTATGAGATAAATCATGAAACGAGTTTACAGTTGTTATTGTTATTGTATGTTTACGTGCCGATACCGGTAACCTCGAATGCGCTTGGAGGGCTAGTTAACCACTATTAGGTAAACGTAGGAGAACGGTATCCGGTAACAACGTTTCCGACTTAAGGAACGTTCTAACCACGGCTATGCGTGAGTTGGTTATGTGATGTTTGTGTGTGGTGTTTGTATGTGAATGTATGACTCTCTTTTCCCTTGTGTATGTCTGACAAGACTTAACTCAATGTTTGTGATTGTTTAATAAAGTTCAAAGATGAACTTCTAATAAGTGCTAACGGGGGGAATGAGGAGTCCGGTCTGTTCCGGCCACGCGTGTGAGTATGGGGGTCGTTGTCATAGCAGGTTCGATCCTCTCTGTATGTTATGGTTGTTTTCCAATTTGGTTCCCAACCTTCCCTTTAGCTTAACCAAGGCTATTACTGACTCACGTCGGGCCACAGGGGCATACTATTGTTGTTTGTTTTTCGGTGTGCTTGGATCACTATATCCGAGACACCTTGTGTTAAGTTAACCGTCATTTAACGAGACGGTAACAGTTATGTAACGAGCTTATCATGAGACTGGCAACAATCTCTAGGCTCACCAGTGTGTTAGTGATGTTTGGGTCGGTTCCTGAGAGGACCATTCCCGTTATGTTATGTATCTTGTTGTGATGCAATATCTATGCGGTGTTATGTTGTGCACATGGAAAAGTGCAAAGTGTTGTTAAGTGTTGTTATGTAGTGTATGTTATATGTTGTAAAATGTGAAGTGTGCGGATCATGGATGTGATTCCCAGTTTATGATAAGAGGCGTTTAAGGATAACCCGATTTAAGGGTATGTGTCGTCTATTAAGGAAGTAGCTCCGTTGGAGGAGAAACACTCTAGGGATGATGAATACCATGGGTGATTGTTAAGTAGGATGTATTATCCGATTGTTGAGCCCATTGAGGCGAAATGTTAAGTGTTGTGTGTTTATTGTCACATGCATGATTTAAATATAATCAACTGCATGCTAAGACGACAATTAGTTGTGCGTGGCCCGGTAGCATGTGGGCTGCGGGATTACCATACCAGCAAAGGTGCTGAGCCCCTTGGGGCCACCCCTTTCTCTTCTTTTCTTATTTCAGGTACGAAGTGCTGGAAGCCGTTCGAGAGTAGGACGGGTAGTCACTGTACATGGGTAATCTTTTAAGTGTGTATATACAGTAGGTGTAGTAAGACCGATATTGTTGTCGGCACCAGTTTATAAATACTCGGTATAGTTGATAAGGTGTATATTATTATTGTTGTTAATGGAAAGGGATAATAATGTATAGTTGCTCGGGAATTTAGCCCATCAGACCGGTACAATGTATATGGATTAGCCTTGTTAGCCACGTGGGTGGCTAACGGCGTGTAACACCAGGGAGTTAAGTAATGTGATGAGGTTTGTAATTCCGCTGCAGTTTATTGTAAGTATGTAAATGTTGGACGGGGTGTTACAAAAAGTGGTATCAGAGCGAAGTATCGCTCTGATGACTGAGTTACCGAGCTTAGGAAGTACCGAGTTAGGATTTAAGTACTTTGGGTTAAGGGTTGAGTGATAGCGTGAGAGGTACGCTAGTTAGGAACTACCAGTAGCTACTGGAAACCTACAATATCCTTCCCACCCTCCACAATCCCTGTATATAACTTGGGGAAACAACACGCCAGGGAGATGGAAGTCCTCTCTTACTCGGGGATACCCGATCTGGCTGTTATTAAATACCTTTAGGGTACGGAGAACCTGTCATACGATAGATCCCGAAAACTGGGAATCCCGGAGACGGTCTCCATCTGAATAATGTTAACCGCATTTCATAGCTATGAATGAAGGATCTTGTGTATTGGATAATAGAATTTCCGGCAACCTGGGTCGACATGCAGAGCAGTCGAGAATAACCAGCTTGCAACGCACCTACCGTGCAACAGGCAAGAAATGGATTAATAACACCCGAGACAAGTGTCTACGGAACCACAGTTGATAAATAAAACACCAACGGTATACCAACCGACAAAGGAACTACAACGTAGTGCCCAACAAGAGACAAGTCTCAGTAACCACACAAGTGCGTGGAACGGGCTATAAAGAGAATACGACACAAAAAAAAAAGGGGGGTCTCCCAGAATGGGAAATACCCTAGTTAATGATTATTATGTGAATACAGTGAGAAGTCACCTAGACAAGTTATTATCAAGACAGTAAGATCAGTGAGGGCCAACAAGGCCACTGATGATAGTACGGGTAAAAACAATACCACAACCGGTATGTGTTAAACTGATAGCCAGTTAGCATGGCGCACTTGCCATAGCAAGTGCTGCTATAATAGGGCTGTTCGGGAAATTATAACCACTACGAAGTACTTGGAAAAGTAAATAAAGTTAAATGTGATTGTCATAACAGTGGAAGGGCCTGTTAGCCTAACCTCTGTAATTGTAAGTACACCAGTCAGCAAGAAGCTAGACTTGACTAAGGTAAGAAGATGTTGTGAAACCATGAAAATTTTTCTTTCAACCCAGATTTATTCAAACCCTTTTCTTTTCAAAACCAGATTTTCTTTCAAACCAACACTTCTTTCCAACCTTCTTTTAAACCAAACCAGTAAAACCAAGACAGTTGACAAGGATACAACAATGGATAAACTTTCCCTCGATTAAGTTCGGGAAGCAAGGAATGAATATTGTCACGGGACAATATAAGGGAGTTGACAACAGAATACTTCACCTAGGCGTGTGACGGACACTACGAGTGTACCAACTGTGTTGTGGGACGACCGCACTCCGATAGGAGCATGTGGGCCTGACAGACCTACTTATGGGTTAGTTGGGTAAGTAGCAATGTATCAGTAAGATACCCCATATATGTATACGAGTAGAGTCCGAAACACGGGAAGTAGTCGACTCCGTACTACGGTCAGCAGTATAAAACAAACAAGAGCTAAGGATTACCATGAATGGTTGAAGCTAAGGAACTCAGTTAAGATAACTAGACTAAAGGAATCAGTGAATTCATTTTCAAGGAAATGTTTTAAGAGTCAGGAAGTGCGAAGTGCACTGACTGTTATGTAAAGACATCGTATATATCTTAAGGATCCTCAAGGATAAACATGATAGCTGGAACGGAGACCCAGCCTGTGCATGGCAAGGCAGATGCCTAATGTGGACTCATTAATGTGCAATGAACGGGATGAAACTCCCAGAATGAGTACCTACACTACCAGGAAATGTTGATCTTCACAGAAGAAAATAATAAGCCAGTTAAGAACGCAGACGGCGTGGCTAACTGAATGTATCAATAAGTGTGAGCCAAATGTAAAGGCATAACTTAACAACACCCAGGAGCAATCCTCGAAGGATGTTCACATCAACAATTGTTGAATGAAATGCATGACAGAAGCACAAGGGTTGAAACTAACACACAGTTAGACATAAGTTGTCAGGAGACGGACTGACAAACCTAAGGGGCATCCCATGAAAGGAAATGTGATGCAACGACCTTGTAATATTGTACAGAGAAGTACATGTGTGTGGACAGCCTACAATGAGCCTAGCTCAAGGCAAACAAGGCTCATAAGCCATAAGCAGGATATATCATATAAATTCGATTGATGGTAGAAGTTTAGATTGTATAAGCGAATAGAGTGGTAAACGAACCACTGCATTAAGAGTGGGGATACCTCTCGACATTGTGACACCGCAGGAGCGGTAGTTATGTGAATCAAGTTCAAGAAATATGTTAAGGATTGACCATGTTGTTATTGAAAGAGGAATTAGCTTAGTAGTTTGTGTATAAAGTGAAGCACCTGGCTGAATAACGCCGGCTTGTGACTCGAATGATCGATGCTCAAGGAGCATTCGGTGGTCATCCAAATGAGGGATGAACCATAATATGAATAATGTAAATTTATGTGTGGAAGTTAATGTGACAGTAAATACTATGTGAGTTAGTGATATACAATAAGTGAGAGCACGGTGCGCAACAAGCGACCGTTGTATAATGTTGTTAAACGAAAACGTAACAGATAAGATCAGTTATGAGTTAAACTCAGTGGAGATGCAAGATAAGTGATGGTAAACAAACTGAGCAATAAGCCAGTGGTAGGTATTGTGTGATGAGGAACTCAGTGTGAATTCCATGGCGAATCGCATAAGGGATTTACTGTCAAGAGTTTACGCCTCTGCACTCTGTATGACTGAGTGTTTTGGTATTGCACTTGCGCAGTAATGATCGAATGAGATAGCTAGGAGGAATTGGAAACATGTTGATTGTGGACAAATAATGTTATAATGGCCGATGCATAAGAAATGCAAAGCCGCACCAATAAAAGTACTTGTACAAAACCGAATGTGAAGACATGATTAACAGTAAGTGACTACAGTAGCACTAACTACCAATATCGTATGGAATATACCCCAAATATTGGAAATAGCTGAGAGAGCACTACACACTAGGTAGTAGCTCAATCTCAACCGACAGTAAGTCGGAAGGGAACAAGTCAATCATTGTGAAATACATAGCTGTATACCAGTAAATTATCATGGAAGTGGATGGAAATTGTGAAACTCACCGAATCCGCTCAGGGTAAAAGATACCGTGCGTCGGTTGAGAACCATTGTTACCAAGATGAAGGTGACAATTGGGATGTACAATACAGTAAGAATAACAAAAGGGAGCAATTAAGCTCTACAGTTATTAGAGTTTCGCAGCAGAAACTAGTGAACCAGTGATTCAATGTACAACGTGAATAACGAATATGATGGATGGCTAATTATTAACGCCTAGAAGCCTAGCAGGCCAGAATCGAAACAATTAAGAGTTTAAACAACTCCAATGAGAATTCTTGGTTTAGGAACTAAACCGCCAATATGGTTAAGATCCTCTAATCAGAATCCATTATGTAATAGACCGCATGGAAGTTAAAACACTTCACGACGGCAGAGCATTTAAGCAATGTTTAGTGACTGATTACGTGGGCGTAATCCCTTTTAAGGGGGGTAGAGCGCAAAACCATAGTGTATATTACCGTACAAGTGTACGTAGTGTATGTGACTTATATTGTGCATAGCACAAAATTATATTATTGTTTTGATGATTGGTGTGTGTGTTACGTAAACATACGCATTCATTCATGGTTGAATTGTGGTAATTGCGCACAGAGGATGCAAATACCATTGTGATAAGTGTGTGTGTGTTTGTTAACAGTTGTGTGTGATTGTACAAGTGTGGGGAGTAGATAAACTCCGGGGGGGAACAAAAGCCCCGACAGTGTATAAATGTAAAACCAGGTGTAGTATTTTGGATAAAATATTGTGTATATATATATATATATACTTTATAGTGATGCATGAAAGGGCATGATACCCATAGAACCTAGTGAGAATAAGATTCCTAGGCACAGGATTAAAAGTGGATGAGGTAACTGATAGACGGAGTTCTATCCTTGGAGATGTTGTGATCATGACTAGAATGATTCGAAAGATAGAAAATTGGAAATGAGTGACTTACTTGATGCTTGAAAATGAAGTGGGAGGTGGAACTTGATTTGCATGTGATCAAGGGAAGCCGAACACAATTGGGTGGGAAGGATAGAACAACACTGATGCTGATCACATCAGGGTTGGAGGACTCTTGAAACTCCCTATAAGTGGTCACGAATAACCACGCTAATAAAAGAAGCAAGAGCTTAAGTTGGACTTGGAGTTGTGTGTATTTTCAAAAGGATTTTAAATTGGTATTTATAAAACGTATGGATACTTTACGTAATTAAAGTTCTCTTACTACCTCACAAGAAATTTTAAATTTAAGTGATTGTTTAAACTCCCAAAGGCACGGGGACGGAAGGTGTCCATCGCGACGGGGTTCTACGGGATCATAGTTTATATCAGGATATTTTGATGCTATACATGCTCTGACATGTGTGTGGTATGTGTAATGAATGTTGTTTTGACTTGGATTTCCTAAAGTGTATGCTATCAAGGCCTATGAGTCTAAATGTGGGTGTTACATAGACCTATGTGTCTAAAAACTGTTATGTTACCAGGACCTATGTGTCCAAATGTTGTTATGTTACCCAAGACCAGTGAGTCAAAGGGGTGTTATGTATGTAAGTGTTGTTAAGATACCCGGACCATAGAGTCCGAGGTTATCATTTGGATATGTTATGTTATGTGTGGTGTGGAATGTGTTGCCCGGACCATCAGTCCGAGGTTGTGATGTAAAGTGTGTTTGGTTACTTAAGGAAGTTTATTTCCAAGTGATTACTGTGTTCTAATCTAATGACATGTGAAAAGGTGAACTTCGAGGGCGAAGTTCTTTAAGGGGGTAGATGAAATACCCCAAACCTGATATGTGTTTAAATATCAAATTATGGTATGTAAGGCTAAAAGTGCCTTAGTAACATCAGTGAACAATTTAAACCATAATAAATGCAATAAAGCATTAAGACACAGTTTGAGCAAAAACATGCTCTAAGCTATGAGTTGAACTTGGTTAGGACCCAAAGAAACCTACCAAGGACTCGATAACATTTAATTATGATTAATAAGGCTAAATAAGTCCTTAAGAAACTTTGGGGACAGTTAAACAAATAAAACATAAGAAAATACCTTAAAGTCAATATGAGCAAAAATGTGCTCTAAGCTTGGGATGAATGTGTATAAGACCTAATGGTCATACCTATACCTTATTTATATGTTAATGAACATATTAAATCCATTACTAAAGAAACCAAGCTTGAAAAAAGTTAAAAACACAAAATGTGCTTTAAGGAGTCTTTAAAGCACGTTTTTGAAAAATTGTCTGTAAATGAGTTTGAATGGCTAATGTCCATCATTACTCTTTAATTAACATGGTACTATATAGTATCACATTTGGGTGGCCATATTTAGTGGGAAATCAAAAATTTCACTTCTATGTGCCTTAGTTTGTGAATAGTAACTTTATAAGCTAGTTTGTAACATAAATGTTTATAAGTAATTAAATGAGTCATCAAAGACTATTATACCCTAGGTGTATTAAGGGGGCCGGTTTCCATGTTGACTCACCACATTTGGAACAAATCAAATAAGTTAAGTAATGACAAAGCAAAAGTACTATTTGCTTAACTTACAAATATCTTCAAAAGTAAGTTCTATCTCATTCTTCCTTCCTTTCCTCATTTCCCACGGTTCCAAAACACCACCACTAACCTCTCTTTTCATTCTCTCACGGTTTGCAATTAGTACTCACCACCATCTCCTCTTTGATCTCTGTGTAAAATCTAGCTCACTTAACCAAATCAAAAAACAAACACCACCATTCTCTTAGTTAAGCCAAGCTCTACAATCTGTCTTTCAAAGCTTCAAAACCTCCATTTCGGTGCCAAGAGAACCACCATGGGAGGAGCTTGAGCTCACCTTTTCAAATATTCATGTCTCCTTGCTTCAAGGTAAGGAAACTCAAAGAAAATCCATGTTTCTCCATGTTTTCATGTTGTCCGAAAATTCACCTCACAATGGTGTATTTATCTTGCTTGTTTAGCTTTTTGAATCTTCCAAGGGCTGGGAGGAGTCCCTCTTGATACTTATTCAAGTTCTCTTCCAATTCCAAGGTAAAACAACTACCTTAATGTGTTAAAACAATATATGTAACTAGGGTTTACAATGAGATGAAGCTTAAAGCTTGAATACTCATTATGTTGTTTGTACAATGTATAGAACTTGACAAGGAATCAAGTACCCCACCGGTTTGTAAGGAAACAAGAAAGAAGTTTGTGAGGAAAAAGAGGTAAACAAACTATCTCGATGTAGTTTAAATGCCTTAGGAAAATGAGCTTGATTTGCTTGATAAAATACCTAAGGAGCCAATGGTGAGTGACCTAGTAAAGTGTTCTCAAGGAGACTAGTAAAAGAACATATGTTTTGGTGTATGTATTTGCAGGTCAAAGGCATTATTTATGTGGGAAATTCAGTGTTTAAGGTTGTGCAATTTAAGGGCCTAAGAGCCATGTCATTTAAGGGCCTAAGTGCCAAGCAATTAAGTTATGCACTATATTGTGATGTAGTGCTTAATGTGTGAAGTTTGTGTATAAAAATGTGTTTGATGGATTTTAGGTGTTTTGAATGAAATAAGGTAAAAACCTAAGTGTTTGGATGTGAGTATATACAGGAGAAGCTATGGCCAAATTTGGGAAAATGTGTAAGAAGTTTTAAGTGTTTTAAGTGAGTTTTGGTGAACTAGGAAGTGTTAAAGGTGAATGAATGTTTACTTGAGAAGAAAACATGTGTTATGGTGATTTAGAGTGATGCAAGGATTTAGGTGTTGTCTTGGAAGTTCTAGGAATTCAACGTGTGTTTAGTGGATGTGTTTAAGTCTTGGAGGAGTTGTTTAAGGTTTAGGTAATGTTGGTGTTCAAAGAATAAATGATGTTTAGGTAAGGTTTTGAGTAAGGAGTTTTAAGAAGTTGTGAAAAGGAGATTTAGTTAGTGAGAAAAGAAGTTGAGAGATGATGATAAGGTGTAGAGGAAACACTTGGTATTGTGGTCATTATAGGTGAAATGCCACCTAGAAATCATAAGGAGAAAACATTGTAAGTGTTAGGAATTTTGTGGAGATATAAGTAAAGGTTTAAGGAATTAGGAAAAATAGTTTGTGAGTGTTTAAGAATATCTTAAGGGTGTGTTTGAAGTGCCAAATGATGTTAGAACACATTAAGAGGCCTTAGGAGAAGTTTGGTGAAGATTGGCAAAGTTTGGGTAAGTATAGAAGGCGACCGACCCAGGGGCCGACCCAGTTTTTGGGTCGGTCGAGCCTCTGTTAGATGTTAGAAAAGTGTTCGGTAATGGTCCGACCCAAAAGGGTGGGTCGGACATGGGTCGGTCGGTCAGGTTTCAAGGAAGGAAAATGTTCGCACATGGACCGACCCAGAATGGTGGGTCGGACGTGGGTCGGACGGGCATGTTTATAAGGAAGTAAAAGGGTTCTGTAATGGACCGACCCAGAAGGTTGGGTCGGTCGGTGGGTCGGTCGGACCAAAAACATGGTTTAAGGTTATGAAATGATATGTGATGATGGGGATTGGTAGGTAATGATGTTATAAGGATGTTAAGGACATGTTAGGGGAGTTTTAATGACACCTAAGTGGGTTAAAAGTTGTATTAAAATGTGAGAGTAAAACAAGTTAAAAATGTTAAGTTATGTAACTAAGCTAACGGGGAAAAATTAAGCATTGACATTAAATGATCAAGCAAACCCCGATGTTAATGAAAACACATGTGATGTTAAAAGTTGTTCGAGAATTGCTCGAGGAACATAAATGGACAGGATAAGTGGACTCCGGTGACAGGTATGGTTTTCTTGCAACCTGTGTCCTACCGGATTACACCGGCTTGTATGCCAATGTGTTTTTCTGTATGTTTGCCACGTTATGAGATAAATCATGAAACGAGTTTACAGTTGTTTATTGTTATTGTATGTTTACGTGCCGATACCGGTAACCTCGAATGCGCTTGGAGGGCTAGTTAACCACTATTAGGTAAACGTAGGAGAACGGTATCGGTAACAACGTTTCCGACTTAAGGAACGTTCTAACCACGGCTATGCGTGAGTTGGTTATGTGATGTTTGTGTGTGGTGTTGTATGTGAATGTATGACTCTCTTTTCCCTTGTGTATGTCTGACAAGACTTAACTCAATGTTTGTGATGTTTAATAAAGTTCAAAGATGAACTTCTAATAAGTGCTAACGGGGGGGGGGATGAGGAGTCCGGTCTGTTCCGGCCACGCGTGTGAGTATGGGGGTCGTTGTCATAGCAGGTTCGATCCTCTCTGTATGTTATGGTTGTTTTCCAATTTGGTTCCCAACCTTCCCTTTAGCTTAACCAAGGCTATTACTGACTCACGTCGGGCCACAGGGGCATACTATTGTTAGTTTGTTTCGGTTTCTGTGCTTGGATCATATATCCGAGACACCTTGTGTTAAGTTAACCGTTCATTTAACGAAGACGGTAACGAGTTATGTAACGAGCTTATCATGAGACTGGCAACAATCTCTAGGCTCACCAGTGTGTTAGTGATGTTTGGGTCGGTTCCTGAGAGGACCATTCCCGTTATGTTATGTATCTTTGTTGTGATGCAATATCTATTGCGGTGTTATGTTGTGCACATGGAAAAGTGCAAAGTGTTGTTAAGTGTTGTTATGTAGTGTATGTTATATGTTGTAAAATGTGAAGTGTGCGGATCATGGATGTGATTCCCAGTTTATGATAAGAGGCGTTTAAGGATAACCCGATTTAAGGGTATGTGTCGTCTATTAAGGAAGTAGCTCCGTTGGAGGAGAAACACTCTAGGGATGATGAATACCATGGGTGATTGTTAAGTAGGATGTATTATCCGATTGTTGAGCCCATTGAGGCGAAATGTTAAGTGTTGTGTGTTTATTGTCACATGCATGATTTAAATATAATCAACTGCATGCTAAGACGACAATTAGTTGTGCGTGGCCCGGTAGCATGTGGGCTGCGGGATTACCATACCAGCAAAGGTGCTGAGCCCCTTGGGGCCACCCCTTTCTCTTCTTTTCTTATTTCAGGTACGAAGTGCTGGAAGCCGTTCGAGAGTAGGACGGGTAGTCACTGTACATGGGTAATCTTTTAAGTGTGTATATACAGTAGGTGTAGTAAGACCGATATTGTTGTCGGCACCAGTTTATAAATACTCGGTATAGTTGATAAGGTGTATATTATTATTGTTGTTAATGGAAAGGGATAATAATGTATAGTTGCTCGGGAATTTAGCCCATCAGACCGGTACAATGTATATGGATTAGCCTTGTTAGCCACGTGGGTGGCTAACGGCGTGTAACACCAGGGAGTTAAGTAATGTGATGAGGTTTGTAATTCCGCTGCAGTTTATTGTAAGTATGTAAATGTTGGACGGGGTGTTACATGCAGATTAAGTACATCAGTTTTCCTTGTTGTTTTGCTATTACACTTCTAACCTGATTATCACAAGTAGTCACTAGACCCTTTTGGCATGTTTTTTTTTCTAAGTCCCTTAACATTATTTTTTTCCTTGACCACCTCAGTCAAATATTTTCAGAACAGTACCATACTTTCTCAGCAATTCAGAACACAAGACTTATAACTCTATAATTTGCTCCTAGTACATCAACTTGCTGATTTAATAACCCAACTCAGAACCAGTTTTTTTTGTGGTAGTTTCTAGCTTAATACCAATAGATCTTTCCCACTGATCTCGGTAACTATTAGGCAAGTATTTAACTTATTAAAACCTGTGTTTAGACCACTGTTTAGCCAGTTCATTGTCACAGATTTATCAGAACAAATTCAGGCAGAATTGTAATACAAGCCCGAACTCAGCTTTAGAGTAGGAGTTTAGAATACCACCTTAAGGTTTCGAATTTTTTTTCCTGGGTAGATCTTGATACTCTTTGGTCTATTGCCACGCCTTGACCGAGACAAATACCAAGTCAGTTTGTGGCTCGTTTTAGTTTGAAATACTAAGTGTTAGTTGTAAAGATTCTCGGTAGTGTTTACCTTTCTCGGGAGGGGAATTACTCCTTGTGTTTCCTTTCAGATTTTTTTTTTTGGTTGGCGACTTGACTCAGGAATCTTGGTTTTACAACTGGTCGTGCAAAAGAATAAAATTTCAGGTTAGATGATGTCCTTAGTGGCGCTTAAACCGAAACAGACGGCAAAGAAAAACGAGACAGCTTATGGTCTCACCTTGGGTTAATATACAAGTGGATTTGGGGCTAGTTCCCTAGAGACTTTGGCGCGCTCCTAGGAAGGTTGTACCCAGGGGATTCATGCACGAGAGAAGATGAGAGAAAAGAAGGGAAATCAAAGCTCAACTTTCGGACATCAAAACAGAGTATATGGAAGGAGTTAAAAGTCCAAGTTTTCGGTTGTTTACTCTACCTTTGCGAGATCTTGGAGAAGATTCTGGTTCATTGTTTCCCAGGGATTCTACCAGTAGGCTTGCATGTAGGGTTATGCAAAGGAAAGGGAAGTAGATTAGAGGACGGAGAAAGATTTTCAGGCCAGACAGAACTAGGAAAAGAAGCAAAAGAGAAAGAAAAACAACCGGTAATAAGGAGAGGTTCGAGTACGATTACCTTGCAGTTATTGTCTCAACTGAGGTGTTGGGTTCCCGAATTATTTTCAAAACATCAGACCCTCCCAACGGACATGCAATCAAAGAAAGAGCATCAAGAACTTGAGTTATGTTCGAGATGTAAAGGGAAGATAAACTGCAGAGAAGGATGCCGTTATCAAGCGATGGATCGGGAAGAATAAAGAAGAGGAGAAGAGTTTAGTCCCGATTTTACCTTGATGTTGCCTATGTTGTTCCAGAAATCTCAGGGCCGATAAGAACTTCTTGACTCGGACCACGCTCCAATCTACGGTTTCAAGACAAAGTTTCGTCTGAGCTTGCGCGACCATGAAGCCATGGGAGAATCAAAGGAGCAACTTCAATCAAGAACAATGGGGAAAATTCGCAGAGGATATTTGGAGGAGAGAGCCCTTGTCATGCGTAGAAAGGAAGGGGAATTCCGGGACTTGCGCAAGGCGTCAACACTAGGAAACTGTGAGGACATCACCAGCGAGAATGGAAAGAGAGTGTCGGTTGGAGAATAAGGGAGTAGCTGCATGTGGGAAAAGCTAATAAGGTTTTTAATAATCAGAATCGGTATAGTGTTTGGGCTGAGTGAATAATTAAGTGAGGTTACTGTAATTTGTATAACATTTTCGAACATGCTAGACATGGGTGGGGGCTGATTTATTTTTGGTCTAATGGTTATACATGTAGATGAAGTACTGCTTCACTAGGTATTTATTTATGTAACCATATGGGTCCTTATGTTATATGGTTACTTGCTCAAATTTGCAATTAATAATACTACTCATATATTATACTCTCGTATTATTATATGTTAGTGTGTACCCCATCTATTTCAGTTGGCATGATGCGCTACACTTGTTTGGTGTACAAAAGTCCTCACATGGTATAACTTAATTTGCTCAATTGTGTTGATTAAAGTCAAACCCGATAAGCACCAATAGTTATATTACAATGTGACTTGTTATCACATTCTCGGACACGGGTGTGTCCTTTAGTATCTTAGCAATAATGTGACCGGTTTATAAACACACCACACATATTCACGATTTAATGTGTTTTAATTATTAGGGGTGTTTCAGATCAAGCTAAAATTGAACGGGCTGCGCTGAATGTTGGAGAACAAGTGTGAGTCCCACATTGAAAAATGATATAGCTAGTAAGTAGTTCATATAGCTTATGGGCTACTCCACCTAATGCCAATTGGATTTAGGATGGAACCTCATGGGTTATTGGGCTTTACTAGTCTATATGAAATTTTATATAATTCCTTCTATTAGGCCTATTCTCCTCCCCCCCCCCCTCTCACACACATACATACACAATATTTCTAACATGGTATCAAAGCTCAGGTTCAACCTTGGGTAATGCACCACTGCCTAATAGATTTCCGTAGTAGGTTGGACTGTGTCATGATAAACCAAGAGAAGGGACCAGACCAATATCGTAGAATTGGACTGTGTCACAAAGCAGAGACCGGACCAGTACCAAATGGGGTCCAAGCAGGGTGCAATGTAGGAGACAACAAAGGTGAAAGACTCACACTTGAGGGGGGATGTTGGAGAGCAAGTGTGAGTCCCACATTGAAAAATTATATAGCTAGTAAGTAGTTCATATAGCTTATGGGCTACTCCACTAATGTCATTTGGTTTTAGGATGGAACCTTATGGGTTGTTGGGCTTTACTAGTCTATGGGTATTTTATATAATTCACTCCATTAGGCCTGACCAAAAATGTTGCTACTTTTAGATTGGTCTATAAGAGGAACTGAATATAATTTCTGTAATTGACAGTTCCCCACTTTAAGAGTAAGGAACTAAGTCGCCCTCCTTAATGACTCCACTATATAAAATCAGACACAACTTTAAGAGCAATGTATTTAGGTTGCCCTCGTTGATTGCATCAATAAGACCAAACATATTTGTTGCCCTCTTTGATCTTTTTAACAAACAACGGGTGCCTACTTTGCCCTATTTGATATTAACAAGGAAAGTGATAAGGCGAGCCTTATTTGATTTCATCTTTCAAGGCAATGTAAAAGTTGTTCTCTTTGATGATATCTAGATTGCTCAAAAATCCACAATGTTTTAGTGATCATTCATCCATCACCTGGGTACCTATCATTCATCCACTTGTCAGCTGTGGGTGATTTGAGTGGATCAGATGATAATCGAATGACACTTTTATGTGAATAAAGTTCTTTAGTTCATGAATTGTAGTATACAATATTAACATAAATTGTGCAGATAACATGAGGATGTTATCATACAAATTGAAAGAACTTAATCAATATCAAAGCAATTAGTTATTTGAAGATAATAGTATTCCCTAATATAAATTATCAAACTAATTTTAAAATATATAATATTATTATCATATAATGACTTAATTTACGTATGCCCAAAATCATCTAAGTATATTTGATCGTTTTGTATAAACTACTAATATATGAGATTCAAAAGATGTTTGACTATTAGACGAAAACAACTTATTTGAATGGGTGTATATTAAAATATGGTGTGTCTTTAAATTGATGATGAATCTATTGATAAACAGTGATGGATGATCGGGTATTGGATGAGAAATGATCTCCCGGATTCGTCCCTATGTTATCTGTACCTATTATCACCCGATATGTCATCCATTTAGTTTAATTTTTCATCCGTTTACAATCGGATAAATTGGATTAGCGGGTATTCATCTAAAATTGTCATCCTTACCCACATCCTTCTCTGCTAAATAGAAAATGCAGCATTTTAGTCTCATTTCTAATATGATAAGCAAAACATCTACTTTTTAAAAACTTAGTGTTGTCAGTTTTTAATAACTTTTTTTATACCCTAATTCATGGGAGTGATATTAAGAAATAAACTTGGATCCACTTCAAATGCTATCAAACTATAATTTTAAAATTAGTCGGCAAAAAACTTGATGGGTTACAATTGAGAGGTTATTAATCCTTAAAAAGATTCAAAACGGTATGGATCGGTTCCAAACTAGTTTTGGACCAAACTAATTTTGAACCAAGCAGAACCAATTATAGGTAGCTGTTGTTGCGGTTGCTACCGCTCTTTCTGATGATATGCCTTTAGAAACCTCTGGTACTTGCAACTTCATGATTGTGTTCTAAGCTGAGCATAGCATCCTTATGCATCCATTCCATATGTGAGGTGTAACTAGTGTATTCGGTGGCTCCCTATTCAGTGCTACACATGGTTCTTTGGTAACCTCTAGTTTGATCAGAAAAATCACATAAAATGAATTTCCTAATGAAGGTTACAAATTTGGTCAAGAAGATGAAATCTACAATATTGTAGCTGCTCATGGTTATTTTGGCCAATCAATATTTTTATATGTTAGTTTCAACAATTCTCGTTCTTTACATTTCTTAGTCGCTTGGCCTGTAATAGGTATTTGGTTGACCGCTATAGGTATTGTACTAGACGGTTTCAACTTCAACCAATCCATGGTTGATAGTCAAGACCGTGTAATTAATACCTGGGCTGATATCATTAACCGCATTAACCTTGGTATGGAAGATATGCATGAGTGTAATGGGCTTAATTTTTATATTTTGGGCCCATGGTCGGTACATGAATAGTAATGGGCTAAGACCACACGTACCGGTCACTTTTTGCTTGTCTAAGTGAGCTCTAGATCAGCCCTACCTATTTACCGGCTCTACCAAGAGGCCACTACCCTCGAGTTTATAATACAAAGAGGGCCTTGTAAGTAGACCTGAAATTAGTTCGTTCAGATTAGGTTCAGCTTAATCCAGTTGGTGTTAATTTAAGATTATTTTATATTTGGTTTAGATTGGGTAATTAGAACCAAGTGAATTTGATTTTAATGTTATGTGTGAGTTAGTGATACTTTTGGTTGGTTTGAATTGGTTCAATTAATTTAAGTTCATATGGTTTTGGTTGAAGTAATACATCAAGTTATTTTATTTTAAAAAAATTACATCCCTTATCTATGAAGTTTGGTGAAATTATACGCCCCACCCACCAGGTTTTAAAAAGTATTTCCCTCACCCATGTGGTTTCCCCCGGTTTACATCCATATATTTTTTAGTTTTCGTTCAACTTAGAAGATGCTTTAATGTTGTCAAAAAAAATGATGAAACTTTACATGGATGATGCTAAAGTGTTATATTTTGGTCCAATGTCAAATCAAAAGGTTGTTAAGCTCACATGTGACTTGTGGGACCCAATGAACCTTATGACATGTGGAAGTATTTTCATTGGGCCCCACAGGTCACATGTAAGCTTAAAAAACTTTGGATTTGACACTAGTCCAAAATATAACACTTTAGCATCATCCACGTAAAATTTCATCAATTTTGGAAAACATTTAATCATCTCCTAAGTTGAGCAAAAATTAGAAAAGTTACCAAATGTAAAACAAGGAAAACCACATAGGTGGGGAAAGTAATTTTTGAAACCTCGTGGGTGGGGTGTGTAGTTTCACCAAACGTCAATGGTGGGGGGGTGTAATTTTATCATATACGTGTTAGGTCCCAATCAAGATTCAGGGACTTCAGTTCAGGTGACTGTGGTTCGAGTAACTTCAATCTAGGTGGACTTCAATTGGACTTATTCTCGGTTCAATTTTGTTAGACCCAAAATGAATCATCCGTCAATGACAGTCGATCGTCAACCAATGACTACCAATCACTAGTTAACGAGCATCAATCAATGATAACCTGTTAGGTCAATAGTTTTAACCATTCCCCAAGTTAAAATTTTATTCAAGCCTAAGCCTATATAACTAATGTTTTATGTCTATATTTGTTACATGATATTTACTACTATTAGTTAATAAAATCAGACTTGTTACATTGTTGTTGCGAATCATTAATAAAATAGATTTTACTATGTAATTAATTTTGTTTATCGTTTTGTTATTTTTCTCTTGTAAGCAATTCCCCTCTGTTACTGATTATAGAGTGTTCTTTAATCAAACAACTGTAGATAAACAAATTACGAAGAAGTTGATAGATTGATCTTTCAAGTATTATGTGGTAATTTCACATAAACATGAAAACATGAGTTGAATTTAGAGAATGCTAACCCAAACTCTCACTACTACATATAAGTACAATTGGGACAATTTTTGTTGCACCAACAGATCAATATTTTGCACCAACAATATATTTGGTGCAAGTTTAATGTTGCACCAAGATTTCACTCATAAATGCACTACAATAGCTTGTTAGGGCAAATTTTCAGTGTTCACCATTTGAAAGCTCTATGGGTGCAAAGATTACATGCACCAATTGATCAAATACAATAAGTGCACTTAAACATTGCACTAAATGATGCTAATCAATTAGTGCATGTTTGCTAGGTTGCACCATTTGATCAATACCAAAGGGTGCAAAGTATATTGTTGCGCCGTTTGACCAATATCAGATAGTGCAAGTTATTTTGTTGCCCCGTCTATGTTTTGCACCATTTGATAGTTAACAATTGGTGCAAAGTCTACTTCTTGCACCGTTTGACAGTTAACAATTGGTGCAAAGTCTATTTATTGCACTGATTGATAGTTAACTATTGATGCAAAGTCCATTTCTTGCACTGTTTGATGGTTTCAAATAGGGCATTCGGCCATTGCACCACTTGGTGCATTAAAATTCTCACCAACCACTCAACACAAATAGAGCGAACCTTAAAAATGGCACTATTTGATATCCTTCCATTAGTGCATTTTATTGTTGCTCTATTTCATATCACATTTGGTGCAAAAATTAGTTGCCCTATTTGATCTTTTAGATTTGAAAAATAAAAATAAAATCCGGCATGGTAATTTTCATTCCAGCAATAATTACTCTGTACAATCTTTTATATTCTATTAACAAAACATGAAAATTTAGAAAATAAGTCAATATTATATATTATTTACCGTAAACAATATATCATTCATTTGTACACATTTTGGCAACTTTGAATTTTCTACACATGTAATATACAAAAACTAAAACTGTTCAGAATACAACTGCTTCAATTGTTCAAAACAGTAGTTGCTTCCACAATTTGATGGTTCCTTCCACATTTTGATGGCTGCTTCAATTGTTCGAAATTGTTAGAAATAGCCAATGTAGAACCAGGTGAATAATAAGAAGTCTAAAAAACTACCACTATCATTCTTCAAGTCAAACCAGTTTGCTTTTCATATCACACTATGAACCAAACCCATCAACAAGGACAAACCCATCAGCAACAACAGTCAGAGACAAACCCATCAGAGACAAACCCATCAACAAGGACTCATCAATCGTGCAACTTATTCACATGGAAGGGAAGACAAGCAAGAGCCAAAAGGAGAATTGGGGTATAATGGTAAAAAGAAAATAATACTACTCCAATAAGAAAGTTAGGGAGAAGGGTGAAAATAAATATATATAGCTCCTTACAGCCATAGATAGCTCCTTACAGTCAAAGATAGATCCTTATGAGCTGTTAGCATTAATTCCTATAAACATCAACAATAAAAAAAAGAGAAACAAAAAGCTTTTGTTATTAGATGACTTTATAACACAAAATGCTACACTGCAAAACTATTTATTTGGCAAACAATTTCTCATATTAGTCCATATAACAGAATCAACACAGCAATACCAAATTAACTCACCTTACATTATCATATTTCATCCAGAAAAGAGAAGAGATTCAGTAAAGCATAATAACAATAGGCATCATTATACTTCTTATTATCTAAAATACTTGCATTCATATAAAACAGCAGATCACTGTTAAAAACAATCATGAAAGTTAATGTTTGTAAACGTACCTACAAATGTATTGAACATCTACAATATTTATGCTTTTAGATCAGTCCTTAGTTTTTCTTCCCTCTTTAAAGCTTCTTGCTTATTACTTTCAATCTCAGCCCCCAACTCTGCCTCCCTCTCCCTAGCCTCTTCCTCATGTTTTTCAATCTCAACCCTTAATTTGTGTTCTCTCTCTCTTGCTTCTCTTAATTTGCTTTCCATTTCAGCTCTCATCTCTTTCTCTCTCTCCTTTAATTGTTCAATCTTCATACTCTCTCTTTATTTGATGGCACAATATGCCCTCTTCCCAACGCACGAGCATATCCAGATGAGTGGCCTAGAACCATCTCATATGCATCCTCAATTGTTAAATCATCCACACCCTTTTCATCAACAACTTTTGAATGCAGCTCTTTAAATTTATCTAGAATCATTTCTCCTTCTTCATTCAACACACCATTCTTATCCCTATTATAAGATTAGCAAAGATAATGTTTAGCAGCAACATATTTGTAGAATTTTATACATGCGATAGAGAATGTATATAAACTTATGCATTATAAAGAGTAAGAGTATTACAACGAGCACATATGATATAACAGTAAGAGTTACACAACATAATAAAGAGTGGACGCTAATGATAATGCCGCCTATGATAACAAACGCCTATCATCACTCCGGGTGGGATTTCATCACGGAACGTGTATTTCTGTCCCAGACGGACAACATTCAGGCCGTCCCTGTTTAGATAAAAGATTCTAATCTTAGCCATTGATTTATGAACGATTCAAAATAGTAAATGTGGATTACTTATTCTGAATGTTGTACGGTACGGAAATGAAATGAATCTCATTTAGAAAAGTTATTTTAACACCCGGTGTTCTAAACAATTAAGGTGCCTTTTTTATAACATTTTTTCTTTTACAATCATTTAACAATATAATGGTGTTACCCTATATATAAAATCAGTCACTAAATATATATATATTCATATTCATATGACTACATACATATATACATTTAACTAATATTTTCTTAAATTATTAATGTGTCGTTTTCATATGTATACAAAAAATTGAGAATACAATAAATCAAATATAAATAATTTAATCAAACTGAATTAAGTTAAACGAAGTTCATTAATATGAAAAAATTAAATCAAATAGTTTGTAACAATTAATCTATCAAAATATAAAATTTGTCAAAATGGAAAATTTAAAAAAGAAGAAGAAGCAAAATGCAGTTTACGGTCTCGACATTCAATTGCATCAGCTAACGACCCTAAGCCACAAACACTTAAAATTCGACAAGTCAATGGCAACATTATAAAGTTTATAATTAGTTAAAACAAGTTACCATATACCGCACACCCTAAAAACCATCCTACAAAAGATAAAATGTTGAAGACTTATTTTATGGTTTAATAGTGGGTTTAGGGCCTAAAGACCCTAAGCTTTAAACCACAAACCCTGAAAATATGTCGAGTTAGTGGCGACAATATATAGAATGAGTTAAAAAGAGATTACTCTATAAACCAGACACTCTAAAAACCTCCCTAAAACAGTTAAAACGTCAAAGGCTTATTTTAGGGTTTGTAGTGGAGGATTTAGGGTTGATGCCAAGTTAGTGATGACATTATAAAATATAGAATGATTTTAAAAAAAATTACCCTACAACATACACCCTAAAAACCACGCTAGGAAAGTTAAAATTTTGAAGGCTAATTTTTGGGTTTGAAGTAGAGCTATATATACATAATAATATATAATAGTAAGTATCATATTTTCTATTAATAGTGGTGGAATCGATTATATAACATTGTGTACATGTTTCCAATCAGCAATGGCAACGTATATAAATTATCATGGATATGCGAAACCAAAGGTTAAATGAATACGTAAAATTGACTCCAACAACTCAGATTATCGTTTCCAAATGTTTACAACCTTCAATTTAATCAATCAAACAAGCTTTATAACTGATAAATGCTAATAAATATTATTATACACAATGATTTGATGAGAATGGCTAAGAGGAGATAATATATAACAATTAGTGTCATTTTTTTACAATTGTGACGGAAACAATTATAAAAGGTTATGGAAATGTTTCTAATCTTCGGTGGAAACGTTTATAAATTGTCATGGTTACGTTAAAACCAAGGTTAATGAGTACGTAAAATCAACTCCAACAACCCAATTTATCGTTTCCAAAGTTTACAGCCTTCAGTTTATCCATCATTCAATCTTTTTGAACAGATAAATGCCAACACTAGTAAAAAAAAGATTTTAAATGACGGACTTTATACCACGGTTATCAGTGAAACCGTCGTTTAAATTTTATAAACCACGGTTACTAAACGAACCGTCATATATGTTGCACGGCTCACTATATAAACGACGGTTTTTACAGAAACCGTCGTTTATAGTTCATCTCCGTATAAGATAAACGACGGTTCCCTTTCTAACCGTCGTATATAATATTCATATACCACGGTTTAATATACAACCGTCATTTATCAGGTACGGCGTCGTATTATAAACGACGGTTACCTTAGAACCGTGGTTTATTCCTTTTATGACAAAGGTTTTAAACGACGGTTTTTATAATAACCGTCGTTTAAAGTCATTCAATTAAATACCCGAGCTTTTCTTCTTCCTCTTTCTTCTTCCTCCCGCATTCTCTTCTCTGGCGATTTCCCCGACCCGAACTCCCACCATCGAGCCACCACCCCCTCCACCGTCTTCGACTCCACCGCCCCACTCGCCTCTTTCTTCCGGTCGCGGCGACAACAACAACCGGGCATTTGAGCTCCTCCACTGCCCCGTAGCTGCTCCACCGCGCCTTCCCCGCCCCGTCGTTCTTCCAGTCGCGGCAAGCTCCACTGCCCTCCTCTGGTGTCGACAGCTCCACCGCCCTCCTCTCTGGTGTCGACAGCCTCCAGCTCCACCGCCCTCCTCTCTGGTGTCGACAGCAGCTCCACGCCCTCCTCTGTCACGCCTCCAGTGGAACCGCTCCTCTGTATACCGAGCCGCTCCATCAATCCCACCGGTAATTAATGTTATAGTTTACTATATATGTTATAGTTTTGATTAATGTAATTAATGTTAAGTTTACTATATTATAGTTTTGATTAATTTGTTTAACTCATGATATGGTTTTAGCTACTTTATCTTTATAAGTTATAACTTACATATCATTATGTGAATATTGTGTTTTGGAATTACATTATGCAACTCGCAACAAAAAACATAACAAAAGCTTTGAGAAGCTACATGTCAACATACGAGATCTGAAAACATATATCGGGTTGAATTGTGTTTTTGGTTATGACAAATCAGGTCGACTTACTCATATACAATGATATATGAGTTTGAGGTTCATATGAAGACAAATTTGGTTTGAGGTTTATTTGGCGACTGCGCAGGTTGAAGTGGAAATATATTACATTATTTGCTTGGATAACCATTGTGTAAGCATTGGAGTTACGATGGCTGTTTTGTGATGAAGTTATCTATCCGTATTATTGTTGGTGGTGTGTTAATATTGTTGTAAGTGTTGCTGTTTGTTGCTATTATTCTTGCGTGTGTTATAATTGTTGCATATTATTAATTTTATTGTACTTGTATTGTGTTTGTTTTTGACGAAAAAAGTGTGGAGTATCTAAAAAAACGCAATGGTCATGCCAAATTTTTTCCAGAATTAACCTTATTCTACTTTTATTGAATAGGTGTTACTACGGTTTAACAATCCCTCTTTCATCACATTTGTGAGTTGATCATCATTACTCATTAGGTTAGTTTTTTAAAAATGTTTCAATAACATGGTTTATTCAAAATATATTCGTTTGGTTATTTGTTCAATTATTCATATTTTTTCAAATTAAAACCTTATATTCTAATTTCATTGAATAGGTGTCGCACCATCTGCTGCTGTCAACCTCTGCCACCGGTTTGCCTGATCAGAACCCACGGTAAAACACTTGCGTTTCTGATTATGATTTTAGAAACAAATACTTATATATTGTCACGAATAAACGTTGTACTACATTCTACTTGTATTCTGCAATCATTAGAATATATATTTGCATAGTGTTGTGAAATGTGAGATTCAATTGAAATGGGGTGGTTCTTTTTGTTCATTGATCATATATATTATTATATAATTGTCTGTCTGATAATAATTCGTATGGTTTGCGGAGAATAAATGTTATTGCTGCTACTGTGTTTGTTTCTGCCTTAAAAAAATGTGGAGTGTCTAAAAATACGCAAAGGTCATGCCAAATTTTTTCCAGAATTTAAGCTGATTCTAATTCCATTGTTTGTTTAATATGTTCAATTATTCAAGTTTTTATAAAATTAAAACCTTATTATTATTTCATTGAATAGGTGTCATATACTACGTGCAAGAACATCTGTCTACTTGTCTCTTCTCTATCTTGTGCTGTTCGCGCTGACCATCCAGTACTCATCAGGTTGGTATTTAAAACGTTTCAATTTATTTTTGTTTTTCTATTAAAACAATGGAAAATCAATTCAAACATAGAATTACCTGTCTGAGATGTACCTGATAGAGGTATGTCTTAGATAGTCCCTGTTGGGACTGTCCAATGACCTTTGATCTCACCATCTAGGTTGTGAATGAGTTAATAATATACAGTAGTTCAGTGATAATTTCAGCAGCATTACCGTAGTGTTCTTCTAGTGTACATATAATATGTGAATTGAAACAATTCATATATATATATATCTACACTAGGAGAACTGTAGGGTAATGCTGCCGAAATTATCACTGAACTACTGTATATTATTAACTTGTTCCTAGGTGAGATCGAAGGTGATTGGATAGGTTTAGGTTGTTAAATCTGTAAATAAAAAAAGAGGAGATCAATGGAACGAGTTCACGACATCTGGTGTGTTGAAAAAGGAGATGGAGCGCTCAGTGATGTACAGTGACAGATTGGACATCAAGTACCTAGAAGGGGTCAATAAATTTTGCAAAGTCCTTGTTGACAATCTTAAACCAAGGGATAAGGGATATATTCGATGTCCTTGTGTCGATTGCAAGAACGACTTCAAATACCGAGGTGTGGACAAGATTAAGGATCATCTGATTCGCAGAGGGTTTACAGATGATTATGAAGCCATAACAATACTGCATGGTCAACATTCAGTACAAGTGTTTGAATGTGCTGATAACGTCGTTGCAGAACAATCAGAAATGGATGCTTCACACGATTTTGGGGATACTCAAGATGATTCACTAGGTAGTGATTCAGATGATCAGGAGGACCTTAATGCAATGATGGAAGATGTTGAACAACATTTTTCCAACAAACCCAAATCATTCGAAAATCTGATGCAAGCATCAAAGGAACCGTTGTACAGTGGATGTGAAACGCAAACACAAAACAAATTGAGCGTTGTCCTAAAACTATTCAATCTGAAGGCGAGACATGGATGGAGTGATGTCAGTTTTACAGATCTTTTACAACTGCTGAAGAATGTACTACCAAAGGACAATGTGATACCCACAACAACTTATGAGGCAAAGAAGTTAATGTGTCCGATGGGTATGGAAATAAAAAAATACATGCTTGTCCAAATGGGTGTATGTTGTATTGGAAGGAGAATGAGTTGGATGACCATTGCTCCGAATGTGGGGAATCACGCTATGTAAAAAAGGGTGACAGAAACCACATAAGCACTAAAGTGGGCTCTCCTGCGAAGGTGTTGTGGTATCTACCGATAATTCCCCGATTCAAACGTTTGTTTGCAGTTCAGAAAGATGCTGAGAACCTCCGATGGCATGCTACCCATAGAAAGGATGATGGTAAATTGAGACATCCAGCCGATTCACCACAATGGAGAAACATTGACAGAATATACCCTCAATTCGGTACAGACCCAAGGAACTTAAGACTTGGTTTATGCACTGATGGGATGAACCCTTATGGCACTTTGAGCAGTATACACAGTACTTGGCCTGTTTTATTGACAATATACAATCTGCCACCATGGTTGTGTATGAAACCCAGACATATTCTCCTCTCTCTGTTGATATCGGGTCCAAAACAACCGGGAAACAAAATTGATGTGTTTTTGCAACCACTTATTGACGATTTAAAATTGTTGTGGAATGAAGGTGCGACGGTGTATGATTCATATGGTATGGAAAACTTCACGCTCCGGGCTATGTTGTTTTGTACGATCAATGATTTCCCTGCATACGGTAACCTCTCGGGATACACAATTAAAGGAGCTCTAGCGTGCCCTATATGTGGAGATAGAACTTGCAGTATACGGTTAAAACACAGTGGAAAAAATGTGTACATGGGCCATCGGAAATTCCTTCCTAAAGGGCACAAATACCGTAAGATGACAAAAGAGTTTGATGGAAAAACGGATCATGCAGTCGCTCGACCACCACTATCTGCTGCTGAGACTTACAATCAGTTGAAGAATGTTGTGAACAACTTCGGTCCACCAATTAAAGCCACTGAAAAGAGCATCTGGAAGAAAAAATCAATATTTTGGGAACTTGAATATTGGCAACATTTAGAGGTGAGACATTGCATTGATGCTATGCACGTGGAGAAAAACATTGGTGAAAGTGTATCTGCGACACTACTAAACGTGAAAGGAAAGACAAAAGACCATTTAAAGGGTAGAAAAGATCTGGTTGAATTGGGTATACGAGAAGAACTCGCGCCACAACAAAGAGGGAAAAGAACATTCTTGCCTCCCGCTTGTCATACATTATCCAAAGAAGAGAAAATAAGTTTTTGTAGTTCTCTTCGTCATATTAAAGTGCCATCCGGTTACTCATCGAACATATCAAGTTTGGTATCAATGTCTGATCTTAAATTGGTAGGGATGAAGTCTCACGACTATCATGTGCTGATGCAGCACTTACTTCCGGTTGCTCTCCGTGGAATCCTTCCAGCTGATGTCAGGAAAACTATTACAAATTTATGTGTTTTCTTCAAAGGAATTTCGTGTAAAGTGCTTGATGTGGAGACGCTGGATAAACTACAGAATGACCTTGTGATCACCATGTGTCAGTTGGAAATGTATTTTCCTCCTTCGTTTTTGATATTATGGTGCATCTACTTGTTCATCTTGTTAGAGAGATCAAACATTGTTGTCCGTTTACCTTCGATACATGTATCCGTTTGAGAGATATATGGGTATACTGAAAAAGAAAATGAAAAACCGTCGGCGTCCAGGGGAAGCATAATTGAAGGGACAGTAACAGAGGAAGTAGTTGACTTCTGCACTCATTACTTAGACGGTGTTGATGTTATTGGATTACCGAAAGCAAGACATGATGGCAGGCTTAAAGGGGTTGGTACCTGTGGGAAAAAATTATGCAGAGTTGATATTGATACATTGAACAAGGCACATCTGGTTGTGTTGAATCATTCAGAAGTTGTTGAACCGTATTTCGATGCACACCTAGCGTACCTCAAAACAAAACACCCAACGATGAGTAATGCCAAATTAAAAAAAGAGCAGAATGCAACATTTGTTAAGTGGTTCAGACAGAAGGTGTTGTATGAGATTCAAGGGCGTGGATGAAATGATCCAATTGTTGGCACTTGGTCCAAATCTCGATGTGTTGTCGTATGAAGGATATGATGTAAATGGATTTTCTTTTTACACTGCACGTCAAGATTGTAAATCGACAAACCAGAACAGTGGTGTGCATCTTATCGCTTCACAAGACATTTTCACAGGAACAAGTCGTAATACACTGAAGAACGAATATTATGGTGTTATTGAGGATATTTGGGTCTTGAATTACACTAGTTATGAAACTTGCGTATTTCGTTGCAAATGGGTGGACAACAAACAGGGATATCGTGAGGAGGATCATGGTATGAAGCTAGTTGATTTAACGACAGCGGCTCCTACTGATGAACCCTTTATTGTTGCATCAAAGGCAAAACAAGTATTCTACTGTCGTGATCAATCTAATCCCAGATGGTCTATTGTAATGCAGAGTAAAAGATCGATAGTTGGGATTGATAATATTGTTGATGAGGATGAATACGACTGTGAAGATGAAACAGATGTACCTATTCGGTTGCCGATGGAGGTAGATAATGTAACTAATTTTGAATATCGAAGGTCCGACCACAATGAAGGATTGTGGATTGAACGATGAAATGTTATTTTGTAAGTTTGGTTGACAATATTATATTATTTAATTTTTGTCATGTTTCAATATTTGATTCAGTAGATGTTCGTATTAACCTTGTTAATTGTTGATTATTTTTCAGATTATGGATCCTGACGATAGAGTCGAAGAGGACTTACTGTTGGGGCTGGATGATATTGACGATGACGTCCCTACTGAAGAACCACCAGCTGCATCTACTTCGCAGCCCCCTCGGAAGGGACGTGGACCGACCCGTGGGTTGAAGGAGAAGAAAGATTCTCCCATCGATTTGATCTGGGACAAGTACCTCCGACATCGTGGTGGGTCGAAGCAGAAGTTTGCTTCCTACTTGGGATTGATGGTAAAATCCCATTGCTCGATTAATAAGGACTGGAAAGATCAAGAAAAGGCAGACAAAGACATCATATGGCAGATGGTGCAGAAGAAGTACAAGGTCGCGGATGAACTTCGGACGAAGATTGAATCACTTCTAGCGACATCACTGCGACAGTTCAAGCATCGGTTGGTAGATGGCTGGATTAACAAACCGGGCTCCAAGAGGTCACCGCCGTGGGTAGTGTACGATGGTATGATCACGGAGGAGGACTGGAAGATATTCTACGACCATCGCCAGACTGAAGAGTTTAAGGTACTTTTACAATTATTCTTTCTTAATTATTTAAGGAATAAAATTTAACAAATTTTTTTTATTATGTATAACTTACAAATATACAAATTTTGTAACAGTTACGTCAAGAAAAGCGAGACGTAACCGGGCGAAGAATATCTACAAGCACTTCATGGGGCGAGCTGGATACACGGGGCGGTTGGAGAAGTGGAAGAGCGAGGGCTTACTGACTAAACTAATGAAGACGGCACTCAGTCAGTTATTGATGATGTTGACGATGCAAGTAGAGTGCAGACATTTATGCTGGGTCGAATGGTGAAAAATGACGAGGGGGTGTATGTGTTCCCGCAGAGCGAGACTGCTGAGTTGGCGTCCAAGATTGTAAGTATATATTTAAAAGTTGTTGTTTACTAATTAATAAGTTCATTTCTAATATTTTTGTTAATTTAAAATAGTCTGGCTCGACTGAGCGATGGGAGATGGTTCCGGCCCCTCCGTCTCAGGATGATCCACTGAATAAGGCCCTTGGGCAAAAGGATCATCCAGGGCGAGTGCGGGGGCTTGGAGGGGAAGTTCGCCAAAAAGACGTGTTTCCTACGTCTCGATCGAGAGTACCACAGGCTGAAATGATAGAGAGAATGGTGGATGAACGGGTGCATGACCGGTTGGAGGAGTCGGAAAGACGTCACGCTGAGTCGGAAAGACGCCACGCTGAGGAGCGTCAAGCCTACGAGGAGCGCCTGCGAAGACTTGAGGCTTTAGTATTGGGCCAGGTGCATGCTCCTACACCGACACCTACTACTCCTACACCGGTGTCTACTCCTACCGCGACGGCGAATACATCGATAGTGGCCGTGTCTCCTACACCGGCACCTACTGCTAGACCGACGTCTGCTCCTACCACGACGGCGGATACTGTCGATGATCCTACACCGACGTCTGCTCCTACCACGACGGCGGATACTCCGATGGTCGATCATCCTGCACCTTCTTCTCCTACCAGAGACACATTTCCTTATCAAAACCTTTCGGTTTGTTCTTTTTTCCTCCTTAGTTATTTTAACATTACTTTTAAAACAATATAATTTTATTAGCTTGCTTACTGTTGTGAGTTGATGTAGATGGCTAAATCATGTCATCTGTTTCAAGTGTTGGATGGTGGGACTGTGCATGTTGCATTCGGTCGGGTTTTACAGACCGGACCGAACACTGTAGTACATTTCAAGGTCATCCCACCTCTCCACGCTCGTGTGATGGTAGACGATATTGTGCAAGGTCATGAGGACTCTCCCCTTCCGTTGGAGTGGAATGAGTGGAGTAAAATAGGTCAAGCAAAATCTTCAGTTGTTCCATGGCCATATTCTCTCATTGATGTCAGTAGTGACAAGGTAAACTATTTAATTACATGCTTACTGTTTAGTTTTTAACTTGACTGTTGACTGATATGTTTATTATTTAAATTTTGTATACTATTAGATTGATAAGGAATTAAGACCGGTTAAGAAGAGGAAAGTGGATAAGGGGAAGGAAGTTGTGAAATCAAGTGAGGAGAGTCAGAGGGTGAGAAAAGGAAGTGGTGAAACCTTTCGATATGACTCCTAGGAGATCCCCCATTCTGACACCCAAGTATCTGAAGAAGTTGACAGTCAAACAAAAAATGTTGTATGACTTTTTCATGACGAGCCGCAGTCTGTCACCAACTTCAACATGAAAGTGTCTAAGCATGTTTTCCACTCCTGAGCCCAGAGATCTGATGATTACCGTGAGCGATCTAAGAGAATTTTTGATGGGAGACCTGCTTAACATCTCTGTGATTCAGGCCTATTGTGTGTAAGTATCTTTCAAATTATTACATTATCTTTCATTTTTTTAAGCTATTTAACATATCTTATGAAAAAATGTTGTTTAGGTGTTTGACTAGTAGACTGCTAGCGAGCAAGAGATTATGCCCTCTCTTTCTTGTGTCCGCAATTGATGTCAGCAAATCAGGCCGCATTGGATGAGCAAGGATGTGTACAGCATGTGAGGCAGGGATTTTGTACTGCGGTGCGAAGAAAAGCAAATATTTGCTGATCCCATATCATCAGATGTAAGTACACAATAACTGGAATTTTTTGCTTCCTAATTGTGATATTTAATAATTGTTCTACAAAACATTCTTTGTTTTATCTGTGGCAGCAATCATTGGATGTTGTTGGTGTTGTGTATCGACACCTCATGCTTATTGATACTAGACCCATTGGGCGGCCCTGATGACCTTCGAGAGATCGCTGTAGAGAAATATTTGAAGGAGTGAGTATTCAAAATTTTAATGCATTCTGTATTTATTTTAAGCTTGTCCTAGATTATTGACAATAAATGGCTTCATTTTAAAATGTTGTATTTATGCAGGGGCCATAAGCTTGGTTTAAGTGATGAAAAGAAACCATTCTCCATCTTGGACTTCCACTACATACGTGTAAGTAATCATTTAATTTATGCATTTTGTATTAAAGTTAAACGTTTAATTTTTTGATCTGTCTAAAGTTGGTAATCCATGGATGGTGTGATGACAGTGTCCTCAACAGCCTGATTCAAAAGCTGTGGCTATTATGTGATGCGGTACATGTTCGAGATGGTACAAAATATTGACACGCTTAGGATGATGACAAGGTAACCCATACCAATCAAAGTTTCAGTTAAAGTTATTGCATTTTAAATAAAATTGTGTACTAATGATGATCAGTTTTTTTTATGGACAGATCGTTTCTTATTTCACACAAGCAGGGAGCACGTATTCCAAAGGGGATCTCGACTTTGTAAGAGATCATTTATCGCAGTTTTGGTGTAAAAATTACTTGAGTGTTCTTAGATCTTATATCCTAGTGTACGTAGTTAGACTTAGACTTTTGTTTTTGCTGAAGCAACTCTCAAAGTTTGTAAAGTTCAACTCTCTCTTATTTTTGAAAGTTTGAATGGGTTTGTTTGCAATTCGTTTTCAATGTTGCAATTCAAACTGGCAACTTGGTTTATGGTCATAGTGTGGTTGGTTATCAAAGGGCAATACCAGTTGGATGCCCTGTACAGGTTGTATATACGATTGTAAATTGGGTTGTGTTGGAAAACATATGTGGTAGATGCAAAAAAACAAAAAAAAACTAAAAAAAAACCACGGTTCACTTAAAACCGTGGTTTAAAACTCAATGGAACGAGTATAAACCACGGTTTATTAAAGAACCGTCGTATAAAGTACTCATATACCACGGTTAATTACCCGAACCGTCGTATAAAACGCAATGGAACGACATTAATACCACGGTTTCCGTCAACCGTGGTATAAGTCGTCTGATTCCCGCGCCACAACGGGCTTTAAACGACGGTTTTACGAACCGTGGTTTATAATGCGTTTTTAAACGACGGTTTCGAACCGTGGTTTATTGATTTTTCCAATATACCACACGAGTATAAACCACGGTCTCAAACCGTGGTATATGAGAAAAATAACCGTGGTAAAAAACATTTTCTGCACTAGTGCAAGAAAAAAAATATTGTACACAATAATTCAATGAGAACGGTCAAGAGAAAATATATATATAACAGTTAGTGTCATCTTTTTTATAATAGTGATGAAAACGGTTACATAAGGTTGTGGAAATGTTTTTAAGCATCATTGGAAACGTTAATGAATTATTGTGGAACCCTTGAGTTCATAAAGATTACCCTACACCGCACACCCTAAAAACCACTATAGGTAAGCTAAAAAAATGTCGAAGACATTTGTAGGGTTTGTAGTGCAGGGTTTAGGGTTGTACCCTAAACCTGCACTACAAACCCTAAAACTCGAGAGTATAGTAATGACAATATAAAGTTTAGAACTAATGCCACAAAGATTACCCTACCCCCCCAAACACCGTAAAAACCATCATAGGAATGCTAAAAACGTCAAAGGCGTTTTTAGGGTTTGTAGTGTAGAGCTTAGGATCTAACGACCCTAAACCCTAAACCATAAACCCTAAAAACTTGTCGAGTCTGTAAAGACTAAATAAAGTGTAGAACTAATGCCAAAAAGATTATCTACCCCCAAACACCCTTAAAACCACCCTAGGAATGCTAAAAACGCCGAAGGTATTCTTAGGTTTGTAGTGCAAGGTTTAGGCCCTAAACCACAAACCCTAAAAGCCTGTCGAGTCTATAACGACAATATAAAGTGTAGAACCAATGCCAAAAAGATAACATACCCCCAAACACCCTAAAAACCACCCTAGGAATGTTAAAAATTTTGAAGACATTTTTAGGGTTTGTAGTGTAGGGTTTAGGTTCTAACGACCCTAAATCCTAAACCACAAATCCTAAAAACCTATCGAGTCTGTAATGCCGATATAAAGTGTAGTGTAGAACCAATGCCAAAAAGATTACCCTAACCCTACCCCCCACCCCCCCCCCCCCCAACACCCTAAAAACCACCCTAGGAATGCTAAAAACGTTGAAGACATTTTTAAGGTTTGTAGTGCAGGGTTTAAGGTCCCATAAACCCTAAACCCTAAACCCTAAAAACCTGATGATTCTGTAAAATCGATATAAAGTGTAGAACCAATGCCAAAAAGATTACCCTACCCCATAAACAAACCACCCTAGGAATGCTAAAAATGTCGTAGACATTTTTAGGGTTTATAGTACACGGTTTAGGGTTGTTACACCATAAACCCTAGAAAACTGTCAAGTCAGTGACGACAATAGAGGAGACCAGCCAATGAGAATACAAATTAAATAATAAATTAGTCTTTTACAAATTAAGTTATTCAAAAAATAAAAACATTTATTTATAAGAAAAGTATATAATAGTTAATTAAAATAATATAATAATAGAACTTTTGTATATAAAGAAATATATCTAATATATTTCTGGATATAAAACTAGTTCGAGATCCAGAATAAACACCATCAATTAATAAAGTTGAAATATGCCTCCACAAATCGAGACATTCACTTGCCGAAATGAACGATGACTTCCCCTCCTATTAAAAATAAGAATGATGATTCATGATGATTCCTGTACGTGCTCTATGACTTCCCCTCCTATTAAAAATAAGAATGATGATTCATGATGATTCCTGTATGTGCTCTATACACTACAGAATGTGTACAGTGGACGACTGAGATTACACTTTTATAAAAATCAATGACGGTGAGGATTGAGTCCGTAGGACAGAAATTTACCATCTGTCACAAAATCCTCTTCGTGCTAATGGGTGCTAATCAATTTTTATGAGTAACATCTTCCAAAAACAGACAGTATTACCAGAGCCCTTAAGTAACCTAAACATCCTACTAATATAGACCATGCCAAACTCGATCAATAGTCCACCCACCTAGCTAGAAAACATCCTAAATTATTAATGTTGAAGTGAGAGCAAAATTAGAAGTTTAACCTATATTTCATCTCTATTTGACATTATAAGCTAGGGTTGGACTGAACTGAGATTAAAAAAAAGAAAAAGATAGATGTTGAAAACAAACCTGCTGAAACCGCCGTAGGAAGTTGCAAAATCATCGCCGGAAGCTTGAGACTTCAGCGGCTTGCGTTTTCAGGAGGAGGGAACCAGGAGGGAGCTGATATTTGGAGGAGGAAACCATGAGGGAGAGGCTTGCATTTCTGAGAGGAGGAAAATAGTGAGGTTGAGTTAGAAATTAGAGAGTTGATACATATTGTTAAGCCGACGCATTTTCTATACTAACAACTTGGGCTCAGATAAGTTTAATTTATTACATATAATTGCAGAATAAGACCTTACAACCTAATGGATATGAGTTAGTGTTAAGTTTCTAAACTACCCAAGTTCAATTCTCACTTTTGGATAGTTTTTTAGCACTTTAATTACTGCTCTTGTATTCATTAAAAACTTTAAAATAGAGTTCAACAGAGAAAATAGTAACGTTAAATTGAAGATGATGTGTTCCGGTGATTGTCCAAAACATATGTATTTCACAGGCTGATTGTCCAGAGACTACTACTTCAAAGTCATTAACAGCCAACATATGATTGAATTGAAAGAAATACAAGATATCGACATTACTCATCCCGAAACATATGATTCATACCTTTGCCCTATTATTCAAGAATTTACAGTGGCTTACCCAATATTATTGACAGATTGCTCAAGTTGCTTGATCTGATGTCCAACATGTGGTTGTTGAAGGGAAAGAGGAGGGAAGTCATGTGTGTGTTTGGGTAGAGTTATTATGTGCACATATGAAGCATGAAAATAACAATGAGCTCTGTTAATGTGTGTGTTGGGGCTGATGCAAACAAACCTATGGTTGTACAGCATTTCATCAGAGCTATACACAAATACCTTGTTATGGAGCATGAAAATTACTAGCCACATCAAACGGCATTCAGCAAACTGCATTAATTTCACCAGCAACTAGACGTATCAAACTGCATCATTCACAACTCTCACAACACTACTTCTGAGCATACTTCTATGCACCCACCCCAACATGATGGTCTGATTTTCAAAGTTGCAGATTATATTTGATCAGAGAGCAGCTGAGGAATATATTTGATCGTGTGTTTCATCTATTTGAACAGGTCCTGACTACAAGTTCATAAATGCTGTAGTATGCCATTTTGCGCTTTGATACACATCATTATATAGAACATGTTCTCAGTAGCAAAATTAAAACGCGCAAAAGCACAACAAAAAATTTGAGAAATTTAACGGATGTTGTTGAACTAATGTTATTAGTAGTTTGACAATTATTGCAATCACTTGATGTATATATGCAATAACAAAATAAGCCTGTTAGCATCATACACAGCTTCCAGCGATTGCAAAGAATGCAACTATGCTGGTTATTTCACAGAGAAGAAATGCTTGAATTATTGTGATGATCCTCCACAAAGATGGTATAAGCTAGCAAGTGTGTAGACCTTTTTCCTGAAAACTTTATTAACGTTTTAAGATTTCTTTTTTAAAGACCTTTTTCCTGGCGTTAGGGCTGGTCTAGAAACAATAACTTTGCTCATCCTGCTTGCTAGAATTTTATTTTACCTACTCCTCTCTGTTTTTGTACTCTACTGACAAAAAGTAATGATCCTTGTATATTTTGGTTTAGGCCACGGCGGTGCTCGAGCAGTTGAGTATGTGAAACAAAATTTATTCAGCAATTTGATCAGACATCCAAAGTTCACTAACCTCTTCCCCTTCATGATATGTTTTTGGAAGGTTTATGATGGGACCACAAAAGGGGACTATGGGCAGTTTTGGGATAGCTAATGGTTGCCCCTTGCCCAAGCAATTCTTTAGTTATTTAAAGCAAGGGAGTAGACTGAAAAGGGCGTCGAATTGTATTCCTCTTTAGCCACTCTAGTGGATAGGCGGGTTTACCCGATTTAGGCAGAGCTTGCTCTGATTTTGGCAGGATTAATCCTGATTCTATCTTTCACTTTCTCTTCCCCTTTCACGTCTATTCATTCCTACATTTTGCTTGTAAGCCGTTAAGCTTCTGCTCTCTATTTTTCCTAATATAAGGCAAGTTTTGAAGGCAGGATTACTGGTTGTTTGAGTTACAATTATCAGGGTTCCATCAATTGGTATCAGAGCAGTACGGTCCTCTAGGATGGGGGAGATTGACAAAGAAATTTTAGCAATCCTGAAAAGGATGGTGAGAAGGGTGGAAGAGCACCGCTGGAGATGTGGCCAATCCCTCGAGCACGACAGACATTTATCACCACAAAAACCCATGAGCTGGATGACCAATGAAATCAGCAAGGAACCGAAACTGGTAACTCTGACCAATCCGGTCGTAGGGGGAGCAGCACTGGGACTGAAGTCCATTGCCATGGAGGGGCTGCTGGAGGAGGTCAAGACCAAGAAGCGACAGAAACAAAAACCGACACAAGCAGAACACAGACAAATTCAGAAACCGACACAATCAACTATTAAAGAGGGGGAAAAGTCACCCATACTGTATGTGGAGTCAGGATTGGAGGAGGATGTCAATGGGGAGTTGGGAAGAAGGAAAAGAAAGGAAGGACCAAGGGAAGCTGAGACAGCTCAATCCCAGAAAACAAGCAGCTCCCAACTCTCCCTTTCTTGGATCAGAAAAGGAGGATTAGAGAAGAAATTGAGACAACGAAAAATCAAAAGGAAGAAAAGAGAGAGGAGGAAACGGATTAAGGAGAGGAAAAGGAAGAATACATTAAAAACAAGCTTGAAAAACGGGGTCAAGAAGCAAACAGCTTCAGGTAGCAGCAGTCGGGAGAAGTGGGGTTGTCCGGCCATCCAGAGATGTGGATCAGACGACGTTGCCACATCCGCAGGGAAGGACTGGTCAGAGATGCCGCTCAAGGAGGAATGGAGGAGGAGAAAAGCCGCAACTGTGAACTTAGGATGGAAGTGGCGACCAGCAAGGAAGACCAACCGCTCGCAGTGCTGCATACTCGACCAGCTTCGACTAAGGGCGACGGTGACTGGCAGCAATTACCGGGTGACCAGCAAGGATCCATGGGGCTCAAAAGTGAATCAGACAGATGAGAGAAGGTTAAAGAAAACAAGAGTTAGTGACGACGTAAGGAAATTGAAGATAGAGGGTCACGTGATAGGAAGACTGCTAGGGTTAATTTTTTTAAATCAGCAGCAAGGTATTAATTATGGGCTTAGACTTCTTATGACTTTGGGTGGGCCACATTAGGAGCATGAGGAGGAAATAATTGGGCCTGTTTTACTTCCAAAGAGGCAAGGTTTCAGTAATAATCCGTTACAATATACAACAAGAAAGAAGGATATGAAACCCCTGGGAAGTGGGGCCCAACCAGAGAGGACAACACCGAACATCTTCTCACCCCTTTAGAGTAAACTGCTGTAGAAAAACGGTAACTGCTTAAACCTTATTCCAGCAATAGAGTGGAGCCCTCAATTAAAACCAGGAACCACCACTACCACAATATTCTATGGCCCTATTCTTCAACGAGCTGCTAACTGATAGCTGATGACTTATAATAGCTGATGTCAGTTGTCAGTTGATATATTAGTTGATTTATATGGGTAGATGGTGAGTTCCATCGTTCTTTTTGTTGCGGGTTGGTAATTTTTTTTCCTAAAACGCTGTGTTTATTGGGGTATGTCTGTGGTGGTATGAACGACCACCTCCCACTGCTGCAATCTCCCTCTCCAACACTGAAACTCAATTTCCCCTATTTCAGAGCAATCGACGCCACCCTGTAAGCACCATCGTCATTCTATTTTTTTTCTCCACGCAGCTCCTTTATCTATGGTTTGTATTCTTTACATTTCTATTATCTCATCAGGGGTGCGTGTCAATTATCCCCGTTTCCAACCAATTTGACGTCGAGTGTAGCAAAATCGTACTATACTTTTTTTTTCCAAAATTCCATTCATCCATCGTTTGTAATTGGGTATGTTTTCTTCTCTTTAACAGTGGCAATGTCTAGGGCAAGATCCAGAAACAACATGTCCACCATTCCTAGCCAAACGCTCAACACGATATACGTCAAGTGTGGCTGTGATAGAGACGCGACCTTACTTATCTCTTACACAGCGAAGAACTACGGTAGATTGTTTTACAAATGCGACGATTGCGGTTTCTGGAAGTGGTGGGATAAGGTGAATACATGGAATGGGCACACATCAGAAGGGCCAACGTCTAGCAGCTCACGATCCAGGCATAGCTCGTCAAGGCCACAAGCAGCCCTAAATACTGTTTAGTTAAGTGCGGCTGTGACAAAGACGCCACCTTGCTCATTTCTTACACCGCTAGGAACTTTGGACGGCTCTTCTACAAGTGCGACGACTGTTGTTTCTGGGAGTGGTGGGACAAGATCAACTCAAGAACAAGTCAAGTACATGAAGGGTCGACTTCTAGCTCGTCAGTTCAATGCAATCGTCACAGGGAAGTGGACTACAATATGCTTGAGAAGCTGGATGAATTAAGGGCCAGGCAAGGTGTGATTAAAGAGAGGATCGGTCGACTAGAGGCAAATCTGGAACAACTGCATACAAAAGTGTTTGCCTTAGGATCCATAATTACAATGTTTGTGATAATATTGTTGTTGAAGTAGGACTGGAGAAGTTATCAGGGAGACCATTGTACTGTTCTATTGGCAGTAGTTTGTAGGAAGCTAAGTAGTTCTGTGTTTTAAATTTTGTATTGCAGGAACTGTATTGTCCTCTGCTTTTGTTGTAATCAAAGTAAAATTCTGCTCTTTGTGATAGAGCGTAGCAAATGGCAAAAATGTATTGAAATTTGGTAACTACATTGTTTTGGTGTTTGGTTTCACCCCTGCTGCGTACATTACATTGACTCAACTATGGAGTCTGTTTTTCTGTCCTATTAGCTGTAGTGAATTTGCTATATACCTTGCTCCTTCATGCAGATTTCCATTTTTTCATTGGTTACGGGTTATGTCCTTGGAAGTCAATTTTGATGGGTTTGCTTGCTGGATGGTACACTATGCAGTCTGTTTTTCTGTCATCCTGTTGTAAATTCACCCACTCTTGTGTTTCTGAAATTGGATTTTATATGCAGTAGTACGTTACACTCCTAGTTTCAGTCACATTGATGTTATCATAACAGATGTGCCCACGCATCCTCTTTCGTTCCACGAAAAACACTATGCTTGTGGTAGTTGAAGGAAACACATACATTAAAATTGTTGCTTCAGTTTTGATACAATTTCTTGCTGATGTATCGGTTTATTGATCATGCTCTGAGTAAAGGTGGTTCAACTCTTTTATGTTTTCTCACCAATTTTTGATGCTGACTCCAGAGTATTTTAAGGTGCAGGGAGGTAGACAACATTGAGTCTGTTTTGAAAGATATGTATCCTAGCAGCAACATGCGTTTGAAGCTTCAACAAAACACCAACAACAGTCCAATGATTTGTACATTGCATTAAAAGAGTAACAGTCTAATGATAGCCACAACAGTGGTACCAACTCGATTTCGAAAGGTGTATTTGAGTTAAAAAACACCACTATTACTACTATCATTCTCAGTCAATGTAAAATGATGAATCAGTTTCCCTCGTTGAAGTAAGTTTGCAGCATTTCTATTTATTTTTATTTCTCCAGTACTCCAACACACCCTCTGCCATCGCCACTGCTACCATATATATACACACAACCAAACTCTGGTCAATTTATATACAGATTTGAAGTACCACCCACCACCTAAGGCTTAGCCCATTTTTATATATTAGATTCTTTATATTTTTCTGGACGGAAACAAGGTGTTAGATAATGTTCATAAAGCAATAAACTGTATTCGTTGATTTTATTCTTTTTCAAACGTTTTATGTGTGCGGAAGTCTTCTGATTTCAATCATTGGAAAACCATCATTAATAGCACCAAAATCACTACTAATGCTACAGACCCGTTAGTTTTTACTAACAATAGCTATTGTAAGTTCTACTACTGGTACTTGTATAAGGAGAAGGAAGATAATTGAATTAGTAAACTCAGCAGAAATCTGTAGTATGCCCAACTAGCCTCTTCTGCAGTCATATTCAGGCAACTTCATTTTTCATATGGTCTGCTACTGCAACACACCACATGAAGATTACTGAACAGATGTAGGAAAACCGGAGATCTATAAAAAAAAGTTCTCCCGCTACATATACCTGTTGTATTATACTATTTGCTGTACTTGATACACAAACAGTTTCAGCAGCTGAACAAGTTCAAAATTTCTTTTTTCCAAACAACCTAAATCCAGGTAGAAGAGACAAGACTAACAACTCTCTGGTTCATGCAATTACAAACATATCAACCTTCGCAAGATGAACCTGTGACTCAAATGTCTCCAGAACAGAAAAGTGAAAGCAATTGTTATGTACATCATCCAAAAGTACAATAAATGGAGCACTTAACAACTGCAATTATGCAGTAAGTGGAGTATTCACAGCTTAAAAAAAAGTCAAAACCAACTGCCTAAGTAAGCAGTAAACAACTAACGCAATAAAGGCATTTGTAACACTCATTGCACACAGTTACATTAACAGCAGAAGCATAACAGTAACATATAATACAGTTGCTGTTGTATCATATGACCAACAATTGTTATAAGACTTTACATAAGTACCTGCAGAAAACCGGGCTTAATATTCATGATGTGTTCGAACACATCATATCCTATTTCGCAATACTATCAGAACAAAAGATGTTCATAGCACACAGATGACTATTACACCAAAAGATACAACCAGTTTTCAAACCATCGTTACCATACAGGTCGAGGATACTTCAAAATAAACACAATAGTTTATGTAGACAGTCAGCACTACTGCAAGTCTTACAATTGTTCAAAAGGGGAACACAAATGCTAATTGTGTTCTAACGTCTATAACCCCTCAGAATCCTATATTGTGGCATTTCAGTTGTTATCTGGTTACGAACAGCAGCCATGGATGGTTGTGCTTCAGATTCATCTTCATCTACGGGATTGTTTACATCTGGATCGACATCTAACTCCTCCGGCATCAGCTCTGGCCCGTTATCCACGATGTCGAAACCTGGGTCACCGAACTGGCTCAACCTACAGAAATTGTGTAATGCAAAACAGGCGTTGACGACCCTTGCTTGCTTCTGCACGGTTTCGAAATGAGGAACACATTCAAGTATGTGCCATTTCCCTTTTAGCGCACCAAATGCACGTTCTATGGCCGATCTTAAAGATGAATGATACTTATTGAAGTACTCCTTTGGTCCTTGTGGCTCCTCCGCTCGAAACTCTGCTTGATGGTATTTGTCAGAAGTGTGAGGTGTGAGAACACAGTCTCTATCAGCATATCCCTTGTCAGCAAGATAATATTTACCTAATCAGATGAATGGGTTAGGTGCTGATATGTTCCTACATGTTATGAATAACGTTGCAACATGAACGCAAGTTCTCGCATACAACATTACCTGCTGGTGGCTTAGGAAACTGCAGTGTTTGATCAGCCATACAGTCAGCAAGGATGCGAGAATCATGTGCAGTACCTTCCCATCCCGCACAAACAAATGTGAAAACCAGATCAAAGTCACAGATAGCAAGCACATTTGTAGTGGGGTAACCTTTTCTTCCAATAAATCCGAGCTTGTTCTGCTCAGAGACGATCAGCTGAACGTGGCACCCGTCAAGTGCACCGACACAGTCCTGACATGATGAGATTCATAATACTGTGCAGTTAGACATGCGATTAAATTTGTGTTGTACACGTGCAGAGATCATAAATTATTTTAATTTGATAACGAAATGACAACCTTAAAGAAAGGGTAGTAATTTGGATTCGAGAGAACTTTATGGGGGGATCACATCAAACGACACCCTAGGCCGAACTATATCCCCCCGCATGTCCACGGAATGAAGCACATCCTCAAAATGCCTATGTTAGTGGACGATGAACGCTGGAAACGTTCCATAGTCTCAGTCACAGATGCCTTATGTGCAAGAACATGCACAAATATTGCTACCTTCTCCCTTGGTTGTAGCCTATCACTCGACTGCAGATTGTATCTGCTCTCTAGCACCTCCACCAATGATAAGAAAGTATCCCGATTCATCCGAAATGCATTGTAACATCTCCTTGTCCTGCCGTTTAGCACTTCTGAAACCCACGCAGCTCCAGTCAGGCTAGATGTGTGTACTGGTCTCCTTATGGCCTGTCCATATATTGTGTTGCTGCCTCTATGACTGAAGCGCTTCTCTTGTCAAAGTAATCATATCCAGCCTGATTGCTTCAAAAAATAATTTTGTTTTTTGAGGATCATCTCTAATATTGTCCATGATATCACGGACTTGTGTCCCAGAAAAGAAAGCCATAGTGAAATTTATAACAGACCTATGACAAAAAACAACCACATAACCGAACGTTAGATAAATGATTAATCATTTAGTAACACTTCCATATAACAACCGAGTTCAGGTCGGAACACAAGTAGTGAAGGTAAACAAAGTGGGACACTCTAACAGTCATGAACATAACCTAGCTTCTGATTATTACATAAGGCATGTTACTAACACAACCACTCTAAACTATTTGCCACTCATATACTACTACTTTGTCATTTCCATTAGCATTTTGATCAATCGGACAATCTCCTCGTCGCTGACCAGACACTCCATAATATCACGGAAATCAGGTCTCTCCATCACACTTGCACCGATCTGAACTCCTCATCAGACAGTTGGCTCACTTTCCTTAATTTGTTCACTGCCATCGTTTCTGTCAGTCGACCTTCCCGTCTGTTCATTGATTCATAGTCTGGTCTAGAACTACCGCACAATGTCCTCAATGTGATTAGCAAGGGAGAAGTTGTATGTCATCTTTAACTCCATAAAGAGGAGAAATGTTTGGTGAATCAAACCATCTCTTCCGCATATGTGGCAACTGTGCCTCTTTCTCTTACTCCCGACATTGTAGTGCTGTTGAAAATGCTCGCTGAGTACAGTGGTTAATGTCTGGACAAATTCAGCTTCAAACTCTTCGTATACAGCAAGCACGAGGTACTTATACAGATGCTCATCGCTCTGCAGTAGTCTTTGTTTTATCACAGCGACCACTTTAGGATTCAGTCCAAGTTCTGTTTCATAAAAGTATATGAAAATTAATTATTACTAAATTTATACAGACGCAGAGGGTATAAAGCAGTTGCAGCAAGTACGTTAATTCTGAAACAATATGTTATTTCAGAATCAGATTCAAGAGTATTGGCACAATGTTCAGTTACACCACGCTTTTTATTTGAACTACTAATATTCTCAAACACTGCCCAAGTTCACGATGCTATTGTATTTTAAAAACTGAAACAAATATCTTAATTCTGAAACAAATATGTTATCTCAAATCAGATTCAAGATTAGTGACACAATGTTCAGTTAGATCTGCGCTTTATATTTGAACTACTAATATTCTCAAACACTGCTCAAGTTCAAGATGCTATAGTATTCTGAAAACTGAAACAAATATCTTAATTTTGGAACAAATATGTTATCTCAGAATCAGACTCAACAGTAGTGACACAATGTTCAGTTAGACGTGCGCTTATTTGAACTGCTAATATTCTCAAACACTGATCAAGTTCAAGATGCAATTGTATTTTACAAACTGAAACAAATATGTTAATTCTGAAAGAGTAAGCAACGCAAGTTCATTACTACCATAGTACATATAATCCAATTTCCATAACATAGAAGATACATATCGGCATACCATCTGCCTCATCCACTACTATTACATTCATGTACTGCACCATCAGTTAGATAACTGATTACAAAAGTCAAAAAGGGCATTGACAGTTAGACTACTTAAACCCATGCTCCTTACATGTTACACAGTCAACCCTAGGTTATGGCTAGCTTAAAAGCGACAACTATTTTACAGACCATCTTTAGTACAAAAAGTGGCTCCAAAAACAGACAAACACATCAAATTCACTTCTGGTGGTCGACACACCCCATAAACAGAGAAGTGAGGTGGCGGACCCACTCAATAATTTGAGCATCAGTGGTTAGTTGTTCCAGGGCTATCCTATTATCCCTAGAAGACACAGCAATCAGGGCGAAAGAAAACTCACGGTCAGTCAGGCCCTCAACTTGTTGTAGTCTTGCACCAGCCATACGAGCATCCATGACAGGATCTGGTCCCTCATCCCTTCACTGGAAGTTATGCATCATAGCCTCTATATTGGTGAACTTGTCCACAATATTAGTCCCAACATCACCTAGCTTCTGAACTTCACCACCTTTTCCCTTGAAACTTCCTTTGGACTTCTTTTGCTACTGCCATCCATTCTCCTTCCACTGGTTCTTTGCCCTTCCTGCGGTTGGGGTTGCCTTCATTTGGGTTCCCTTGAAGGTAAGCTCCAATGTTGTTGTAGTAGTTAACATCAGGGTTGGAGGAGGTTGCATTACTACCCAAGTTTGGGTTTACAGAAGCACCAACAGCTCTAGCAGCAGCTTGTCCGACAATAGCATTGTAAGCAGATCCCATGCTTGTATCAGCATTCACATTGTTTGAAATATCCATTTCTGCACCAGATGGGCCATCAGAGTATGTAATGTGGCAAGGAGGTATCATCCTCTCTCGATTCTCCTCCTCATCCTCTCTCATCATTTTGCTCATTGCTTTCAACATATCCAACAGAAGGACCGTTGACAGTGGATGCATCTGAACCGCCAGGCCTCATTCGGAACTCACCAGTTGCGTGAGTTTGACCCCACAGGAGCTCCATCTCAGACAGCATATGAATTGGGAAAAGAGAATCCTCACACAGCTTTGCAAGTTCTCGGTTTTCCTGAATATACATTATACAGAAATAGAACTATCAATCTCACAAGATACATTATACAGAAACTAGACTACAAAACAACATGTATTGGTTTGCCTAATATACATTATACAGAAACTAACCAACCAATCTCACAAGATACATTATACAGAAACTAGAATATAAAACAACATGTGTTGGTTTGCCTTAATATACAGTATACAGAAACTACCCAACCAATTTCACAAGATACATTATACAGAAACTAGACTAAACAACAGGTATCAGTTTGCCTGAATAGACAGTATACAGAAACTACCCAACCAATCTCACAAGATACATTATACAGAAACCAGACTGTATAAAACAGAAGGTATCGGTTTGCCTGAGTATACAGTGTACAGAAACTACCCAACCAATCTCAGAAGATATGTTATTACTCATTGCAGATAATAAATTTAAAGGTGCATGGTGCTTTTCATAATGAAACATGTGAACAAATAAAGAGTATTGAGTACCACTACAAATCAATAACATACTGAAAAGTAGAGTCAAGATTAAAGGAAAATTGTCAAAGTACCCTTTTCTGTCGTTCCAGCCACTCAGGAGAGAAAGTCACTTGTTTTGTGTCTGGGTTGAAGCCTAAACCTGTTTCTGACCTCACAAGTTTCTTCCAATTCCTCCACTGACTCTTTAAATGCTCACTCTTGTTCTTGCATTGTCCTTTAGTCAGAAGTGGCACCACACCCCTCATGTCATTCATTCTCTTGGTGACCACACTCCACCGCTGCTACCCTGACCCAGTAAGTGATCCACTCCTCCCAAGCTGTCTTTGAGCAGCATTGACCATTATACCAAGTAGGTACTCAATTTCATTCAGACTCCAAAACCTAAAACTGGCCTAGGTCGTTGCAGGTTTTCAGGTTCGTCATCACTATTGTTGTTTTGCCTCTGGTTTTCCATGTTTTATCCACCCTAACTATGGGTAACGCAAGAGAAGGGTAACAACTTTCTGGGTTAATGAATCAAGAACGATGAAAAGCAGACAGACTGCAGGCAAGTAAAATGTTTAACAAGTTTTCTGAGAAATAAACCACAGATCGAGCATAGCGTGGTTCAAGATATGTACGCAACCAAAACGAAAAAAATGAGGGCAGAATAATAACCTAGTAGTGCACACTTTAAACAATGATTCAGAATCAGGAGTGAGAGGTTACGATAACACTCACCCGAATGCAGATGGTTGCGGCTCAAAATGGATCTGCAGACGGATGTGGGACACGAAGAAAAAGAACGAGTCATGTACTACAACAATGTCGAATTGAATTGAGGAGAAGTGGAAGATAATTGTCTGGGAAAATGTAATAGATACGCTCAAATGTAGAAGTGAAGAAGGTAGTTGCGCACCTGGGAGCGGCGATCGATTTTAAGTCGGCGACGTCCTCATCATATTGCGCTGTGTTTAGTGATGAATCTCTGTGTTGAAGATGGCGAAGATGTTGGAATTCTGGAGAACGAAATTTAAGGGAGTGCTTAGGAGATGCGTTAATGAGACGAGTTAAATTCACCTACCAATCCGTACGTGAGTTGCTCAACGGTAATACCCACTTTAATGCGATGATGCATAAGCTAGGGTTGTAGATGACGACATGTATTCTCATTCCAGCGCCGAACAAGATTACGCAGTGAACTGGGTCAACCCAGCCCAATACGGTGAGATGGGGTAATTAAGCCCATAAGAGAACGGGACCTATAATTATCAGCCGATTAACCCCTCCACGATCCCTATTTCCCCATTGACGAGCCTCTACGTGATCCCTATTTCCCCATTGACAAGTCCTTACCCAGTCAAAGCTCAAGCACCACCTCGAGGACAAATTTATCGGGTTCCATAAGTTTATCAGGTTGTCATATTCAAGTTTGAACACCACCTTGAGGACAAGGTGGTTTATCGGGGGAGGTATGATGAGACCACAAAAGGGGACTGGGGGCAGTTTTGGGATAGCTAGTGGTTGCCCCTTGCCCAAGGAATTCTTTAGTTATTTAAATCAAGGGAGTAGACCGAAAAGGGCGTCGAATTGTATTCCTCTCTAGCCACTCTAGTGGATAGGCGGGTTTACCAGATTTAGGCAGAGTTTGCTCTGATTTTGGCAGGATTAATCCTGATTCTATCTTTCACTTTCTCTTCCCCTTTCACGTCTATTCATTCCTACATTTTGCTTGTAAGCCGTTAAGCTTATGCTCTATGTTTTTCCTAATATAAGGCAGTTTTGAAGGCAGGATTACTGGTTGTTTGAGTTACAATTATCAGGGTTCTATCAGCTTACATCATCCCTAAGTCTAAATTTATATACTGAATTGCTCTTTAATATCACTTAAGATGGTTGATAGGTTCCAAGTTTAAAACAGTTATGTTGCTAGATATTGGTTATATGAGCATATGCTTTGTTGACTAACAAATATAGTATTTTTTTATTTTTGCTTGTAAAAACTATAAAACAAATTACTAAAACAGAGAACAACTAGATAATCAGAAAGTGAAAGACGGAAAAAAATTCTGAAATAACACTGTTGGATGAAACTTGTTCCCGTATTAACATCTGCCCCAAAATAATTACTGAAATAACGTTTCCGGGTGAAATCGTCTCTTGAAGAGACGATTTCATTAATTATCAAAGTTGAAATCGTCTCTTGAAGAGACGATTTCTACATTTCCCCGCGCCACGTTGGCGCTGATTTGGCATGGAAACGGAAGAGAGGGAAATCGTCTCTTGAACCGACGATTTCTAGAAATCGTCTTTAGAACCGACGATTTCTCTATTAAGCAAGAAATCGTCTTTAGAAAAGACGATTTCACGGGTTCTAAATTACTTACCCGATTTTTCCCTTCCCTTCCTCCTTCATTCCTTATTCCCCCCTCTGTCAATTACCGAGAGCAGCAGAGGAGAAGAACTTCTCCAAGTGCGCCGCCCCACCACCGTCCTGCTCCGCCTGAAGCCGACTCCGACGCCTCACCGGCCACCGTCACCGGCCGAGCTCCACCTCCGACCACCTGCATCAATTAGTAGTTGTTTAGGTAATTTTCAAACCCTAAATTAGTTAGAAAGTGTTAGAAAATTAGGGGTTAGAAAATTAGGGATTGAGAGAGTGGGAGCTGATTATGTGTGGTTGTTTGTTACATTGCAGTGGTAAATGATTATTTGCTAAATTGAAGTGCTAATTTGTTGTTGGTTTGTGAAATTATAGTCAAAATTAATTGTTTGTGTAATTTGGTAATATTGGGATGTAGTAACATTTGGGAAATTTTGGATATATGTGAAATTGAAAACACAATTAATTGTTCAAAGTGTTTAAATAATTATATGCAATTGATATGGTTGAATTGTAGAATTAGTTGTTGAATGTTAGTGTATTACAACATTATAGTTTTTGTTTATTTTTTTCGGCTTTGTTTGTTTCCAATCAGCCAAATGGTGGAACGGTTGATTAAATTTGTGAATTACGAATGGTGTATGCAATTAGGTGGATATGTCCGACGTTATCCAGTTCTTATGTCGTATTAGTGGCAAAATTGTTTATGGGCCAAACGGAGCTGATTACGAGGGTGGGAAGAAGAAGCTCCTCACGATTAGTGGCGGCACCAATTATGAACAGCTTATTGCTGAAATTGGTAGTCGTTTCGGTATCGACTTGTGCACCCATGAAGTGACGGTGTCACAAAGGATGGGTAAGACAAAGAATGACGGAACCACAAAGTGGACAGTGATACCCATCGATGATGATGGGATCTGAAAAGTGCCATGTTCTATTGTCAACATGATGGGCCACAGATATATTCTATGAATTGTACGCTGAAGTACATGAAAAACGACAACCACAAACACTTTTCATTTCCTCATCTTATCAACACCAAGCTCCTCCAAGCTTCACACCACCTGAAAACCTAATCCCTTTGCCTTCTTCATATCCCATACATCAAACACAAAACATCACAAACACTTCTCTTATACTTAATGCTCCTCAAGATGAAACCTACTTACATACACAAGAACATTCGTCATACCCAGCACCCGTTGTAGATCCTCTCGAACATGATGGTGGTGATGAACTTGGACACTTTGATGATGACGGCGACTTGCGGGAAGACTTCGAGGAGGACGAGATGGAAGGGTTTGGACACTTTGATGATGATGATGATGATGATGATGGTGATGACAATGATGGTGCCGATGATTCCACACCGACTAATGTGGCTGCTGCTTTGGTCACTACCACCACCGGGGAGGGCGATGCTTCTCTAGTCCATCCATACCCATTCTACAACGCCGGTGGTGGTAGTGGTATTATGAGGTGGGAAGAGGAACAAGAACTGGAACTGGGAGATTGGAGCTACAGCGATGAGTTCAAGAAGGTGTATGCGGTTCCGGAGCAAAGAGGCGCTGATACATGCTGTGAAGAGGCACCACATTATTCATCATCGGTCGTTTGTGGTGAACCGGTCAACCACAAAGTTGTGGGACATCTACTGCTCATCCGAAAACGAGTGTGGATGGAGATTGCGTGGTGTGGTAACGAAGAAGCACCCTAGTTTCTTTATGATCACCATTGCTAAAGGCCCGCACACCTGTCTGAACTCGATCTTGAGTCAAGAGCATCCACATCTTGACCTAAGATTCATGGCATGCATATTCACCAAGTATGTCAAAGAGAATCCTTACATCAGAGTTGGTGACCTTCAGACAGTGATAGCTGATCAGTTCCAGCATTCTGTCAAGAGGAAGAATGTTTGGGCGGCAAAGGTGAGAGCTATTGAGATGGTGTATGGTGATTGGGATGATTCTTACAGCACGTTACCACACTTGTTACGGGCAATTCAGCATACAAACCATGGCACGAAAGTTGAAATTGATTGGCACGACACTGATCCCGGGTACGGTATATTCAAGAGGGTTTTTTGGGCGTTCGGGCCATGCATTGATGCATTCAGACATTGCAGACCCGTGATATGTATTGATGGTACTTTCTTGTACGGAAAGTACAAGCATAAACTCCTGATTGCATGTGCAAGTGACGCGGACAAACACATAGTGCCACTTGCATTTGCGCTTGTTGATGAGGAGTCATACGCATCGTGGTCATGGTTTCTCTCTTGTCTCAGGGTCCATGTTATATCGGCCCGCGAGGATAGTTCTCCGATGTGCTTGATTTCCGATCGTCACGCTGGTATACTTGCAGCTGTAGAGCGATCAAACGGGGTGTGGAAACCCCCTAGTGTGCACTGGAGGTATTGTGTTCGCCACATTGTCAGCAACTTCAACAAAGTGGAGAGAAGTGCAGGGATGAAGAAGATGGCCTCCAGAGCAGCTTGCGCATCACAGCCCCGTAAGTTTGATATATGCATGGCAGAGTTGCAGAGTGCTAGTGCCACTGCCCCTGATTTCTTTGACACTATACCGAAGGAGCAGTGGACATTCGCACATGATGGTGGGCACCGATTCGGCATGATGACTACGAATTTGAGTGAGAGTTACAATGCAGTTTTGCTCGGTGCTAGAAACTTGCCTATTGCTGCTTTGGTAGAGAAGACGTTTTATAATTGTGTGAAGTACTTCGACACACGAAGGGGTCAAGCATCGGCAGCTGTGGCTAGAGGAGATGTATATGTTGGTTGGGCGATGGAGAAAATGCAGAGATGGAGACAGTCGGCCAACGCTCACCATATTACCAGATTTGATGGGCCTAGAAAGTTATTCGAAATCACCACTGCCACCAGATCCACACCTTATGGGTTCAAGGGTGGCAATCGACACACTGTTAAGCTAAGAGAGGGCACTGTACTTGCCAGAAATGGCAGACTTACAGGATTCCATGCTCACACGCTTGTGCAGCAGCAGCTGCTTTCATACACATGGACAGTACATCTCTTATGGGGTCGTGGTACACTTGGCAGAAGCAGCTCAATGTGTACGGTCGACTCTTTGTCCCATTCGGGGATCAGCACTCGTGGCCTCCATCAGACTTTCCCATCATTCTTCCTGACCCATCTCGTGTGCGAGGAAAGGGAAGACCAAGATCAACCCGTATTCGTAATGAGATGGATTTGAAGGAGCCAAAGAAAAAGACTAGATGCAGTAGGTGTGCGCAAGAGGGTCATAACAAGAGGAAATGTCCTAGTAGTAGTTCTACTTAGTGTTTGTTGTGTTGTACTATTAGATTACGTTTGTACTTGAATTTTTGTTATTAATGCAATGTTTCTTATGTTTTGAAAAATTGCATATTCTTTTCTAAGATACGAGCTTTTGATATGGTTGAATCTCTGTTATTTAATATTTAGTTACACATGGATCCCGGTCCACCCCGTGGTTCCATACTTCGACATCAGCGTCATCATAGGTCTACATCTATTTGGGATGGGAACGAGTATCAGGTATTACACTGTCGCCGCTTCGAGGCTAGTGTACGACGTGGCGGGCATGTACGTTACGATGAGAGGATGCGCCCCTATTTGGAGGCTTCTGGATTCATCGGGATGGCTAGTCTGGAGTTCATCTCCTTGGACTGGCATCTGATCACTGCACTGGTAGAGAGATGGCGTCGAGAGACCCATACTTTTCACATGCCGACAGGAGAGATGACCGTCACATTGGAGGATGTTGCTCTGCTTACCGGCCTACCTATAGACGGACTACCAGTCACGGGTACCACGATCAGAGATTGGGGAGCGTTGTGCGACGACCTCCTAGGCGCTAGGCCGGCCGATCTAGGACGTCATAGTAGGATCAAGCTCAGTTGGCTGGGTTCTACTTTTGGACAGTTACCTGAGCATGCAGATGAGGTGACTGTCATGAGGCACACCCGTGCTTACATACTGATGTACTGGGTGGGACCATTTTTGTTGATCGGTCGGGGAACCAGGTCCATCTGATGTTCTTGCCACTTTTGGAGGATTTCGACCAGGCCGGACAGTATAGCTGGGGATCTGCATGTCTGGCATGGTTGTACAGACAGTTGTGTCTAGCGTGTGATGCTGGGGACAGTGGCATCGCTGGGGCGCTGGTCATCCTACAGATTTGGGCGTGGGAGAGATTTCCTTATATAGCTCCCATCCGTCGACATGCCCATCATGCTGGCCCACTTCCTTTACTTCCGCTTGCACATCGCTGGCATGTCGACTTCGATGTGACCGGACACGCCACACATGTGCTCACTCACTACAGAGAGGCATTTGACAGGCAGACACCGCATCAGGTGAGTCTTTTTTTTTGTATGTTGCATTGGTTTTCTTTACACGAACATTATGTCTTTAACTTTTAATGTCTATTATTTCAGATTGTCTGGGAGCCCTACACGGATGAGGTGTTACAGTCTCTTCCTCCGTATTGCTTGGTTGGTCTCCACATTGCACGAGCTCGGGTGCCACTTATCTGCTTTCATATAGTGGAGTTGCATCTCCCGGATCGTGTGATGCGACAGTTTGGCGGGAGGCAGTTTCCACCGGATGATCCTAGGACAGACGGGGATGATGCACGGGTTGATCTGCACAGCATCGACTTGAGAGGCCGCACCGAATGGAACTGGCAAACTCACCATTCAGAGTACATTGCCCTGTGGAACCTGCGTGCTGAGAGAGTGGTCGATCTACAGTTGGATGATCCTGGTCCTGCGTACGAAGAGTGGTACGGGCGCAACACGAGGAGATACATTGGCCGTACGGGAGCTCTATTGGGATATATGGTGAGTAAAACTGATTTTACTTGTTTTAATTTAGTCTTATGACATATTATTTTGTTATATTCATATTTTGAATTGTGGTGTAGGGGGAGACCACAAATGAGGTCATCGGCATGCTAGAGGAAATGCGTGTCGATGATGCTCTCACTAGTCTACGGTTGATGAGAGACGAGTACAACAACACGTACTACGTCCTTCCACGGCCACAGCATGTCCCAGTAGCTGCCCCAGACGAGGAAGATGCTGATGCCGCTGCGGATCAGGGTAGGAGACAAGGGCGTGGTCGTCGTCCTCGTGGTCGAGGTAGAGGAAGAGGACGTGCACGTGGTGAAGCTCCTGAGGCAGTAGATCATCAGGAGGCGTTCGACATCGCCGGTAGTCAGACACTATCTCAGATCGTGGATCCTACGCTGCAGGTCGACACTACTGGATTTGCATATTTTGGGAGCAGCTCAGGCTTTCCCGGGGCGTCATCCTCCGGTGCTGGGACGAGCATGGACATCACGACGCCGGCTGCAGACCTTGCATTAGCTTCTACATCTACTCCTGGAGCACCACTTAGGGATAGAGATTCCCGAGATTGTCATGCTGTAGGGGATCTAAGTGGTCGTGACCTTGATCCTACTCTTGCATCAGCAGTTGAGGATCCTACACCTAGAGTGACTAGGACGTATGTACGACGTAGTAGACGTTGATGATGTAGGTTGTTACATTTGTAAACAACTTGATTTTGAGATTGTATTACTTTCTATCTTATAAACTATTACATTTGCTTCGCATTTTGATTTCTTATGTTTCTGTGACGTTACAAATGATTTGAATTTGTTCTGAGCAAAGTGAATGTGGGAGAGATAATATGTACAGGTTGTTTGTTATGACTTTGTGGTGTTACAGCCCTTGGAAGATGTTGCAAGTGGATGTGTTGTTGAATTGTGGTGTTCCAACACTTAAAAAATTGCCTAAGTGCTGTGAACAGGTGAAATCGTCTCTTCAAGAGACGATTTCATACTTATTTCAGTAGAAATCGTCTCTTGAAGAGACGATTTCATGTGTGATAGGCCGCGGCTTAAATGACAAGGGAGAAGTCGTCTTTACAAAAGATGATTTCTAGAAATCGTCGGTTCAAGAGACGATTTTCCTCTCTTCCGTTCCATGCCAAATCAGCGCCAACGTGGCGCGGGGAAATGTAGAAATCGTCTCTTCAAGAGACGATTTCAACTTTGATAATTAATGAAATCGTCTCTTGAAGAGACGATTTCACCCGGGAACGTTATTTCAGTAATTAGTTTCGGGAAGATGTTAATACGGGAACAAGTTTCTTCCAACAACGTTATTTCAGAATTTTTTTCGTCAGTAAGGAGGTGAGATGTAGGGATTAAAGGATAGTACCCAAGGTAAAACATTCATTGTTAGTATTCTGTTTAACTGGAAACCATTAGAGAAATCAAAGGTTATTTCTCTAATCTGTGTTTTAACGAGAAGTTACTTAGGTTATTTTGGGGTTAACCTCGACACAAATTAAGGTTATATTTTGGATGAATGAGAAGGTGTGGTGGTTAGTCGTGGGTTTTATTCAGAGTGGATTAGAGACCTCAAAGTGTTCATAAAGGACTTAAAATGCGTGGATTAAGTATTAATTAGGCAGTTTAGTGTTAATTTGGTGATTGGTGTTTCAAGTTTATTTGTGCTAATCTATATGCTTTGTCAGATTAATATTAGTTGTCAGGTTAATAATTTGTTAATCTGCGAGTAATTAGATTTAGAAATAAACTTGAGTATCTACAACTTTGGTCTATTAATCTGATGGTAATAGCTAGGTTTGAGACGATACATAAATGGGATAGTTGAGTGGTTAGATTAATTTATTAATAAATTTTGAAAGGTTAATAAAAGCATTTAGGAACTTTGGGTAAAGATGTATATAAGGATATAATGTGAAGGGTAAAGTTCTAATTAAAGATAGTGGTTGTGTGGTTAATGGTGCTGATTATGGTTTAGTAGATAAATTAATAAATTGGAAAGTTAAATAAGTAGATAATATAATTGTTTATGAGGTTACGTGCATATCAGATACATTTGGATATAGTACAATAATTAAGGGGACACTTGAGTGGTTATGATACAGCATGATTACAGTATGAAGTGAATGAACTAGAATGAAGTCTAAAGTAATGTCTAATATGACACGACTAGGGGTTTACAATTTTGAGATCATGAGAGAACAATTTGGGAGATAGGTGACTTGGTGAAATTTATTAGTTGATGGGGCTTGGTGGTTAGGAAAACTTGAGAAGTTACTTTAATAACGTAGCTTGGAAGTATGTTAATTATGGAACTTAAGGGTGTAAAGTAATGAGGGAAACAAAATGATTATGTTGAGTTTAGTTTATTTAACCTGAATTTAATAATCATTTGGTTAACTAAAATCAAGTAAAGAGTCTAACTTATATATATTTAGTACAATTGTGTTAAGAAATCTTAATTAAAAAGAATACAGAGAACGTGTAGCATCACTTTAATTGATTCAAACTAAAACGGAATTTGATTAGAAGTCAGTCATCTATCGTTAGACCTCATATAGCGATTAGATCAAGAGAGGAAGCCTATCTGCAAGACCTATTTTTAATTTAATATCGATCTAACTTAACAAGTATGAAAATAAATGAGATTCTGAGTTGGCTATTTAGTTGGGTTGTCTGTACTCCCTAAGGTAGTTTTAACTTAAAACAAAATTAGAAAGGAAGAAATGAATTAAGAGGGAGACTGAATAGAGCCACTTTGATTTGGGCATAGTTGTAATTGGACTTAATTTTTAGGCTTAACATAAGTTGATTAAAGAGGGATTCGTGAGTAGCCGATCCTAAGCTAATAAAGTTTTAACTTATATATATATACTAGTATAAGAGTACCTCATATATAAGAATAGGTATTACCACTATAATTACTCTGCCTAAAGGAGGAATATTTTAGGAGTATTGTATTGTGACAATGATCGGACTTTTAAGCTCAATTAGGAGGAACAAACAATTAAAATATAGTGTACTCAAATTATTGAGATGAATAGAAGATCTATTATTCTCTTTCCTTTCCAATCTAGGATTTGAATAATGGGATGCACATGGATAGATTTGGATGATTGGATGTACATAGATAGATTGAATGGCTGATTGCACATGGCTAGAGCATTATATATAAAGTTGCATATTTCAGGTATGTCATCATGACACCTGAATGCCCCTAGGTTGTCTTGGGTTTGCATGATTGCTTGTATGAGTGACAAGAAGAAGATATGCATGTTATTTTAACAATATGATTGTACTTGCATGTGTTGTGTTACAACGTTGGAATGCTAGGTTATTTTGTGTCTCGGACATTACGTAAACTTACTTTAAAACAAGTAATACTATATACTATATGGTATGAAAAAAACTGGTGAAATGATGATCAAGGAAACAAGTTAAATGTTGGATTTGATATTCACTATGTTCATACCTAAGTACATTTACTTAGGCAAAGATCTGAGAGGTTGTTATTAAACGGCAAAGGTTAATGAATCAAGTATTCAAGAGATAAGTTACCTAAGCACAATTCTTAGGTAACCATGATGTGTGACCATTATTTAATGGTGGGTATGGGTATTTCGTGTGAGGAATCCAGGTATGACTTAGTCTTACGTTGTGTACACTAGTAGATGTTATAACATGCTCATCTACATGTTGGTAAGTCCATATAGTCCTAATAAGACGTTGGCCGTGTCACCACGTCCGGTGCGGGTGAATGCCTGTAGGTGCCCCCTTATAATAAGGAAATGTGTCATCCTAACCATGATAACACATTAGGATTATGTGATAATGAATAATGAGTTATAAGCTATCACTATAGTATGCTTATGTATTCATATATATTATGAGATAAAGAAACTAACTCATACACTTCACATTTGGTGACACAGGTGCCCTGGCCCTTGAGGGCTTAAACACTAACATAAGTTCAAGATTGGTTAAATGTTAACCTCTAAATGTTTATTATGATGGAAGCTTAACTATGAATGTTGTGAGCAGTCTGTATGTGCTTATTATTATCTGTGCCAACCTGTGAAGGGTGTTTGTAGTTTTCATATGCTTATTACTATTGTGCTTACCTGTGAACAATGCGTGTAATCTTTACATGCGTTTTATTACTTGATCTCACCTATGACAAGTGTATGCAATGTGGGTTCATGATATGACTGATGTTTACTACTTGGTTTATTATCCTTTTATACATGCATGCATGCCTTATATTGGAGTCTTGAAAGAAATAAATTGGATTGCATTTTAACTACAATCAAGTAATCTAAGTGTAAACTGAAGAGGTACTAGGGTTGCATAATAACATACTCACGGTTGGGTTTGACCCTTCCAATCATATTTTATAGGTTTGTGTAGATAAAGGCTGTGTTCGGGTGGGTATAAATGTGGTAGTTTTGTGGCTGTTTTGGTCTGGTTGTTTTGTGGTAGTTTTGTTGGTTTTTTTGTGGTATTTTGTTGGTTGTTTTGTGCTGGTTGTTTGTGGCTGTTTTGAAAAATAGTGTTCGGCAGACGGCGGTTTCGTCTGGTTGTTTTGAATAAGTTAATTTTGTGCAGTGCGTTTACCGTTTTTGGTGTTACAATTAAAAATTTTATATTACATTTTAAAACAATTTTGTGTTAATAAAGTTAAATATATGTAGATATTCAATTATATCTTTAATTATTATTATTATTTTTTCATTTTAGTGACAAATATATTAGATGTATATATAAAAAAAATTTTATGGATTATATATTAGTATTTAATATAACATTTCAAATGTATTAATACTTAAGATTATTTTAATTTTAATGGAATAATAAATCATTGAATTGAAAAAATAATTCTTTCTAATAATAAAATAATGACTATAACCGACTATATTTATATACGTACAACTATCACTTATTTTTTATTATTATATATTATTTAATTTTTGATAAAATATTTATTTTAAACGTATATTTGTAGTTAAACATATTCTATATTATTCAATTAAATATTACTTAATGAAATTCAAAAAAATAAATTTAAATTTAATACTGGCTATGCCGAGAAATAAAAAAATAACATATATTAGCATATAAGATCATTTTAAAAATATAATTATAAGTATTAAAATTTAAATTAATTTATAAAATTAATTTTTAAATATTAATTAATATTATTAAAATATTCTCGCCCCTTTAATTACAGTTTTCTGACTCCGCCTCTGTTTACGGTATTCATTCTATTTGCACCATAAATTGTTGGTTGTTTTGTGGTTGTTTTGAAAATGGTAGTTTTTGTGGCTGTTTTGAAAATTGTTGTTCGGTGATGGCGGTTTGGCATTTTGGGTCCAAAAATGACACATTTATGTCACATTTAGACCACGAACGCAGAGCCAAAGACACTCAGCCGGGAGAGCGGGGTTGGGTAGGTTTGGTTGGTAATTTCAAGAAATGACTCTATTTTGATTATGTAAGTATCTTGGATACAAATGTATTTTTTCACAATTGTATATATGATCAAACATTGTAACGTTGTTGTAAATATATCTTATCATGCACAGCATCTAGTGTAGTGTATGGTAGCCTTGTTGTACTTGTACATCAGGTGTGCAATGGCGGTGACATCCCGGGTTATTTCCACTACTAATTGATAATAAGTTAATTACAGTGAATTATAGGGACCGTACAAGATTAATGATGTTGAGGCAAGCGATGTTACATATTCGGTCTAATTAAGCTAAATATATATTAAAATTGATATATGTTCATCCAAACAATTATCAACTTTAAATAATAGTATTTAAAGATCATATGTGTACATATGATTATAGTCATGTAAACTTTTTATATAAGTAGTGAATTATTTTATAAATAACTATATTAAGTATGTGTACGAAATGACAAAAGAGTTACATTCTAATATTGAAAAAAGGGAATTTACCATTATGCCATTAACAAGTTTCATAATTAAGATATACTCTATTTTTGAAAACTCGTATTTCATATGTCATAAAATAGTTTTATAATTCACAATATACCTCTATTTGGTGAAATGTCCTTGAATAATTACTTTTTTACCCTTGAAATTGCAGACGATCTTTCAAGTTCATAATATGTCACGCATACCATGTTTCAAGCTTTTTATCAAAGGGAATTTTTTGAAAATTTTGTTTTTTTAAGGAAAAATTCACAATATGCCACTAAAATATTTCATAATTCAAAATATACATCTTATTTTTAACTTGTCCCTCATATGTCACGGACATGTTTTTAAATTCACAAAATGCCATGATTGGGTAACGGACGCTCATTTGTGCCTTATAAAATGCCCATATTGCCCCTGTTTTTACAAAACGTTCACAAAATATCCATGTTTTTACAAAAAAGTTCACAATATTCCCTTGTTTTTATAAAAAATTCACAATATATCTTTGTTTTTTGTAAACAAGTTCACAATATGCCCATATTTTCTTTTTCAGCCGTTTAACAACTATTTTTCTATTCACGGAAAGCCATACTACAACTGCTGGGCTTGTGGTTTCTTTCAATGAATATGCACCGGTGATGCAGGATCGATACAACCCACATCTAAGGTTATACACACTTTCAAATGAAAATGCAAACCCATCAGTTGTAGTATGCCCTGCCAACTGAAGTGTTTTTGCGTGAGAGAGTGAGATTGGCTGGAGCTTCATATTTGCAACGGGTTATTTGCAACGGATGTTGAAATTTTTCATTGATAGCAGGAGGATGCTTATATAGGTAAATGAGTAGTTGGAGTCAAACTAATCGTTTGAATAGAAAAATAGTTGATATAATAGCTTAAAAGAAGAACATGACATATTGTAATTTTTTTGTAAAAAAACAAGGGTATATTGTGAAAAAGGAGCACATTGTCAACTCTTTTGTAAAACAGAGATATTGTGTATTTTTTAAAAATAGTCATTATAAAAGACACCAACTTTAAAGAAAATTAAAAATTTTAGGGGCACTATGGTCATTTTCCAGAGTACACTTAACACACGTTACCGAATTGTGGTATTTCATGACTTTCAAAACAATTCGTAACATATGAGAGACAAGTTTCAAGAAAGGAACATATCATATGAGAGACAAGTTTCAAGAAAGGAACATATCGTGAATTATGAGACATTTTAGACTGTTTAGTGGTATATTGTGAATTTTTCTTTTTTAAAAAAATACTACAAAAATATAAATAATTACGCATATTTAAAAGGGAAATAAAATTATAAAAAATAACACTTATACATAGTTAAAATAAATTAATAATTCTTAAATATTAAACAACAACTTTAAATAAACTAATTTTTTCTTCTCTTTGTTTTTACCTTCTTCGACTAATTATTATTTCTCAACTTCGTTAAAATTTTTAAACTATGGTTAGATAATGAATAAATATCATAAATAATAATATATATTTTAATTTAAACAAAATTATTCCAACATAAAATATTATAGTTGTATATAGTTTTAAGTGTTTCTCTTTGAAAAATTTATTAACAACTTTTTCACGACATATGATGAATGAGTTTTAAATTGAAATATGTTTATTTATAATATTTTGTTATAAGTAAATTAATGTTCTTATTTATATTATTCAATAATTATCTAATCATAACTACAAAAAATGAAAAATTATAATTTGTCAAAGAATGTATAAAAAATAACAAAAATTATTTGTTTAAAGTTAAGTGTAGGTTAAATATTGAAGAATTGTAAATATTATATGATTTTATATCTTTTTGGTTAATTTTTATAATTTTATTATCCTTTAAAATATTTTTATAATTATTAACATTTTAGTAGTATTTTAATTTTTTAGAGTTTATAATATATCCCTAATAAAAAATTGACATATGAACTTAAACATAAAATAAAATAATCATCGTTCAAATCATTTAACAAGGTAAAGTACATGTGAATTATGGATTTTTTTTTTGGTCGCAAATCGGAGGCAAAGCCTCAAGTATTATTAATCAGCAACAGTCACGTTCTCCGAAAAGGAGTGGAGCTACATACTCAGGGGGAGAGAGTATTACATATGATCTAGATTACAAGCTAAACTATACTTAGCAATAGCATCAGCTATAGTGTTACAACAGCGTGGGGTGTAATCACAGAGGCCTCACACATACTATCCAAGATGACTTGCACTCACGTATAATAGGTAGACAGTGGTGCTGAGCCGGGCATTGGTTGAACAGGTTCACCAGAGCAAGTGAATCAGAACAGAAAACGATCCTATGCAACTGCTTCTCGCTAGCCAATCTGATTCCATGGAGAAGAGCATAGCTTCCGCATGCAGCACATCCGCCTTGCCCACCTACTTCCCAAATCCAATCACCCATTCCTCTACTATCCCTGCACACACCCCCAATAGCAGCATAGTTAGACCGATTACATACAGCACCATCGACATTAAATTTAAAAAACCCATGCATCGGAGGAGACCACCCCCTCCAACAACAGGACCACAGTTCTGAGGTGACAAACAATTCAGAGTGAACAACTGCTCAGCGCCCATGCTTTTCGATTAGCCCTGCAATTACTAACAATAACATGAAAAGGTAAGAAAGTTCTATGTTCCTGCCCAAACACTTTGTTATTCCTCCAAATCCAAAGAGAATAGCAGCAAATAGCAAAAACATCACACCAATTATCATTAATTAACATGCGCTTCTGCTGAGTAATATTAGACTTTAACCAATCAGCAAAAGAAAAGCCATAAAAATCACTTCTCTGATCTCTAGGAATAAATATCCCATAGCCTCCTTGCTACACAGCACAGTCACGCAACAGGTGGGACAAATCTTCCTCCTGGCCACAATAATGGCATGAACTGTCATTTGTAAAACCCATACGAAAACGCTTAGCATTAGTCATGACTTTTCCCAAACAAACTTGCCCCAAGAAGACTCTGATTCTTTCCTGAACAGACAGCTTCCAAACTTTATTGAATAAACTAGAATCCATCAATCTGTCATTCCTATGCACATTATGAGAACACAACAGTGAGTATGCAGAGCCAACAGAATAAGTCCCTGAAACATTTTCTTTCCAAGAAATGAAATCATCCCCTCCATTAGGGAAAACCATCTGACTGACAAATGTTGGCCTTAGATTACTAGGAAGAAGGTGCAAAAACATCTCCCATTTCCAACCCCTAGTTACATCCCAATAATCAGAAACCGAATTACAAAGCAAGGAATCAGGAACAACCCCTACAGCAACAGAAAGAAGATCACAATCAAGAACCCATTTATCAGTCCAGAATTTTATAAGTTTACCATTGCTTAGAACCCACTTACACCCCTGGCGGACCAATGGGCTACACTTCTTAATGTTCCTCCAAGTTACATAGGATGGGAAGTCAGGAGACTTTCAGCAACTCGCTTGGAGCTGTGATTTTCTAGCTAGGAAAGCTAGGTTGTGCGCAACGAAATTGTGCAAGCGACTAACATGAAAGCATTGAACATCCGAAAGAGGAGCCAAAGTCGCCAGCGCATGGTGGAGTAAGTGCTTCGCACCGTCTGCGAGTCCCGATGTGCCGAAGTCCGTGAAGTAGTCCACCACAAGCTTACAGTCTGACAGAATCCGCACATGAAAGTACCCAAAGTGCTTGGCAAGATCAAGGCCTAGTTGAAAGGCAACGACTTCCATATGTGACGGGTCTGCAGCAATGAAACCGCCCATAACTGCTGCACTAATGACTGTGCCATGCGTAGCTTCCACAGCTGCGATGACAAACCTGCCGAACCTGTCCAGACCGGCATCAACAGAAATCTCAACCCAAGATGGACATGACTCACGGGCGGCGGAGAGGGAAGACGAAGAGGTAGAGGCTGAGACTGCAGAGCTGAGACTCAAAAAGCTGTCAGCCTGAAACCAACCCGCTTCAAAAGTGGAGATGCGGTTGTGGGAAAGCTGACATCGGGCAAACCACAGTCGCCAAAGGAGCGAAACAAGCAAAGAAAACGAGGACGGGGCATGGCAATGCAAGAGTGATTAAACCAATCAATGAAGGCTCCATCTGACTTGAGAGGAGGTGGAGGTGACACGCCTAGGCGGTCCCAATAAGATCGTGCTGTAGGACAGCTGAATAAAGCATGGAGAATGGTGTCACAACGACCACAAAGTACACAGGATTGAAGGTCAGGACGATGAAGCCGATAAGCCAACAGTCCGCGGCTTGGAACCACCCCATGCAGTAGTTTCCAGCCAAACAAACGAACACGAGGAGGCAGATCAAGAGCCCAGAGCCTTTTATTCGCCAAACCCCTTGGAGAATCAGTCACAGACGAGGAAGACGGTTGGTCTAAGTAGGCCAACGTCACAGTGATAGGCACTCTTGACAGTAAACTGGCCCGATGGAGAGAGGCCCCAAAACCAAGAGTCCGACAATAAGGCATCACCCGACAAAGGCATGCGGCAGATGTGCTGAACATCGTCAGGGTGAAAGAGATTCCGAAGGAGCGGAACATTCCAGGCTGAGGGTGAGAGCATTAAATCTGAAACCGGGGCATGGTGAAGATGCGGAGGGACGGACCAAAGATAAGGCAGGCCCCCCTCCTTAGAGGGAAGCCATGCCCCTAGCTGAGGGTGAGAGCATTAAATCTGAAACTGCGTCATTTTCGCCGCTAGGTATCTGTCCCACGGTATTTTCGTCTTAAAAGTTGTATAATACTTGATATTATATTAAGAGCAAATATTGAGTACAAAGTCGTAAATTATGGATAATTGGCGTCGCGACGAAATCCATGCCCCTAGCTGGGCTGCTTGACTTGACTTTCCCGCAGTTCCGGGCTTTCCGGCATCCTACCGAGAGCTTACTCTCTCGCCAAACGCCCTGCAAACTTGGCGCGGGGCGAAGAACTTCAAACTGCCAGAAGAGTTTGTTCATAAACCCTAATCTATTCCTTCCTCGCCTCGTCCTCGCCAATCGCTCCCATCTTCCCGTCCTCTCTTGTATGTAAATCCTAGACATGAGAACCTTTCGAATACTTCGACCCCACACAGCTCTTCTAGGTCTTCGGTGCCATAATGTTCTTCTTCGTCGAAATCTCCTTCCTTCTTCACCCCTCTCTATCTCCACTTGCCGCCAAAAAAACCCGCAGTTTACCCGCCATTTCTGCTCTGTCTATCCTTTCAAGTACCAATCATCACATTCTTTCAAGTATCAATCATCACATTCTTTCAAGTGTCAATCATCACATTCTTTCAAGTGTCAATCATCACATTCGTTCAGGTACTATTCGTCACAGGAATCATCGGCGGTGAACCCCGATCAATCAGGCGATGAGCGAGATTCGAGTTCCCTCGGTTCCAACCCTAGCTTTGATCAAGTACCCAGGGCAAGGCTTGCTGCAGCCAAATGGAGTGATAAAGAAGTGGACGGAGAAGGGAAAAGTGGGGCCAACTCACTAAATTATGGGGTTCCGAGGAGGGGCGATTTGGGGAGTGTGTTGTTAAATAATAGTAAGAAGAAGGCTAAGAGTAAAATCCTATGGGTGTGTTCAAATTGTGGGAATTCTTACGGTCAATGGTGGGGGACCTGTACTTCGTGCAACCATGTGGGCACAATCACGCAGTTTTCCTTGGGGGATAGTGCGGTGGCGAGTCACGTTAGTAGCGGGGATTTCGTTACTGAGAACAAGGTGGGTACATGGCTGCCCGAGCAGTCCCTCCAAAATCGCCCCGTGAGGTTAAGAGATGTTAGCCGCTCGATTAATCAAATGCAGTGGCGAATCCCGTTGTAAGTGATTGTTCTAAAGCTTGATTTATCTGGATATTGTTGCCAAAATCTGTGGTTTGTTGATTCCCACTCTGCATCACATTCTTTCATCCTACTTCAATTTTTGTATCATTTTCTTGATAATATCAGCCAATATATATTGCAACAATGACTCCCTATTAGGTGAGTAAGAAGTGTAGTGAAAGTTGCAATTGTCAGTTTTGTATATGGTAGTGGTAGGCATACGAGATAGTTGTATGGGCGATTTTTAGATTATAAGATTATATATCTGATTTTTACAGAGCTGGTCTCTTTGGCGCAGAAGTTTCTAGGGTTCTTGGTGGTGGTGTCGTACCAGGTACGATATTTAATGTTGCTTTTTATTCTAATTGTTTCGAATAGCTGAATATATAATATTGTGATGGAACGATTTTGTTTCTTCATATTGTCTGAATCTTTCTTATAAAGCGATATTAAAAGAGGGGAAGAAAAAGAGAGGAAATTATAGTTGAGGGTTGAGGCTTGATATGAAGTGTTCCGTTATTATTTTGTTTTTTCTTTTGTGTCTTTTTCTATTTTTTCCTCTTTGCTATGCATGCCTTTTTATGCCAAGCCGCCAATTCTCAATTGTGTCTATTCCATTCACCTTCACAATGGTTTTATTTTTAGGGTCTTTGATATTGGTTGGAGGCGACCCTGGTGTTGGCAAAAGCACACTATCTTTACTGGTATAATCTTACTTGGAGCTCTACTGCACTGTTAGATAGTTCCCTTCAACCTTTTGTAATGTTCTAGCTTAGTCTATCATATTTGAATCTTTGAAATTGTTTTTTATTTCCTCTCCTTCAGCATGTCTTATTAACGGTTCCTTTTTTAAATTGAAGATTGCTTCAATAATTGCGGAGGCTAATGGTGCTAGTGAACAGAATTCTGTGCTGTATGTATCTGGTGAGGAGGTTAGTGATGTTTATTAGTGAGCTGTACTAATGACGATCTACATGTTAGTGGATTTACTCTCTTGATTGTTCTAAGTCTGTCAAATTTTTATCTGAATTGTTAGTCTTGAGGGTGCTCTTTGAGTACCTTATTGTTTTCTTTGACTGGCTCATTGACTGGTTTTTTTACAGAGTGTTGAGCAAATTGGAAATAGGGCTGACAGAATGAGGATTGACACTGAACACCTCTTTCTCTACTCGAGCACGGATATTGAGGTTTGTGTTTCTCTCTTTTTTTGTCCCAACTGGAAGCTTCTCTTGCTTCCACAATATGGCACTCTTATCATATAACTTAACCTGTGTTCTTGAAATAGTCCTACCTTCTATATATGTAGGACATTTTAAAAAAATCTCAAGGTGTATCTGCACGGGCTTTGATTGTGGACTCCATTCAGACAGTCTATTTGAAAGGAGTTACAGGAAGTCCTGGTGGTATACAACAGGTGAAGCTGTGGAATTTTCTTGACAGTGATCATTTGTATTCTATTTCACCAAATTGCATTAGCATTATCAACTGTATATGTTTGTAGTCATCACTAATTTTATTGTTTAATAAACAACATATAATACATTACCATTACCATAAACTTGTCAAAGATGGATCATATGATGATAGACTTTTGTTTATTCTATTACAGGTCAAAGAATGCACATCAGCTTTACTTCGTTTTGCGAAGGCCACCAATATCCCTGTTCTCTTGGTATGTATCTGAGCAGAAGGATTGGAAATGTTCATTGATTACTGTATGATCATTTTTCTCTTTGGTGCATGTAATGACCTGGTCAATTTGTTCATATGGTTACAGATTGGACATGTGAACAAATCTGGAGAAATTGCAGGACCTCGTGTTTTGGAGCACATTGTTGATGTTGTTTTGTATATGGAGGTCAGCCATCTTTGCATTTTATGAGGACTATTGTTTTATTTAGCTGATCTCCATTTGTTTTCTTTTCTTGATCTGGTTGCTTTTGCCACAGCTTTCGTACTTGGGTAAGAGTGAGACGATAAGTGAATGACTTTTAGTTCAACTTTATTATCAACATGTTTGTTGATAACTACTGAGCAAAAATGTTTAGTCTATGCATCAAATTTTGGGATCATGTTAGCTGTAATTTAGGCGTTCATTATCTTTATTTTAGCTGATAAACTTTTGTGTCATGTATGTTCTGCCACAGGGAGAAAAGCATTCATCACATCGCTTGCTTCGATCTGTTAAAAACCGTTTTGGATCTACAGATGAGGTAATAGTTCCACAATTTCTTTCTATAACATAGGATTTCCATTTTATTTCTATTTTAAGTCCTCATTGATCAAGTGGGCTTTATATCGAGATATTTGGCCTATGGTATTTCCTTTATTTTCTTATGTCCGTTCGTGGTTTTTTTTTTTTTTGTGGTAATCCAATTGAACTCTCCTGCCAGTCGTAACGTGGTGACCTTATACTTTCAGCTTGGGGTATTTGAAATGTCTCAATCAGGACTACAAGCTGTTGCAAATCCAAGTAAAATATTCTTAACAGAGCAATATTCAGACTCGGAGCATCTAGCTGGACTTGCTGTTGCTGCGATAGTAGATGGATCTCGAACCTTTCTCATTGAAGTTCAGGTAAATAAAACCTTCACTTTGTTACACACGTGAGAAAGCTGGTTTTCCTTTGCCTCTCCATAGTCTATACACTGCATGAATTCCTACATTTTTGCAGGCCCTGTGTATATCAGGATCCAATGGTGGTAGACATTTTAATGGGGTTCCAACAAGCAGGGCTGATATGATTATCTCAGTATGTCTCTGCTCAAAATATCTAGGTTTTCATGATAATTGATAGTCTTCTTTTTCTCATTTTATCAAGTTAAGAAATATTTTTGTACAATAATCGCGTTTGTTTTTCTTATTATTTGTCAGGTGCTCATGAAGCAAGCTGGTCTTAAGTTGGAAGGAAATGTGAGGACTCAAATGTACCCTTTTTTGTTTACTTTTTAGAATTGTTATAAAGAAATCCGTCCATTTACACACTCTATCTTGTTTCTAAATCTTAAGAACTATTTATATGATATGCCAAAACTCAGTCCACGATACATAAAGAATCACAAAAAAGGTAAACAACTGGACACCGAATGCAGCAACACAAAGGATAAGACTAGTGCTCATAGTATTAGTAACAATACTGGCAGCGGGTGTATGGTTTACTAATTGAATGTTCTTGTTAAAGCTGCACATCATTTGTAAGATTATTATTACTACCAGTGATAATCAGCCTTCTCCACTGTGATATATTGAAGGCTGTATTCCTTAATGTGGTGAGTGGGGTATCCCTTACTGAGACCGCTGGAGACCTTGCTGTAGCAGCTGCAATTTGTAGCAGGTGTGTGTCGATTAATTTCTTATCAGTCTCGATTTAAAATACTAATCACATGCACTGATCCATGAGCAACAACTTTTTTATTTTCCAATTACAGTTATCTTGAGTTTCCTGTTCCGAATAATGTTTCATTTATTGGAGAAATTGGCCTTGGAGGGGAGCTTCGAATGGTGAGCATTTCTTCCCCTAACGCCATAGTTTCACAGCATATTTGATTGATAGTCATGGTATTGGTGGTTACCCGGTTATTGCAATTAGCATCATCTCGGTATCTTGATTATTGTTTTTCCCTCATCGATTTGGATATATGTCAATCTCTCTGCAGGTACCAAGAATTGAGAAAAGGGTGAATACAGTGGCTAAGTTGGGATATAAAGCGTGCATAGTTCCGAAATCAGCGGAAGCATCCCTTAATTCTCTTGGTTTTGCGGATATAGAGATAATTGGGTGCAAGAATGTGAAAGAAGTTATCAATAAGGTGTTTTGCAACAAGAAGTAGAAGATGTTACTTGCACATAAATGTATAGATCTTAGCAGCTGCGGCGACAAATACGGTTCATAATTTAATGCACTGCTGGGGAAGAAAAGATGCAAGAACTAGGATTTTGTTGTGTTTTTCTTGTGATGGGACGTGAGCTTCGGCGTGGTAGCTGCTGATAGATCATTAATGCAGCGGCCTTTCATTGCACATTTTTTTTTGATAAAACTTGATATTCCTCATATAAATAGCAGGATGAAAGCATACTACATCAGAGTCATTATATTACAATTACTACTACTATCAAGCCTAGAGGCCGAATCAAAGTTAATTCCGCAAGCTTGAGAGATCGCTAGAGGGATGTTCTCCCTTTTCCAAATTTTCCAAAGTAACAAAGGATTAAACATTTTAGCAACTAATAAAGCTGGAAATTGTCTAAAATCTGAGTTACAAAGATACAACTTAACATGGGGCATGCTTCTGAGGACTTGTGTTAGCTTCGGGAGTAGACTTCCTCCATCGTGATTCTTTGTTTTTGCGTTGCGGCAGATTTTGTTGGTTTGGTCTTGATTGATCAAAATGTGGATCTTGGAGAATCCTTCTTTTGCCAAGTTAACTCCTTTAATAACAGCTTGTATCTCCATCTCATGGTCTTGTTTCTCCGGGGAAGTTTGGACGTTAAAGGCCACTCTCGGCTCTTGTACATGATCAATGAGAAGCCCTCCTGTAATAGTTGTGTGTCCTTTCTTCATGTAACATGAGGTTACAAGTAAGATCTCATCTTGTAAAACAAAATTAGGGGTATCACTCGAATGACTTTGAAAGCTATTCAACATTTTAGTTTTGTACATAGCAGTGAAAGCTAGATTATGTTCAATACAACTCATAACTGCTATTTCAGGATTATGCTTCGCTTTGTTTTTCCCATCATATATGGCCTAGATGTTGTTGGCCACCATGGATATTTTCCTGTTGGACCATGATTGAGTTTTTTGGATGAACCAATCCTGAATTGCCCCTCTTGTATAATCCGGGATGTCATCCAGATTCACCAAATTATCCCAGATTTCTTGCTAGTCCAGCATAGAAATATCGCATGAATTTCTGTATCTAAGTCTCCACAGAAGTAGCACTTCCCTTTACCCCTTATCCTTCTGGCTATATTAGCCATGCAGGGAAGCTGGTTATTGAGAAATTTCCAGCATAACATTTTACTCTCGGGGGGGATTGTTTATCAGAGATCCTTGATAGAAATTCCCAAGGTCCTCGGTTTGTGTTGGAGCTATTAATTAGTTGCTTGTTGTCCTACAATAGCATGCACCCTTGTTTCACAGAGTACTCGTTATTGTGAGAGTTATGCCATATCCACTCATCTTCCTTCTGCTGGATGATGTTGATTTTCAGGATGTCAGAACTATCAATGGGAAGGAAACTTCTATTGATTTCCTCTATATTCCAGGTGTTTCCATCTTGATTCATAAGGTTTCTAACTCTCATATTGCTTGGCCTGTTCCTGTTTGGAGAAATAACTTTGAAATTACCATCTCTAGGAATCCAAGGACAGTCCCAAATGTCAGTATCATTGCCATTACCAACGTTCTTTCTTGCTCCAGATTTGATTAAGGGCATACTAGACAGGATGGATTTCCAGATGGGGCTGTCTTTATTTGAAGGTTTGGCTTTTAAGATTGTGGTTGTTGGATAGTGGCTTTAAGAGTTCTAGCTACAAAAGTGTTTGGATATTTGAGGAGGTTCCAGATTTGTTTAGCTAGTAGGGCTTGATTAAAGTCTTTGGAGTATCTGATTCCTAAGCCCCCATTTTGCTTTCTGTTACAGATCTTCTCCCATTTGGACCAGTAAAGTGTCTTTTTTGTGGAACTTCCAGCCCACCAGAACTGGGCTATCACAGAGTCTATCTTCTTGATGATGTGGTTAGGAATTTTGAGAATGGACATGGTAAGGATGGGAATTGACATGAGGACAGTGGATGTGAGAACAGACCTAGCTGCTTGCGCCATAGGTCTACTCCAAATATGAATTCTCTTTCTGATTGCATCAAGGATATAGCTGAAGGTCTCATTCTTGTTTCTGCCTATTTTGGTGGGAAGACCTAGGTATTTTTTGAAGTGGCTAACCTCTTGGACCTTGAGAGAGGTGGCCATTTGAACCTTAGCCTCAGATCTGACTTTGCTGCTAAAGACTATCTCTGATTTTTGATGGTTTATCTCATGGCCTGAGACTTTTAGGAAGTTTGAGAGAAGATTAGCAAGGTAATTCACGTTTTGAGGGTTAGCAATGCCATAAAGTATCATATCATCCGCAAAGGCAAGGTGGGAGATGGGAAGGGTTGAGTTATTAATTCTGATTCCTTGATAGAGATTATCTGTCATGGCTTTGTTGAGGGATTGAGAGAGGGCTTCTTGGGCTAGGATGAAGATAAAGGGTGAGAGGGGATCTCCTTGACGGATTCCCCTTTGTTGAGTGAAAGGTTTACCTGGTGATCCATTGATAATCACAGCTCCTTTAACCGAAGAAATGCAATTCATGACCGGGACTCTCCAGTAATCAGGGAATCCCATTGCTTTTAGCATTGCATCTATGAAAGGCCACTCTAATCTGTCATAGGCTTTACTCAAATCTATCTTACACGCAAACATGGGGTTTTTTTGTAGCTTGGGTTTTAGCTATTCTGTGGTATAGCTCTCCTGCTAGCTAGGATCACATTGTCTGTAATAAGTCTCTTTTTGACAAAGCCAGATTGGTTTTCAGAGATAATTTCAGGGAGTATATGTTGTAGTCTGTTGGCAAGGACTTTTGTGTTGATTTTATAAGTAAAGTTACACAAAGCAATGGGCCTGAAGTTGTTAAGGTGAGTGGCTCCTGGGGATTTTGGGATAAGGGTGATGTAGTAGTCATTTAAGGAGGGAGGAATCGGCTGCCCATTAAGGATATTCAAAACTAGCTGGGTAACTTGAGAACCAAAAATGCTCCAAAAGTGCTTGTAGAATTTTCCATTGAATCCATCAGGACCCAGGGCTTTGACTGATCCTAAACTTCTGGCAGCCAAGAGGATTTCAGACTGATTGTACTCTACAGATAAGGAGGTTTTGTGGTCATCATTAAGAATGTTTCCAACCAAATTACAAAATTGATCCGGATTGTCTGTGTTTGTAGACTTAAAGAGCTTCTGGAAATGAGATCTAGAGATAAGCTCTAAATCTTCCCACTTGAAGGCCATGCTACCATCTTCCTGTTCCAAGCCAAAAATCATATTTCTCCTCCTGTTAGCTGAAGCTTTATAGTGGAAATAGGCTGAGTTTTTATCTCCTTCTTTCAGCCATTTATCTCTAGCTCTCTGTTTCCACCAGAGCTATTCTTTGTACTGCAGGAGTTCAATCTCAGAGATAAGTCTTTTCCTATTGGAGATACTCCCTTCTGTTTGCCCCTTTAAAGAAATATTGTGGAGCTCTTTTGTTTTGCTTTTAATTTTGTTTCTGACCTTATGGATATTCCACCCATTCCAAGCATGAAGTTTCTGTCTGCACCTACTAATATTCTCCATCACATTAGGATTATCAAGCCCCCAACACTCACTCACAATCTTTTCACATTGTTCCTCCATTAACCACATATCCTCAAATCTAAAGATAGTTCCTGGCTTTTTATGAGAACCTAGCAGCTTGATAAGCAGAGGGCAGTGATCAGAATGTTCTCTGAATAGGTGTTGGAAATAAAATTTGGGCTTTAGAGGATATAAATACTCTATCTAGTCTGCTAACAGAGAGGTAGGGGGCAGGTTGACAGTTTGTGTAAGTAAAAGGAGAGCCTATAAAGCCAGCATCAATCAGCCCTGTATCCCTAATTACATTTCTAAAGGGGGCCATATGGGAATCACTTCTAATCCTACCCCCTCTTTTTCCTATTCAAACATGATCTGATTAAAGTCCCCAACTATTACCCAGGGATAGTAACTTGCAGTCTAAGGGCTAAAAGGAGTTTCCAAGATAAATATTTTAAACTCCAGTTAGCCCTCCCTTAAAACCCCGTAAAATGAAAAGTTTCCATACCTGGGAGTGAGACATCCGCTGCAATGTGTTGAGGAGAAAAATTGACCAGAGAGATGTTAATCTCCTTCTTCCACAGCAAGGCCAAACCACCACTTCTCCCTTTGCTAGGAACACTAATACCAACATACAAACCCCATCTAAGCCTAATCAGATCCATCTCAACTGAGGATCTGTGGTTCTCCATCAAAAAGATAATCTTAGGTTTATGCATTTTCAATAATCCCAAAACCCAAGATACTGCCTGGGGTCGACCCAAACCCCGACAGTTGTAGGATAGACAACTCATTTGGGCAGGCAGCCTTGTTGTCCTGCAAGGTCTGCCTTATCTAGGGAAGAATCAGAAAATTCAGACTCCTCTATCTCTTCCCCATGTGCTTGGGGAGATCTAATCATCAGAGGCTGAGGTTTGGATACTTTCCTTTTTTTAAATGTAGGTTTGTTAGGTCCAAGGAGCATGTTAGGGTAGGCTTTTTGTTTGCCTGATCTTTGGATAAAGGGAGGAGAGTCTTCCTTTTGGGCAGAGGGAAAACAAGTGTTATTGAGGGGGTTGATTCTCTGATCTGCTTCTTGGAAGATTTGGGTTATAGACTAAGGAGTGTTTTGATTTATGGAGTCAAGGCTATTTGGTTTTTTGTGACCGTGAAGGCCAAAGTCAGACAATGCAGCATTCCAGTCGAAGTGGTGATAAATTTGGTTGTTTTGGGAGGGTGGGCAAGGGGTTGGTGCTCTGGAGGATTCAGAAGGATGAAAGGAGGTCAAGGGGGTAAGTTTTCCTAGGACCGGATGATATTGAACAGGAGGGAACTGATATGTGCCCTAAGCCCTTGGGAAGATTTGGCCTGGAGGAGTCAGACTGAGATTTTGGGTTCTCTGGTGGGAGTATGAATTAGAGGACTTTGTTGTTCGAGGATCATTGGCTAGAAGCAGCCTTAGGTATTGGATTGTCAGAGGTTGTGGAGGGAAAGCATGCATGAGAGCTGGGGCTGAAGGTTTGGCTAGTCCTTGGATTGTAGAGGGGTTGGGTCTATCATTGAGATTAAGAGATCTGGGAGGGTTCATAGCTAAGGATAGGTCCACATTAACCTGGGAGATGTGATTGTTATCAGGGCTTGGGGGTTGGGGCGCCAAAAAATATTCATCTCTAATTAGGCCCTCATTTCTCCATTGATGAAGGAGGAGTTCTTATGAGGCAGGGGATAGGAGACTAGCACTCTCAGCTCTAATCCACGGGCCAAATTTGTCAGGATCCTGGGGGTTTTCTTTAATAACTTTACATTCATTGACCGTATGGATTAGCTTCCCGCATCTATAACAGAAGTTAGGTAAATTTTCATATGAAACCCGACATACTCTTTTGGTTTGACCCGTAGTAACAAGAAGCACTCTACACAAAGGGTCTTCAACATTAATTTCAATTCTGAGCCTGAGAACTCTCGAGGTTAAGGGGTTTACCTTGTCTGGGACTTCTATGAATTTACCTAACCTTTGAGCCAGAAGAATAGCTGAGGGTTTGTTGCAGTAACCAATCGGCAGCCCATGTACTCCTGCCCACATTTTGATGGTTCTTGGATTGTGCTCCGCATAACTCAGCGCATGGTTAAGGGGCATGAGGGCTAGGAGTTGATTTTTGGAAATGTCATGGACCATTTGCCAGAATGTGGTTTGCTTCATTCTCACTCGAGAATGAGAAGCAGTTGAATTCGACTTCGTTCACTCTAAGGTAGGGCTTTGGTTTCCAAATCTGAGTCATGAAGTTTTGCATTTGCCTAGCATGGATACGACTGGGGTGCCATATTTTCCCAAAGAGAGATTTGTTGAAGTCAAGATGAGAAGGTTCGATGATCAAAGGTTCAGTGTTGTGGATTCAGATTCCGCAGGGTGTTTTTAGATTGTTCCAGCTCTGGAAGAAGTTGTCCATGGCTAAACTCAAGAAACCAGCTAGTTGAGAAATTGGAGAAACGGGGGAGTAGCGAATTTGTGGGGGGAGTTCACTCAGCTCATAAATCAAAATATAACTAAGTCTAATTTTTGTTCTACTGTTGCAAGTAATCATAATCATTACTGTAAAAAATGAAAATCGGTAGATTTTGTATCAGGAAGATTAAGATCTAGGTCAGAAGATCGATGGGAGGTAGAAACCGATGCCGATTTCTCTCCTTTTCCTTCTTCTGGCGTGCCGTATTGCTCTCTCCTCTACTCAACCACCTCCATTGATGCCAGATGCGACATCCGCCCAATTCGCGTGCTTCAGCTCTCCATCTTCCTCTCTTTCTCTCTCGGATGGCATTGAATATTCTCCTTGGTGATTTGGTCTGCATCTTTCGTAGGGCTAGCACTGGTCAGTGCAAATAGCTCATCATTAGCTAAATTCTTCTTCTCATTGGGAAGGAAATCAATGAGGAAGAAGAAGAGGAGGGGGGGGGGGGGGAGTTTCATCACGTGCGTGAGGGCGTGTTCTTTGTTGACTTTTCTCTCTTTTTTTCGTCATGGTTGTTCCTTTCATTGCACATATTTGTTCATGTATCCCAGGAAACGGAAAAAGAAATGTCTGATATCTACCAAAAAAAAAGAAAAAGGAATGTCTGAATGCAGATTCAAATCTGACCGTCACATGATATCGTTGATTTTGTAGACCGTTCCTTGTATAAAATCAAGCATTTAATGGAACTCATGCAGCTTTGAAGTAAAAGAGTAATAGTTCCCCGGTTGGAAATCTGACAGGCCCGGAAATTAGTGCCAACTAGGTATCAACTGTAACCTTACAACAAAAGTTGGAAGTCCACGGACAAGAAGACGCAAATTGCACTACGCGCAACTCCTATATAACCATGTTGAAGGTCAGGTCCGAGGATTCTCACCATCTAGTAGTTCCGTATGCTGTGGCTTTTCATGTCTCTTGAGCCTCATCATCTCTTCTGGATCCAAAAAGCTTGGCTGATTGGTGGAGGATAACAGCCGTGCCCACATCCTATCAGTGATCACCACTTTGTTCGTCTTTTCATTGATCCTCTGCACAAATACCAAATAACTAAAAGGTCAGCCTGCATTTTTACTTGGTTCTCGACCAAGTTAGATCTAGCTCAGTTAGTCGTTGAACTAACCATCCTCAAAAAAATAAAAATAAAAATGAGAGGACATCTTAATCCCCAAAATGGAAGAATCACAAAGAATACAAGCACTAAGCTAACAAACTTAACGACTATTTTCCAGCAAAGAGAAACGAAAACGAAAGGGAGGGATCAAAGAAGTTTACATAGAATGGAATGTACGCGTGTCTACTGTTGATTGGTCCGACAGTGAAGCCAGTGTATCCAGCCATAGCACCATGAATTGCGCTTTGTGCAAGTAGTGTGCAGTATACGTTATCAGAAGCATTGCTTGGTATGGCCCGGATCATGTAAGTTGGATCTGCCAGATAGAACAACAGAGCACCATTCATATCCCTGCGCGTGTCTCGTTCACTATTCCAACCAGAAGATCTCAAAGGGGATTATTATCTTTAAAACTCACCAATATACTTGAGATTTATCGTCATGTTCTTTGCCTTAAAATGATCCTATGACAAGCAGCAAAAAGATCGGAATCAATTTTTTTTTTTAAAAAAAGATAATTAAGCATGATCATCGCTTATCAGTTCTATATTCCATCAGACAAGAGTGAACCAAATTCAGCAGTAACACTCAAAATTTACCCTCAACCTATGAATTGTCATGCTTAGAAATAAAGTCAAATGAACCACAACCTATAGACATAATGCTATCACAAGAGAAGCTCAGATGAATAACATATCAAGAAAACCGAAAAAATATAATTCGGCTTCCAACCTTGATTTTGTGAGATATCCACAACCCAGTGTCTTGCAACAACTTGTTTCCCGAGGCATCTTGCATCCGTTGATCCTGCATGCCTTTAGAGAGCAGGTCTTGCCCTGCCCCCTCGGCTATGACAAGTACAAAATGGCCATTCTCCTTGAGCCTTTTCTCTATATACTCGAAGAGCCCACCTTCTCCCTCAAGATAAAACGGTGATTCTGGTATCAAGCAGCAGTCCACGTCTCGGCTAGCGAGCGTAGCAAACATTGTGATGAAACCTTACACAAACAAGAGGTATTGTAGTATCTTATCAAAAGTAGACATAATACAGACTTGAATCTCACCTACATTAATCTAAATTAATCTACCAATATATCAAAATGTGACTTACCGCTATATCTCCCCATGAGTTTAACAACGCCAATACCATTCTCTGCGCTTTCAGCTTCAACATGAGCAGAATTAATAGCTCTCTGAGCCTCCTCGACCGAAGTATCAAAACCAAATGATTTATCTATAACCTAATACGAATAATAAATGACTGATCAAGATATTGAACACAAAATCAATACGTATGTAATTGCAAGACAAAGTGGAAATCAATCATGGAAAGCGTAATCACCGGGATATCATTGTCAATGGTCTTGGGGACTCCCACAACTGCAACCTTCAGACCACGCCTTCTAATTTCCTATGACATAAAGATCAAACAATGAGGGAATAATGTACCTTACAAAAATAACTTCTCCCTCATGTAAACCAGAAATTACCTCATAGATAACAGATGCCCCCTTTTGAGTACCATCTCCTCCAATAATGTATACCTAACAACACCATTGCAGAAAGTTAATATTACATATTTGACTGTCATCACATCCAGCATTTAGTGATCATAGATGGCAAATACTGACCTGATTAATATCTCTGTATTGGATACTATCGACTATCTTTGAGGTATCATGTCCTCCTCGTGAAGTACCAAGGACAGTTCCACCACGTTTGTGAATATCATCAACTGATTTTGGAGTCATGTCTACAGTGTTACGGGAGTAGAATCCCTTGTAACCGTACTTCAAAAATAGATACAAGAATCAGTTAATGGTAGATACTAGCCACTCTGTAGTATTCCAGTGTTGACAAAACATTCCAAGGACACCAAACAGGAATATTTTTCAATTTATAACAGCATTCTGAAGACTTCTCAATGTGGTTAAGAGAGAAAGTATATGGTTATGGCACAAGGTTTAATCGATTCTACGGTGAAATGAAAAAAAAAAAAAGAGGATCAACAGGCACTTACTTCTATCCCGACTACTTTTGTAACACCATACATGTGGTATAAGCCACAAACCAGTTCCCTGATCACTGTGTTCAACCCAGGACATAGACCACCACATGTTACGATACAAGCTCGGACCTCATCTGACTTAAAATAGACCTGACGTATGAATCCAGCAGATTAAAAGGTCATATACGCCGATCAAAGAAATCTACTGAATATAGACAGAACTCTAAGAGCAGAATTCATGAATCGTGTAAAAACCCTTTGACGAGGCCCAGAGCGTCTGAAGTGTCTTCCTCTAGGACTGTCCTTGTGAACAACAATCTACAAGAAGAATTTAGAAAAAAAAGCACCAGTTGAAGGTTAAACATCAATCACAAGTAATGGTTGTTCTCATGTACTAGTCCGAAAATGAACATTATACCAACGCCAAAGAAAATGAGCTGAATACAGCAAAATGAGGCAAATTACCGTTTGAGCAACAGTGTCATCCACGTTAACAAAATACTGCCTGGAAAAGAAATTCAAAGAATCCTCATCACCATTGCAGAAAGATAATCAAACGAAGGAAACCAAAATGGATGAAATCATTGTAGGATCTTACTTCACGACAGAGTAAGCCGTATTATCTTGCAGTGGATTAGGGAATGTCTGCACCAGAAATGGACAATAGATCAGCCCGTGATTTATTTTACTCAGTGATGGTAACAAGTTAGTAAGCAGATGCTTGTCTTAAACCAAAACGACCACCAAAAAGAAACACAATTATCCATATTAGAGAATGCCACAATCTAGTTGTTTAGAAATTTAAGATGAGTACATTCTAATCAATGACAAATCAATTGATAAACAAAAAAGTATAGTAAAATTTGCAGGTACCGGCAACCAAAACTAATGGCCAAGAAACTTTAGTCTTCTAGACGGGTTAATTACAAAATTAAATAAAAAGAATAAGAGAACTATAGTTCGGTCGATATTGGACACGGATGTCCTGGGCTAACGTAGAGCCAGAAGTTCTAGTATTCTTTTAAAAAAATTAGAAAAACGGAAGAGCTAATGCATGAAGTCAAACCAAGTAGAAATTACCGCACATTAAGTTCAAGACACTAAATGAAGTTATGGAACTGAAGAAAGACGACAAAATGCAATATAACTAGAAAAATGACAAAAGACGATCAATTACAGGCAGATCGGGAATGTAGTCAGTTAGGTGAGGAACGTCTTCTAGAACGTATCCGCATTCTCCCGCCAAAATATTCTGCTTGTTGGGGGAGCCGTTCGCATCCATCATCACCGTTGCCTGATCTGAGTTCAATTGGGCGCCTCAACCAAGAAGAGAATATAACACGCTTGCAGTTGGAGAGTACGGGTAGTAAACGAAGAAGCAGAGAGCGGAGAACCGAAGCACAGATGGGAGAAGAGGACCTAGGAGCGCCGAGGGAAGGAACGAGAAGGGAGGACAGAGAATCTAGATAGAGGGGGACATGTTGCTGGTAGGACCTGCGTTGACGGTGACGGTTTTGTGCCCGGTCGACTGTGACTAGTAGGCGTGTTACATAACCGTTTAACCGGTTTTCAGTAACTGGATTGTCGGTTAATTAAATTTGATAATCGTAATCGGTTCATTTAGAAGGTTTTTTGGTAACTGGATCGTCGGTTAATTAAATTTGATAACCGTAACCGGTTCATTTAGAAGCGGACCGTCAGTTTCGGTGCGGTTTTACCGGTTTAACGGTTAACCGAAATGATGTAGATTTATGTTTTTTTTCTTATAATTAGTAAACAATGTGCGATTTTTCCAGTTTTGGTATGATATTAAACCGGTTAATTGCCGATTTTGATAAGATTTTATTGGTTTTGGTATAATTTTAACCATTAACTATATAATTGTATATTTATTTTTGATAAATCTAATAATTAACCATATAATTTTATACTTATACTCAAAAATTAAAAAAATTAATAAATTAAATGTTTAAACGGTTTCGGTCAACTGGAATCGTCAAAATCAATAACCGTAACCGAAACTAGAACCGAAAAATTAAACGGTTCAATTAACCAAACCGACAAATAATTTTGTTTAACCAGATTTTCAGTTTCAGTTTCATCGGTTTCGGTACCGGTTTACGGTTCTGTTACGATGAACACCCCTAGTGACTAGAGGATACGTGTAGCAAGCGCTGAATTTTTGAATTTCTCTGCTTTTTTCGTTTCCTACCCCCCGGAAAATAGATTCCTTCCCTAGGAAATGTTCCTACTAATACAGCCTGTGGTTTTTATCTGTTCCGGAAAATGGTTTTTGACTTCCCGTGGGGTTTTGGTTCTCTTTTTTTTTATACATGTAATATTTTGTTAATTTTTCTAAAAAGTCTAAAACGAAAGAAAATACAACGATCCGGACCCTGACCCGGACCGGGACCCGGACCCGGACTCGTTTAGCTCCGAAGGTTCGGGTAGAAAAAAAAACCATTATGTTTCGTTTTTCCGCTTCTTGGCCCTCGCGGACTCCTTGTTCTCTCTGCCTCTTTCTACTACCACTCTTTCATGCCGCGCTGTGCCGGCGTCAATAACACCAACGAAAAAGGAAAAGGAGATCTTCAAGGGTTTATACATTTCTCCTGAATTAGTCATGTACAGAGTCAGAGTTTCACGGCTTAGGGGATTCAAGGTTAGCGTCTTAGTACATTTTTGCAGCCTTGTGTTTGATTACCTTTCACTGTCCCGTTCTATTTTGTATCCTCTTTCTTTTTTATCTGTAAGTGATTCGTCAGTGAAGTATTGTGCTGTCATCTTAATTTCTAGGAGTCATGGTCTAAAAGTGGCGCTCGAAATTTTATACTTTCCATAATCAAATTGTTGGCTATTCCAGCTGAAGGTAGTAGATATATTTGGCATGATCGAGTCATGGTTGCACAAACAAGATCCTATCGTGATTATTTCTTTTAGCACTGCCATGTGCTCAAAGTTTGAACTTTGGTTTGGCGGCTTGAATGATAACTACTCAATATATTGTGTGGCTTCTTATCGTAGTTAAGTACCGATTGGAGGAGGTGGTAGAAGAATAATGCTGTATGAGAGTGCGAATGATGGTGGGCTTGATAATTCCATTAACCATTTAAATTGATGATTTAAATAGCGTAAATAGAATAGAGGCGCTAGAAAAATTGGACAAATGCAACAATGCGGCTGCTGAAGTGATATTTTTCGCTTTGGACATTTGTTTTCTTCTCTTTTATCATATTAGGTCTGAAAATCAATAGAATGAATTCTTACCGTCCTGGGTTGCATTTTAATTGATTCTTCCGAAAATTTCTTAGGACTCAGAGGGCTATGAGATAGACATTAATTTTGGATTGTATTCGACTGTTTATGATCGTGCGTAGTGAAACTGAAATCTGAACTTTTTCTTGATACTAATTTGAAAGCATTGGTGGCAAACGTAAATTAGGATTTTGTTTGTGTAATTACTCATGTTCTATAACAGCTTTGTATGTGTGTTATGTATAGGGCCAGAAATTGGGCTCTGCAAGGTTTGCCACATCCAGTGCAGTTTCTTCAAATGCTTCTTCCAGTAGTTCATTGTTTGGTTGGTTGACTGGAGAGAAGTCTAGTTCTCTTCCTCCTTTAAACTTTCCACTTGAAGGAGTTAGTCTCCCACCTCCATTGCCAGATTGCCCTGGCCCGAGCAAAACCTGCATCTCAACTCTCCCTAATGGTGTTAAAATAGCATCTGAGGCTTCTTCGGTATGCCCCTTATATCTAATCTCTTCTCATTCTTTCTACTTTGTGTTTGTTGTAATCCTTTTTTTGATTGGAGATGGTTGTAGTATACAATTTTTGTCCTTGAAAATAGTCATAACATTTTTATATCTTTCTTTGCAGAATCCTGCTGCGTCAATAGGCTTATATGTCAATTCTGGTTCCATATATGAGACACCGGTAAACTTTGGGTCCACACATTTGTTAGAGAGGATGGCTTTCAAGAGCACCAGCAACCGGAGTCACATGCGTATTGTTAGAGAAGTGGAGGCTATTGGAGGTAATGTTAATGCGTCTGCAACACGGGAGCAAATGGGTTATACCTTTGATGCTCTGAAGACATATGTTCCCCAAATGGTAGAGATACTTGTCGATTGTGTAAGAAACCCTGTATTCTTGGACTGGGAAATAAATGAACAGGTAAACTACCCACTTTTATACTTCTAAAATTTCGTCCCTCTAAATCATCTTTTTCTTACTAGTTGGCTTGGGTATGTGAAACTTTGTAGTTGCTAAAGATGAAGGAAGAGCTTGGAGAACTATCAAGAAATCCCCAGGGATTACTTCTGGAGGCAATCCACTCTGTTGGTTATGTTGGCGCATTAGCTAATCCTTTACTTGCTCCTGAAGCTGCATTGGACAGACTGAATAGTGATGTTCTGGAGGATTTTCTCAATGTAACCTTGTGCACTTATTATACAGCTAGTTATATTTTTTCAGCTCTATCAATATGTATTATTGAAAATTCTTCAGCTACCTCTTACTGTATTATTTTATTGTTATTTTTCTGTCAGGAAAATTATACAGCCTCTCGGATGGTGCTTGCAGGCACTGGGGTTGAGCATGACCAGCTTCTCTCAGTTGCAGAGCCCCTTCTTTCTGACCTTCCCATTGTTTCATGTTCGGCGGAGCCAAAATCTGAATACATAGGAGGAGATTATCGATGCCAGGCTAATACAGAGGTTAGTTTGGCCCATTTAGAAGTTTTCCTATTTAGCTGTCCTCTTTTCTGAGTTGCATTTTCTTTTTCTTTTAGTGGGCTATGTTCTTTTTTGTTTCCAGGATCAGAGTACACATGTAGCTCTCGCTTTTGAGCTTCCCGGTGGATGGAAACAGGAGAAGGAGACAGTCATTGCTACTGTTCTCCAGGTCGTGCAACTAACCCTAGCTTGTTGGTTTATCTTCCTTTTTTTCATATCATCACTTTTTCCAATAGCTTTCTCTAAGACATTATCTCGATTATAATTAAGTGAGCTGTTAGTGGTTATCTGCAGATGTTAATGGGTGGAGGTGGTTCCTTTTCTGCTGGAGGTCCGGGAAAAGGCATGCACTCTAGGTTATGTAAGTTGTGAAATGCTGCTATACATTGAATAAGTAAAGATTATTACCGCTAACTATTCACTTTTGGGTTTCAATTCCCTTTGGGTTTTTCATTCATAATAGATAGACGTGTCTTGAACGAGCATCAGGAAATCCAGTCATTTTCAGCATTCAGCAGCATATACAATCATACTGGTATCTTTGGCATACATGCTTCTACTGTAAGAATCCAACTTTTGATTTTCCTGTTTCTTACTTTCCCAATAAGTGGGGATAACTGTTCTTTGGTCTTATGTGTACAAGTACAACTCTGATGTATTTTGCTATTATATTACATTAGTTTCTGAGAGCGTTTCTCCCTGAGTTCAGTTTTCATCGTGTCTTCATTATGTACATCCTAACCTCGACAGTCCTTGTAAAACAGGGTGGTTACTATGTGGGAAACGCTGTTGCCATAGCAGTGGGAGAACTCATTGCTCTTGCAACTTCTGGAGAAGGTATGCTGTTGTAACTTTTATTATCTGGTCACTGGCTGTTATAAAATTATTTCATTTTCCAGTCAGCTAATTTTAGAACCATTTCTTTGCAGTGAAACAAGTGGAACTAAATCGTGCTAAAGAGGCCACAAAATCTTGCATTCTTATGAACCTGGAATCTAGAGTATGTACATCTAACTTCTTCGTTGCTGCTCCTTTTTAAATGTTTATTGCTGAGAAAGCAAAGCAGATAGTGTATTATTAAATCACAACTATTGCTTTTGGATTCATGTAAATGTAAGTTTGCACACTTCCTTGCTGATGTTTCTAAATCCAGGCCATTGCATCCGAGGATATTGGAAGACAGGTCTTGACTTATGGGGAAAGGTCTGTATATTTATGATCAATCGATACTGTTCAATTACATCTGAAAGTATTGCGCTATAACCTCGTTTGCTGTAATACTATCTTCTACTGGAGATATTTGTATGGAGTTCTTGATTTTTCTGCTTCCTCATTAAGGTTGCCTTAATAAAGCCCCTGTTGTGTCTTCTGTTCTTTTACATCTCAGGAAACCCGTGGATGATTTCTTGAAAATGTTGGATGCAATCACTTTAAACGACATTACGAAATTTGCCCAGAAGATAATATCTTCTCCTCTACTATGGCATCATACGGAGACGGTAATTAACAATAATGACAACCTCTATTCTTATGATTTTTTTCCTGAGAAAATGACTACCTCAATGACAATTTGCCTAAGAAGAGAATAAGTAAAAAACTCTGGATCCAAACTAATTACTGGCACTACTTGATGGAAACCAATGATATTGCTAATGACTTTTTCTCTTTGCAGTTGCGAATATGCCCAGCTATGAGTCCGTGAAGAGCCACTTTCATTGAAGTCTGCTATGATTCTCTCTCGATAACTATTGAAGCTTGATATGATGTTTCTCCGTGACTGTTTTGATGCTGCGCTAAGAGTCCACACCTCATCAGAGTCCACACCTCATCAGAGTCCACACCATATCAAACCCCTATGCCATTGGAACTGAGGAATTGTTGGAGAATTTGTTGTATCAACCTGCTGTAATAAAAAGAAACACTAAAAGACGGGGAAGAGAAAAAGAAAGCCTTTATTTAATTGTTCTTTTTTTAAAGCATTAATGTCCATGGTTTGGACATCTTCACTTTCCTAGATGGATTGGTTTTCGTTCTGATATTGTAGACTGTAAAAACATGGTGATTCTAACATGGATTGTTCCTGTAATCTAGGAAATTTTGAGAATGAGAAATGTGGATTTTGTTTTGAATACATGTTGGAATATTTCATTTGTCTCGACATATTTGTTGACATATGCTCTTCAGTAACATATTACCAACTTACCATACGCAAAAATAGTTAAAATAAAGCAACATAAATGGTAGCAATAGCAAAAACAATTTTAGTAAAGTTTCCATTTATAAGTAGAGTGACATAGCTAAAGAAGACAACTATATAGATCTTCCGACACCTGTATTAAGTGACTCTTAGTTTGTTATAGCCATTTTAAAAAATATAGTCTAGTTGTAGCTTTTTTGTGGGACTTGGGTGGGTCGTACATTCTCCTCAAAACGGTTCAAACATTCTACAACATCATAAACACCAATTTTCCTTGATATTTTGAGATATAATATCGTCATAATTAAAAAGAAATTTGGTTACTGAATAAAACATAAAACAATATTACTAACTACACCGAACTTGAAGTTTTTTCATGTGGTGTAGTGGGTTTATCTAGCATGTATCATGAGGGGTAAGTTTTGTAATCTTTTATGATATTAATGAGTATTTATTTTTCTAAATTTATTATGTCATTTTTATTCAAGTATTACACATCATGGTTAGTATATGTCTAAACTGAAAATTTGGGTTTTCTAATTCGAAACTTCATCAACATTAAAATCACTCACAAGTCTTATACATATAGAAACCTAACATTCTTAAAATTAATATAAAATAGTAATGATATACATTACTTTGTGTCATAAAGCATTGATTAATAAACTAAACTTAACTTATGTGTAACAAATATACTTCCACTTTTTTTAAAAAATATATCATAAGATTAATTTTTTTCAAAATTAACTATATTCCTTATTTTTTTAAAACTAATATTAATAATAAAATATACTCCCCCAAATCAAAATGCAAGTTTTTTTATAGTGAATTATTATTTTTGAATTGCAAGTCTTTCTAGCTTTTTTACATATCATTTCCTTATAATACTCAAGTTGGAAATTGTCAAAAATAAATTTAAAAATCTTAAAAGATACGCGAACGGTTTGTATAAAGGCTTACAGCTTTACAACTTTGCCTTTATGTAAAGGCAAAGCTCTAATTGGGTGAGGTTACGCGGGTGAATTTTTTTATTTTTTTTCTTTTTCTTTCTTTATCATAAAAACTTTAAATTGTTATAACTTTTAATATATAAGTCCAAAATGAAAAAAAATTATATCATTGTTCATCTAAATTCAAGCTCTTCAAAATAAGACCAGTCATGGATATATTTTTACGACTTTTAAAAAAACTTTTTTTACATGTATACGATAATGCACTAAATTGATAATATGATTCATTAATTTTGTATTATGAATCATTAAAATTAATATTATGATTCATTAAGTAATAAGTGGTGAATTCGATATTTTTAACTTTCCTAGGGTGGGTTTGGGGTGTTTTGGGGTAGGGTAATCTATTTGGAATTTGTTTTGTACTTTATATTGTAGCAACTAACTCGGTAGGTTTTTAGGGTTTGTGGTGGCGGGTTTAGGGTCAAAAAATGCCTTCGACGTTTTTAGCTTTCCTAGGGTGGGTTTTGGGGTGTTTTGGGGGTAGGGTAATCTATTTGGAATTTGTTCTGTACTTTATAATGTAGCAACTAACTCGACAGGTTTTTAGGGTTTGTGGCAGCGGGTTTAGGGTCTACCCTAAACCCGCCACTATAATCCTTAAAAATGCCTTCGACGTTTTTAGCTTTCCTATGGTGGGTTTTGGGGTGTTTCGGGGGTAGGGTAATCTATTTGGAATTTGTTCTGTACTTTATATTGTAGCAACTAACTTGACAGGTTTTTAGGGTTTGTGGTAGCGGGTTTAGGGTCGTTAGACCCTAAACCCGCCACTATAAACCCTAAAAATGCCTTCGACGTTTTTAGCTTTCCTAGGGTGGGTTTTGGGGGTAGGGTAATCTATTTGGAATTAATGAGTGTTCTAATCACAACCATTCAAATTTTTAAAGTGAATCTAATGAGCAATATTTAAGCTTTTATATAAAGGCTTTTGTTTGTCCTTTATAGGATCCGCGCCCATTCCCTCGGTGGTGGAATTGGAATACCGCGATCAAGCAGGATTGTATAAAGCTCACTATTTGCCTTTATCTAAAGGCATCAATATGAGCCCTTAGATTTAAATGACTTAATCCTATCCATTAATTTAATTTCCTTCTTCTAACCATCATCCTAGAATTACTCATTGCTTTGAAAAATATATGCCATGTATTTACTAATATATGTGCCATACACGTATGAAATATGTGCCACGAGTGTATATCGTTGATAGACAAAAACTACTCAATATTCATTGCTTAATTCTAACAGATTAATTGTATTTAATGACGTTATGTGTATATTGAACTTATATTGTACATGTACTGCTATTAGCTGAAGTTTTAGATAGGGACAAATGTTAGCCATAGACATTAAAAAATATATGCCATGTGTGTACAAATATATATGCCACAGACCTATGAAATATTTGCCATGCATGTATATCGTAAATATACCAAAAGTACCCAATATTCATTGCTTAATTCTAACAGATCAATTGTATTTAATGAAACTAATATATATGCCATAAACCTATGAAATATTTGCCATAGACATTAAGATATGTAAGCCATGTATACATAAAAATGTATGTCATAGCTAAATAAAATATTGGCCACGGTTGTATATCGTTAATATTCCATTGCTTATATAAAAGGTTTATGGTTTAGAGTATTACAATGCTTGTATTACAAATCCTAAAAATGTTTTCGGCATTTTTTAACTGACCATATAGTGGTTTTTATGGTTTGTGGTATAGGGTAATGTTGGTGTAGAGTAATTTAAAAAAAATCGTTTTTGAGGCTGGCTACTGAGCTATTTAGTAATTTTGTAACTGCAAATAACTTCCTTAAAATATTATTATTAATTATCTGGTGGCTACTATATATATGGCTAATATTGTCCTATAAAAATGGCTAAATTTTTTTTCTCTGTATGACTGATATTATTGCCTTTAGGAGTGGGAAATAGGAGTAGATTCCACCCCCTACATTTTTTTTTGGGAAATTTCATGATATACCCCTGAGGTTTGAGAGAATTTTACGAGATATCCCCGAGGTTTCATCTTCATTACGAGATACCCCCGAGGTTTCATTTTTTTTACGATATACCCCTGAGGTTTCATTTTCATTACGATATACCCTTGAGGTTTCAATTTTATTACGGGATGCCCCTCAGTTCATATTCTAATATATTATATTTTCCATATCTTCATTTTACCCTCGCACCATATGCCCCGCAACATAAATTTATGGTAAATTTTTTTAAAATTTAAAATATGAACAAAATACACAGAAAAATTAAAGATCAATTAGAATTTTAATTCAATTTTGTAAAACATAAATAAAAGTATAAAAAGAAATTAAAAAAATTAGATACATAGAAAGTTTAAAATAAATAGAAATGACCAAAGAACAAAAAATAATCTATTTAAAAAACTTATATTGTTACATAATTTAAAAACTATTATAGCAATTATATTTAAAGAACAAAAAAATGATTTTTATACTTTATTTTACTAATTTAAAATAATGATTTTTTCTATGTACTATATGAAATATTATTGTTATACTTTTTACAATTTTAATACATATCTAGGTAACTCCTTAACAAGTTATGTTTATTTTTCAAAATAATTTACTTTTTAATTTTTAGTCATTTCTATTTATTAATTTTTTTGTTTTATGTTTATTTAATTATATTCATTTTTTAATTTTATATGAACTTTAATTTATATGAGCATTTTATTTAAGTTTCAAATTCAAACAAAACTTTGACCATATATCCATGAGATTATTGCGGGGCATAGGATTTTAAGCCACCGCTATAATAGTTTTTAAATTATGTAATAATATAAGTTTTTTAAATAGATTATTTTTTTGTTGGTTAGTCATTTCTATTTATTTTAAACCTTTCATGATTCTAATTTTTTTAATTTGTTTTTATACTTTTCTTTATGTTTTTTAAATTGAAATAAAATTTTAATTGATTTTTTATTTTTTATTTGCATTTTATTCATATTTTAAATTTTAAAAAATTTGACCATAAACCCGTGTTACGGGGCATATGGTGTGAGGGTAAAATGAGGATATGACAAATATAATATATCCGAATCTGAACTGAGGGGTATCTCGTAATAAAATTGAAACCTCAGGGGTATATCGTAATGAAAATGAAACCTCAGGGGTATATCATAAAAAAATGAAACCTCAGGGTATCTCGTAATAAAAATGAAACCTCAGGGATATTTTGTAAAATTTGTTCAAACCTCGGGGGTATATCGTGAAATTTCCCTTTTTTTTTAGGGTGGCGGTTCCGGATTCGTAAAGAATTGAAAAGTTCAGTAAAAAAATTCACCGTGAAGCTCTGCGCCTCTCTTCATTCTCTTCTTGTGTCCGCGCCTCTGCAGAGATAAATCGCTTGAACTGCTGCGTCTCGCACGCTGGATTGAAGACGGGGCTGAAAATTGTTCATTCCGGAACCGGTAATGTACTCGAACTTATTTTCTTCTTTCTGGCGATTATGAAGCTTTTTATTTCTTCTGCCGCGTCTTGTGAAGCAAGCGATAAGCATTATAAGCGGTAGGGTAGTCCCTGCTGTTTCCAGAATCCAAAAACCAGGCAGGAGTATAAGCTTCGGAGTAGACTTTTAGAGTGTTGATGTGGAGTATAATCTTATTGAAGTTTATTTACTTTCGGCCCATGATGTGAAGAATGTGTACAAAACAATTTGTAGATTATTGAACTACATTTTCCCATTACTTGATAGGATACTATTGAGAGACTAGTGAATACTTATGCCGAGATTTACGATTGACAAGGGTGTCATAAAATATAATATAGTTGTTCGGGTTGTGTTGGATTCCATTTTGGATGAAGTTCGGGTTATTTATGGTTTCTTTTAGTTCTGGTGGTTCTGGGTTGCGGTTATCATAATTTTTTGTTCTAACAAATTGTGGTTTGGTTTGGTTCAATTCGGTTTATTTTGGATTTTGGGTCATATTATTTGATATAAAATCGGGTTGATTCGGATCGGTTTTTCGGGTTCGGATCTCTTTTGCCAAACCTACGAACCCTCTTCTCTGTTTCCCAACCTTTAGTTGAGGTTTGGGTGCCCGTGAATGTGGTGACTGCTGCGAACTAATGTCCTTCTCACTCTTTCATTACAGTTTCAATTGGTGAGATATCTTTTCATTTTCTCACAGACTAGAGTAAAGGATGATCACATAATTGGGTGGTTAATTGCAACTTCGATCAACGCTTCGTACTCAGCTTTTTATGTTTTCAGCCGAACCGTGGTACTGGGTTATAGTTCGGTCATAATTGTTTACGGTTTTTTTTATTCAAAATTATGGTGAAGTGTCAATTTGCTATGAAAGCATTTCTTTTGTATCGATTTTAGTATTTTCAGAAGTTAGTAGTGGCTTCACTCTGCTGTTGATCTAGAGCTGTGCAGTGTGCTTTTAGTTATTTTTTTTTTTCTATTTTTGAAGTAGGTAGAAAGAACAAGTGACCTTCAGCTTTGTTACGTGGTGGTAGTATCATATTTGCTAGAAACGGTGGCACTTATGGCTTTTTCGGTATTTCCTGCCATGTTGGTGTCTTGGTGGCGCATTGGGTGCCATTTGACTTAACACGGATAGTGTCATTCAAAGTAATCCTGAATTATTGTTGTCTCGGACAAGGGTGGCTTCAAATAGTGCTGAATAATATTTTATTGAAAGTTGATGGTTTCTTTCTTCTTTTCTGATTACTGTTTCTTAAAGGATTCACTGCAGTTGTTTTTCCTGCAATTCTGTAATGACTTATGATGTGAAATTGTAAGAAACCGTTTAGATTTGCTGTTAAAGATTACTCATGCTTGAAATTTTTTCAATGTTCCTGAATTCAGATGTTTGGGAGAGGGAGAGGGCGTGGAAGATTTGGAGGTGGTTTCAGACTTAGCTCTGAAAAACCTTTTGAATGTTTTCCTGTAAGCAGCTCTACTATAATTTTGTTTGATATAAAATATCTTGGTATGGTTGAACACAAACCTTGAAAGAAAAAAACGGAATGGTCACTAATAGTTTCTGTGTAGTTCGTCTTCTGATGGGTGGAGATGATTACTTTTAGATTTCTGTATTCTGTTAGCCAGTGAACTCTAGCAATTATTGATTTTTCCGTGGATACCTTTTGGTTTGTTTGTGTAGGGTATTGAATTACCAGACCGGAAGAACGTAGCATTGGACAAAGCCTTCGCTCGTTATAATTTTAAGTTGCAGGCTTATTGGGAAAACTCGGCCTACTTTGTTGGTGAGGGTGCTTCAGAAAGTAAGACATCTATCATCGTTTGTTTATTTGAATTTCCCCCTTTCAAACTTGATAGTTCGTATCTAGATATGAGTTGAGCTACGTAGACATCAACTAAAAAGAAATTGAAACAAAATTGCTTATATGTGATATCGATGCTATTGTGATGAGAGTTGAAATTTCAAGACTTATTCAATATGGACATTGTAAATGTCCTAATAGTAGTGATTTTCTTTTCGCCTTCTTAATGCGTGAGATTTAGCATTTGCTTTTCTTCTTGTGACCTTCCTGTCATAATATTTTTTTACTGCATATGCCTTAGAACGCTGCCAAAACGAAGACATTGAGAGATTTTCTGACAGCAAAAAGCCAAGATATCAGACCAAGCAACAATCTTTTTCTGATTATATGAAGCTTGCACCTGGTTATTTCCCATTGGAACTTGTCCAAGGTATGCAATTAGGATCTTTGCAAAAAGAGCAAGATCCTAGCCCTGTGTCATCTATGTGCTGCATTTCCAATTCACAGCTTCGCTGCACCACCTTGCCATTAAGTTTTCATACCCATAATAATGTTTCAGGAGTGAAGGTTCGTGCACCAAAGAAGGTGAAGTGGAGTGCAAGTACAGGTCTGCTAAAAATGATTCTGTTTACATCCTGACTGCTTTATCTTTTGCAAATGTTTTTTAAATAGGAATTACGGGTTTTAAACTCTCTTCCAAGCGAACTGTCACACTAAAATATATTTATATTTTTATTTTTGAACTTTTAACAACCAGTCAATGCATTTGTGCCTGCAGTAATTCCACTAGAAAATCTAGGTACTTTTGTGAACCAAGTGAAAATTTTGTGCCTGATGTTTGTTTATCTTTAGAATCATTTTATTGATGTATCATAGGTAATAAAATCTTTATTTTTCATATGAGGATTATGATTTTATTGTCTTTTTGAAGCCTCAGTGTGGGAGAAATCACATGGTGCTTTCTAAGGTTTGATTATGTTGAGATTTAATTTAAATAACAACCTGGTATTGTGATTGTAGGCTGAGATCATTGTTTTGAATATTAATGACCTTTCCAATTACTGTTAGATGTTTCGTAATATTTGACTGCAAGTGAAGTGCAGTAAAGGATTGTCTCTTATTGACGCAACATAGAGATTATAGGTGGCCTGGGTTTTTAAAATGATCTTCACTTGCCACTTATCAGTGTTACTAGCAGGTTTTGAACCTCCGAGTATTATTTTTACTTATTTTCTGCTTCTCTAAGTTTTTAAGGTAGCTTACCACGCATGTACCCTGCAGATTCGAAGAAATTAGATTTTCTTGAGAAACTCGACAACAAATCTGAAGTAAGCAGTCTGAATATCCAGTTTACTGTATCCTCCACTCTTGGCTAACCTTTTAGAATCAGTTTTCATGGTGTTATTCTGTATATATGGCTGTTTTGTGGTTATATGCTTATGTTCTGTCATGGGTATCAAAGGGAAAGAAAGATGATGAGGATGAAGGTGGAGAAGAAGAAGAAGAAGAAGAGCAAGAAGATGAGGAATACAGTGATGATGGTGATTACGAACAGGTCATTGATCGTTCACTTTGTTTCATAATATTGAATATCTGTAATGGTTGTGCAGCTTGATTTGTAATATGAGACGCCCACAGATTATCTGTTTTCTCAAGTTTCTATTGATTTTTCTGTAGTGCTTATTGAGGTTTCTTGTACCTAATTTTTACTACTTGCAGAATATTGATTTTGATGATGATGATGACGACTTCAACGATGCTGATGATGGAGATGGTACACTATTGTTTCTATCCTTGGAGTTGCATAGAATATCTTCTAATTGATGAATTAGTTGACTATCAAATTTGCTCAGTGGCTAATGTCTTGCTGCTTTTACAGACGAGCCTTGCTACTAGGGGGTTAAGGCAACGACATGCAAGGCAGCAGTGAGTGTTTCCATTTGGAGTAAGGACCTGCGTGCTTGGTGGTAATAGAACAGTGCGCTTGTATGGTGAAGAGACCCGCTTTTCTTTAGCACTGCACACCTACACCGAAGCGAATTGCTCGAAGTGATGGCTGCAAGTGACATCTAACATGGGAGCTTCTAAATGCAATCTTTTTTCCTTCCAGCTTTTTGAGGTCGAGTAGCTGGCCCTGCATCTTTAGTTTCTTTTTCTCTGTTTTTTATGGGAGAATCTTTAAGGACCTTTTCTCATTCTGTACATATGGAGTTACTAGTTTCATCAGTCTACAGAAATGTAAGCATATCAGTTAGATCTTTTCTCTAGCATGAATACAAATATTATCATAGATCCGGTTGTATAGTATGCAATTTTAAAAAAATCTGGAGTGGAATATGTTTTTTCTAAGCATGATGTTGAGAGTATATTCGATCTTTAATCGGGAGCATCAAACTTCTCACTGGAAAAGGCTAATCATGTACATCGGGACGTACGTTCTCGAAGCTTCTTTGACAGCGGAACAAGTGGGAGATACAGAGATGCTTCATAAATGTGGAAGAGAATTATCAAGCGGAAAAAGAGTTTATGAACAATGAATATATCCCCTTATCCTCATTTGTTTATATTTTCACTAGTGTTATATAATGAGCTCGAAGAATTTCCAAAATCAGTTTTCCAAAATCAGTAGACTTTCACCATCCGCGGACATTAATATTAGCAAACCTAACAACAACTTCTCAATTTCTAAGGACCCAACAGCAGCTCAGTTTATTGTTCTTTGTCAATCGATTTGTTCCTTTAACAACTAGAGTGACCTGTCGAACTCCTTCAACAAAGCTACACATCTTCTCACTTTACAGCATCAATATATGCTCAAGCAGGGCCCCGATTGTATTATTTGCAGGCTGTAGCCCACACGGATCCAATAATTCATCCAAAGTAAAGTCCAGCTAATTAAGGCTACGTTTGGCTTTTCTTTGGTATAAATGTGACATTTTTGAGTTTGACATTTTTAACAAAAAATGCAAAATCGCCGACTCCGAACAACAATTTTTAAAACAGTCACAAATATACCACCACAAAACAGCCACAAAATAACAAACAATTTATGCTGCAAATATAATGAATACCGTAAACAGAGGTGGAGCCAGAAAACTGTAATTAAGAGAGAGAATATTTTAATAATATTAATTAATTTTTAATAAATAAATTTAAATTTTCAATATTTATAATTATATTTTAAAAATGATATTATATATTAAATTTGACACAAAATTAAATTAAAATGAAAATATATAGATTAATATATTATAAATTAGTTTATTTTCCCTTTTTATTTTTAGTTTTTATATAAAGATTGGTATACTAAATTATAAATTAATAAAAATAATATAGAACAATAGTTTTAAACTAGTAGTGTTTTTTTAAATTGTTTATTCAGATACGGATAAATAGTCTCTTAATATTGTTACTATCTATCAATTCTAATAAAATATTCTACAAAGAAAAGAGCAAACTAATAAAAATTACGATGTAAACTTTAAATTATATCAAAATTATTAGAGTACAAAATATTTGTAGTATATTTCAGAAATATCAATTATAAGTATTCAACATGCTAAGTAATGATTAATTACAAAAATGTTTGTACAAACTATTATGGTTTGTCAGTATATCAAAGTTATTATATGTTTTATACCGTGCTTAATAATTAAAGAATAATTTTATATGCTAATATACGTTATTTTTCATTTCTTGACATATCCAGTATTAAATTTAAATTTATGTTTTTGAATTTCATCAAGTAATATTTAATTGAATATAATATATTATTTTAACTACAAATATATGTTTAAAATAAATATTTTATCAACAATTAAACAATATATAATAAAATAATAAGTGATATATATATATATTCACTTACAGTCAATTATTTTATTATTGGAAAGAATTACTTTTTTCATTTTAATGATATTATTTATTCCATTAAAAATTAAAATAATCTTAATTATTAATACATTTGAAATGTTATATTAAATACTAATATATAATCCATAAAATTATATTTTTATATATAACATCTAATATATTTGCTCTAAATACAATGGTTTATTTCTTTATTTTTTCAAATATATGTAAAAAAATTATTTATAAATTAATATGTATACATATTATAAATTTGTTGTCACTAAATATTAATAAAGAATATTAATTATTAAAGACTATAATTGAATATCTACATATATTTGAACTTTATTAATAAAAATTATTTTAAAATGTAATATAAAATTTTTAATTGTAACAATGAAAACAGTAAACACACCGCACAAAACTAACTTATTCAAAACAGTCAGACAAAACTGCCGTCTGCCAAACACTAGTTTTCAAAACAACTAATAAAACTACCACAAAACAACGTACCTTCCTCACAAAGCGAGAGAGGAAAGAGTCATTTGGGGAAGATGTCGTGGCAAACCTACGTCGATGACCACCTGATGTGCGATATTGAGGTAACAAACTGACCGCCGCTGCTATCCTCGGCCATGACGGGAGTGTCTCGGCTCAGAGCGACAAATTCCCTCAGGTCTCTCTCTCTGTCTGTCTTCACTTAGATCTGGTTGATGCGGTCGCTCAGGGTTAGCTTTTAGTCTCACTTTGATCTACGTTTATGAGCCTACCTCAAGAAATAAAAAAGAAAGATCTGCGAATTTGAGTGAGGTGATTTGGATTGTTTCTTATCGGCTTTAGATCCCGTCTACAAGCTGTTATTCATTTTTCGTTTGTCGCCGATGGAGACGTATTATTGCGATCTTTTCGATTTTAGCTTGTCTGCGATTTGATTTGTTTTGACTTTTTGAATCTCTCGATTTCGGCGGTCAAAATCGGAGGGACTTTGAATAATTTCATACTACGTCCCGTCATAAGCGTTCTGTTTGCTTTTTGGCACGTTTTTCCACCTTAATATTAAACATATAAAGTAAAATAATTTTATAAAACCAAATTTTGTATTATATAGTTTATCATGTAAAGAATCATATGTAAAACTTAAATTTTCAAAATTAATTTATCTTATATGATAAAAATTGAAGTCAAACGACATGTCCAAATAGTTTATAGGACGGTCAAGTGGGACGGAGGAGTATGATGTTTAGTAGCACTTTATTAGTTTGATGCGGATCTTATATTTTTTCTTCGAAGTACTATAGTTCTGTGGCTATGTCCGAGCACCGTCTTACAATTTTTTTCTTTCTGCTGATTATAAAAGAACTAGTCTCGGATGTTCGATCTGACCGGTTTGGAGCTCGATTTCGTATTTTCAGTTCATACTTTGTTGTGGATTTGATATGTTATTCGCCGTCCTTGTGGATGGATGCATTCGTTGATAAACTGTCTGACATCATCTAAATTGAATAACACCGAAGACACGGCTGTTCTTTGGTTTGACCTTACTTTGTAGAACATAAAAGTAAAAGACTGGGAAATGAAGAGAACATGATTGCTAATTTAAGTCCCGAATGAGCTCGAGAACCTATTCTCTGATTTTTATTTGTCCTGTTCAATCTTTCCATTTGTGATTTTTGTGGCTCTAATCTCTCAGTTAGCTAATGGGGAGTTTGAAGCAATTATGAAAGATTTTGATGAACCTGGTACCCTTGCTCCTACTGGGTTGCATGTTGGTGGTGCTAAGTACATGTCGAACATATCGTCATACCCACCTGTCTTCCGCCAAGCCGGACTAACCCCTTCCCCCCTAAACCTCCCGGTCAAACCAAACACAATCCATCATCACCAACAACACGTTGACGTCATCCCAATCATCGATATGCAATGTCTAGACACCGCGGTATTAGACTCAGCCTGCAGGGTTTGGGGGATATTCAGAGTAATCAACCACGGAATCCTCACACATAACCTCATGAATTGCACAAGGAGATTGTTCAACTTACCTTTCGAAACCAAACGGGAGCTCTGTAGTGGTGGGACTGCATGCGGCGCCGGAGAGAGTGATGGTTGCAAAAAGTTACAGCTGGCTTATTTCTGGGGGACGCCTGTGTTGACTCCCTCTGGGGAAGTTGTACCTCAAGGACCCCGACCGGTTGATTGGGTTGAAGGATTTAATGGTCTTGTCGGGGATCTGAGACGGCAGCAACAGAAGTTACCCAATACGATTGGTGATGAGGATGATTCGTCGTTGATAATCGCTGAATTCAGGTTAGCTCCTACGGACCTAAAACGGACCTATATATTCTCTCTTTTTTTATGTTTTGATTTACTAATCACAATTATCAATCTTTAGCATCTTCGTTTGCTGTCTTGTCATGCACCACTAGAAATAATTAAGGTGTATGTAAATTCGAGTGGATTCCGGTTAAGAAAAATGGAAATGATGAGTTGCCTCAGTTCAAAAACTGAGAGTTACTCTATCCGCTAAAACAGAGTACAAAGACAATTCCAATAAAATTTCAAACTACAATTCTTCCTTCCATCAGTTCTTTTATTTAATTCAAAATTCTCGGTATGGATCGAGATAATTCGTTGAATCATATACTCACACTTTTAATTTCTACAGCAACTTGCTAAGAGAGTACGGAGACAGCGTGACAAATCTAGCATTTACCCTCTTCAAATCCATGGCACAAAACCTCCGATCAACAGACAATTCATCACATCGCATCTCCGATCATCACCTACAAAACTACTTGGATGATTCCACCGCCTTGTTGAGAGTATACCGCTACCCACCCTTTACAAACATCGACCACCACCAACACTCTCATCAAGCAAAGGGTTTGGAAGCACACACAGACAGCTCCGTGCTATCAATCCTGAACCAAGACGAAGTCGGCGGGCTGGAGTTTCTCAAATCTTCATCATCATTCTCTAACAACCACGAAATTGATGATGATGATAATAATAATAACTGGGTTTGGGTCAAGCCAGTACCGGGTACTCTGTTGGTCAACTTAGGTGACATGATGCAGGCGATGAGTGGGGACGAGTATAAGAGCGTGAAGCATAGAGTTAGACTTAACACTAGTAGGGAGAGACTGTCAGTGTGTTACTTTGTGTTCCCTGAGGAGAATTCGTGCGTAACCAGTGGGGAGTTTTCCAAGGGAAAGGAGAAGTACAGGGATTTCACTTACAGAGAGTTCCGTGAGCAAATGCAGCGAGATGTATCCACAACTGGGAGGAAGATTGGGTTACAACATTTTAAGAAGAAGAAGAACTGAGTTTTAGTTGATGATGTGATGATGAAAAGATTAATTGGGTTGAAATCTGCACTCCCTTTTGTGTTGCTTTAGGGTGAAAATATACATTCTTTTTATTGGAACTACAAGAGGTTTATCCAGCCTCTAAAAGACCCAAAATAGAGAGGATAGCTTATAGTTGCAGCAGTAGCTCCAAATGTCACGCTGAGAGACTAATATGAGCGAAAAATAGAACTATAGCGAGAAGATTTAACGCGAAGAAAACGGGTAACTTCACAAACAAACGCAAACAACAAATGAGACGAAACATCGATATGGTATTAGTATTCACCCAAAACATATTTATCAGGAGAAATAGAAGAAAGTGAAATGAGGTTGACTCAAGAGCTTTTCAAGGACAAAAAAATGCTGATTGAAGCAATAGAGTGCTATCCTAACGAGAAGAGGAAGATGATTACCGTGAAGAAGAGAGAGACGAGTAGAGCTTCGACGACGTTTAGCGGTTAAGGAGCAGAAGCATCGTGCCAGGGAGGAAAGGGTTTATTTTACTGGGAATTCTATTTTTGTGTTTTGTTCTTTTTTTTTTCGGGGTTTAACGGAGCCTGGGAGGAGCAAGAAAGCGGCCGGTTAATAGAGTGAACGAAAAAGATGACGAACATGGGCCGAAGATATTAGGCCTATTGGGACTGCTAGGCTCATTTGTCAACTAAGAAAAATCAAGTTTTAAGACGAAGTAGAGTGAAACTGGGCCGATTGAGAAGCGATGGAAATGCTCAGTGATTGTTGAAAATGCGAAGGAGAGGACATTCATAACCCTAACAACCTAGAATTTAAGATGGATGAAACCCACAAGAACGGGGCTACTAGTTCGGCCCCATAATTCTCCCACCGAAACATTTAGTAAGCGGAGTATCTTGAATAAAGCTGGGTCAGCCAGATAGTCATAGACAACACACATCTGGTAGAGTTAATGAATAATGAGCAACTGCATCAATGGCCGAAAGGGTATGACAGCAGGAGAGGACATGTCTCATGTGGGTGATTCAGTGTCTACCTGGCTTAGGTTATATCGTATCTGATTAAAAGTCAAGCCTGACTTTTTTCTTGTACCGCTGGACGGAGTTTGAAATGAGTGTAGTAGTAGTACATGTACAGTTATAGTCTGAACGAATTATTAAATGAACCCCTGATAACATAATTTTTAAAAATATATATATGCAAAAAAAACATGTCAAAAACAAGCAGAAGAACGGATGAAGTACTATATCCTAGAGCAGTGGCAGTGAAAGGTAGGTTCTTGGATTGCATATGTATGTATATATCTCATTATTTATACAAAGTGAGAAAATCAGTGCAAGACATCAGAGGGGAAAAAAGAATTTGCAATGTACTTACATTTCTTCTCCTCTGTTTTTTTATTAAACAGAATTACGGAAGAGCTAATAAAAGGAAAAAGTCGAGTTCGTAATGTTTGATTAGATGTGCAGCTGCTACCATAATACTTATTCCTACTGGAACTCCCCACTGGTTGTTGTGACACATGAATTCTCCTCAGGGAACATAAAGTAACACACTGACAACCTCTCCCTACTAGTGTTATGTTTAACTCTATGCTTCACGCTCTTATTTTAACACCCTGGATTTTGTCTCAAATGATAACTTACGCACATACGAGTCTAACGACGAAAACGGCTTTGAAAACGGACTTCAAATGAGTCATTAAGTCTGGTCCGAACTTGTGTCTGGACGATTGAAGTTCGGACACAAGCCGAGAGGAAAACGTTTGAGAAATCCAATTGTCCGAACTTGTGTCTGGACATTGATGTTCGGACACAAGTCGAGAGTTTAAAAGACAGAAAACAAAGGTGTCCGAACTTGTGTCCGGACTTCGAAGTTCGGACACAAGTCGAGTTTCAAAGTTCTGAATAATTCCCTTACGTGGTCCGAACTTGTAAGCTCAAACATAAGTCGAGACTTACAAGTTGGAATCGTCCTCGCACGCGAACATTGAAGTTCGGACAGATGTTCGGACACACCCAATCCTGTGAAATCGATTAAAGCTCTCGGGGCCTGTCCGAACATTGATGTCCGTACATCCGTCCGGACAGGTCCTGAAACGCAGATTCAAGTACGAGTTCAGAGTTACAACCACTTCCAAAATGTTGTAAAATCAATGTCAAGAGATAAGAAATGTTCCGGTAAGTTAAACATCGTTAGATAACAAATAAAGACAATAAAAATACCATTTAATCAACATACAAAAACCTTAACACACTTTATAAATCCCAAGAGAATTACTCCCAAATCAAATCATCCAAAGTTTAGTCAATAGCAGCGGAAATGCAAAATCCAACAGGGCGTTACCGCCACACTCAAATCACTGAGTGCTTAGGCTTAACCAAACCAAAACAACCAAAATATTTCCAATGTTGTAAAATAAATGTACTTTCAACACCATAACTCAACTTTAACAATCTGAAATTCAATCTGTTCGTCCTAAGCTATATGATAGCGTGCCCCAACTTCCCAAATCAACCATAGACACATGCGATCAGAAAACAACAATGGAAAACGCGAAGTGAAATACCCTGAAATTAAAAATAGTGATTAATTAGGCTAATAATGATTTTAGAGGCTTAATTACACCTAAATAAACATGAGGGAAAAAATCCCGAAGAAAACGGATCCTTAAAACGGATTAAAAACACAAACGAACCTTAAAGTGCGTTTTTCGAGGAAACTAGGAAAACATGACTTTAAGCGGGTTAAATAGACCAGTTATAATTTTAGTCAATCAAATGTCTATATTTAGACATTAAGGAAGGTCTAGGACCATTAAAATTAATTAAACGAGAAAATTCCGGAAAACGGGTTCGGTTAGTGAGCAGTGTAAAAACGAGAAGTTGTGGGGTGTTAAATGTAATAAAGCTAAACTAACATTCCCCATTTGCAAATAAAAATCAGATTTTGTGAGTGTGGGCTGTGGGGGCCGATTTTCCCTCCTCTCACTCCCTTAATTCTTTCCTTATTTGCTAAAAGACAAACAAATAAAGTAGAAAAAGTAGACTGGGGTGGGTGGGACTCTCTCTCCTCATTATTCTCTTCTCTCACCGTATCCCCTCCTTCCTTCTTCTGAAATTTCCCTCCTCCCTCTCGACAACCATGGAAGCTTGAAACTCTCACACAACACCTTCCTTCTCTCCTATTGTTCAAGACTCAAACCTTGTCCAAATCTTACAAAAACTACACCATTGGATTCCCCTTGTCAAGGAGATCATCTCCCTCCTTTCAAAAATCGAAAAGCTCACATTTCATCACCATGGATGTAGCTCATTTTGGAGCTTGAAGACTACCATTTGGAGCTCCTTCATTCCCTTGTTGTTCTAAGGTAAAAATAGTCTTGAAACTCCATCTTTTCCAGCCATTTTTGCAAAATGAAATTTACAAGTGGAGCCCTTGTTTTCCTTCTTGCCCCAGCCGGTTTTAATCCCTTCAAGTAGTGCTGGAGCTTGTTGTTTTTGCTGCTCAAAACTTCATCTGGAAGTTCTAAGGTAACACCTCCTTCATACTTTAAACATGTGTTCAACCCTAGATTAAATAAAAGCTAGTTCTAAGTGGGAGTTGTTATGTATTGGTGGGCTGTAGCATTTCTGAAATTGTGAGCCAAGAACAAGAAACAAAGAAACAAAGAAGAAAGAAGAAAGGAGGAAGGAAGGAGAGAAAGAAAACTAGAAACACAAGGTAGTTGCTCTTACCTTGAGCTAGTTTTGTATGCTTTATTGTAACAGATTTTAAATACTTGAAATGAGTAATGTATATGGCTTTGAGTAGTAGTTAGGTTGTAGTGTAATGAGGAAGGGAACTAGATTGTTTTGGAGCTTTCGAATGATGGTTAAAAGCTTGTAAAAGCCTTGAGAAAATAAGAGTATATGTGTAGGAAAATTAAATATGTTGTAGTGCCTAGATTGATGAGGAGATTGGAGATGAGTTGTGAACTGAATTGGTATGTGGGCAATGTCTAAATTTTAAGGGGAACCTCTGCCAAATTTTGTCTAGAAATTAGAAGACTTAAGTGTTTTAGAAAGAAGAAAATAACCTAGGATATAACTAGGTGTGTCATGGTGTGTAATGCGAATAGTTTATCATTTTGAAAACAGATTTGAGAGAGAGTTAAGTAGTGGGAAGAACGAGAGTGGAAGATAATGCATTTTGAATGCTAGTAATGGCATTAGTGGAGGAAAGCATTGGAAGGTAGAAATGAGTAAAATCTGTAGCATAGGAGAAACGAAAATCTGTAGCATGAGTGTTTAGGAAAAACAAGAGTGGAAAAATTGTGTAAGGAAATCAAAGATTTAATGGATGAACTGAGGTAATTTAGAGGGTCTAACTAGCGCTAAGACATGTTAGAATACATGTAGGAAGAGTGGGGAAGAAATGGGTAGAAGAAAGGAGTTGAAACAGATTCAGTAGGGCCATTCTGACCTCGACCGACCCAGAGGGTTGAGTCGGTCGTGGGTCGGTCGGACTAAAACCATTGGAACGTAAACTTTCTGACTTCGACCGACCCAGATGGGTGAGTCGGTCGTGGGTCGGTCAGGCAAGAATTTTTCTAAACTCGAAGTTTCCGACTTTGACCGACCCAAGAGGATGGGTCGGTCGGGTCGGTCGTGATGGATTCCAGGGCCGATTTCTTTCTGACTTCAACCGACCCAGAGAGGTTTGGGTTGGTCGGGTCACACATGGGTCGGTCGGGTGAAAATAAAAAAAAAATAAAACACATATATATATATGTGTGTGTATACATGTACATACATATGTGACATTAGTATGAAAGTAATAATGGTAAGAAATATCCATATAAGTAAGAAAACAAACTTGAGAAACATAGGAAGTAAATGAGTTCTGTAAGTGAGTATGAGGTGTAAAAGATTAGTAAATGTAGTTTGGGAAACATTAATGAAAGAACAGGTTAGGTTAATAATAGATAATTAACCGTACAATTCTGTATATGTTATAGGACTCGTATAGTTGAACCTCGAAGGAGAATCGGAGTCCAAGTACGACGGTGAACAGTATGATTTTCTCATGATCTGTATGCTACCTTGGTTACCTGATTTGTGTGCTTATGTGATCACATAAATAAGATAAATGCACGAATTGGGGTTTTAATGCACTTGCTTGTGCTTGTATTATATTGTTCTTGTTGTATCTTCTTGAGTCTATAGTTTGTATAATTCATGAAATGTATGAATGAGAACGAAGTGTATGCGTGGCCTTGATGTGTAGTGTATTAACCCATTGAATGGAAGGAAGGACTTCTAACTAATTCCTAACTGCCTAACATTCTAACTTGAGAAATTGGTACATTTGAATAAGTAGAAGTCCGATATAGTTTCGACCACGCGTGAGGATGAGGAGACACAAGAGGTTGGATCCGATTCCTGGCCTTAATCTTTTCCATGGACCAAATCCCTTAAGTGGGTAGCATCCTGGATTAGTGAGTTACCCTAAAGCCTGGTGGTGGGATATCGTAGTCCCTGCCCGGAGGTCATACTGACTTGACTTGAGTAAGTAAATAAGAGAAGTAATTGTATGAGTAAAGATCATGACTGGTGTAAGTCAATGATCACGAGTAAAGAGTAAAGTACACCCGATTAACCCGGGTGAGTAATGAAGCTAACAAGTATTGCGTATGTATTGGAGAAGTGTATCTCCGTATTCAGTAAGTATGAACGGTTGACTCGTATTGTCTTCCTTGTATGTACTGAATGAAATGTATGCATGTTATATGATGCGAATGTATTGTTTCTTATAAAGGCATGTATGTATGTATGAATAAAATGAACCACATGTATTCGACCAAGTAGTCGGCGTACCCCCGTTAGCACGCGGGGTATGCGAATTTCATATGCACTCTTTTGGAGTAGTTAGTAGGATGAGAAAGGTGTACCGAGTTGTACACGGCTTGAAGCCTTTTTGAGTAGCCGGTGTACCATGTGGTACACCCTTTTGGAGAATTGAACTTGTGAACTTGGAAAGAATGAGTGGTTGTACAAACTCTTAGCTTTTATAGGCTTGTAAAGTGGGATGTATTTGAAATACTTTTGTATACTTGGTAATCAAGAATGTAAGTAAGCATTGGGAATTTAACGTAAGTATTTATGTTACTCGGTATAATCTAGTCTTCAGACCGTTACAGTAAGTAGCAGGAGCCTTGTTAGCCGTAGGATGGTTAACTGCGTTGTATCACCCACCGGGAGTAAGTAAGTATCCGCTGCGTGTAGAGTAAATATGGAGACGATTAGAGGGTAATGAAAGGATTAGCGGTTGGGGTGTTACACGAAGGGATCGCGCAAATCAGCAAAACTGAATAAACATTACCTCAACTTGTAAAATGCATTTTGAAACTCATTTACATTTGTAAAATATTAACTCACACCATAATGTTATTCAATTACACCGTTTCCAAAATCACCATCAGCAAAAACATTTCGGAGGAGAATTTTCAGAGAACTCAATTATCAATATACGCGGACGACACCCAGATTGGGGTCGCAACAATAATATCCCACCTCACTCTACGTCCTTAAGTGTGGACACCCCTCAAAAGGTAACTTTTGACCCAAAGGAGTAGATCAATAGAGCTTAAATGCAAGTAATGTCTGTAGGCAAAATTCATATAAATATTCACGGGGTACAAAGTACCAACAATTCCACGCAGTACCACAAGGTACCATCAATATACACGGGGCACCATAAGGTACCATCAATCCAACAATTTAATCTAGTGAAAGTCTCCCGAAAAATATTTATACAATACCAATTGCAAAAATTATTGCATCCAAATCACACGGGGGAAAATAATTCCCAAATTCCAGCAAAACCAAAACAACGTTAAATCCAATCATTTGATATTTTGCAAAACACACGAGATAGCAGATGATGAGCATAACGTTTACTTGGATACGCTCACCACTATGAAGATCTCCCAGCTAGATCACTAGAAGCGCCCGCCAGAGAACTCGGGGTCCTTCTACTTAATCCGGCACCAGGGAAGCACTTGACAACAATAGAGTTGAAAGAGCGAGAGTTTGAACGCTTGAGAGTTTGAAGAGAGAGAGAAAAAGAGCGTAACGACATTGCGAAGAGGATGAAGACGATCGTGAAGACTATCGGGATTATAATTAGAAAATAATGTAGATAAAAGGAATTATAACAATTAATTAATAAGTATGATTGCTTTTGAAGAGGGGAAATAACGATCGGTGTTGTAAATAGATTTAGAAAATAAATTTAATAAGTAATGTTATAAATAATCTTTTGAAAGTTGAATAAGTAATTAACGTTATAATAACCTTTAGAAGGATCTAGATTTTCAACCGGGTAGAAAAACAAGGGGATGTTTACTAATTAGAAATTAAATGAGAAAAAGAATAGTTGATCGTTGCAAGATGATAAGGATGAATAAATACCTTTTAGGAGAGAGATTGTTTAAAACAAATAAATAGTTACTTAATAAATAAATTAGGAGATGAGTGGAGATCGTGAAGTGGGGAATGTAATTGATATTAAATATAAATTTCAGGAAATATGAAGATATTTTAGGAAGAGGTAAAGTTTGAATTGTACTCTTAGAATTAATAATAATTATTATTTGTTATAAGTAGAAAAATCTAATTTGAATTCTTAGGATAGAAGGACGTTATAACGTCTACAGAGCTAGGAATCAATATTTATATAATATCGGTACGAATAAAAATTGTAAATCATTATAATTATTTTAGAAGGAGAGGAAAATTGAAGTAAGAGAATTATGTAACTTCCCTGGCCTTTATTAATACTATTCCCGACTAACCATATAATATCTCATTTATGACTACTATATATTAAATTTATCCTACGTTGCAGTTTACGGGTATTTCATCTCATCCCCCTTAAAAGAAAGCTTCACCCTCGAAGCTAAGCCTAGTCAATTCCCGAAATAAAAGGATGATTCTGAACGCTGACTCCGACTGAACATTGACTCAAAACTTAAACTGTTACCTGTTTGAAAAGTTGAGGATACTTCTTCTTTATTTCCTCTTCAACCTCCCATGTTGCTTCCTCAGTCCCATGATTTGACCATAACACCTTGACCATTCGAGTGGACTTCGATCGGGTCTCTCTGGTCTTGGTGTCTAACACTTTAATGGGATATTCCTCGTATGCTAAGTTCTGGTCCAATTTCAACACCACTGGCTGTAGGACATGGGACGGGTCGGGGACATACCGCTTTAACTGAAAGACATGGAAAACATTATGGACCCTCTCCAACTCACCAGGAAGTGCCAGTCTGTAGGCCACCTCCCCGACTCTCTCTTGGATCTCGTAGGGACCCACAAATTTAGGGCTCAGCTTCCCTTTCTTCCCGGATCTGGTTACCCCTCTCACAGGAGACACCTTCAGGAAGACTTTGTCTCCTACCTCGAACTCAACTGGTCTCCTCTTCAAGTCGGTGTAGGACTTCTGCCTACCCTAGGCCACTTTCATTCGGCTCTGGATGATTCGAACCTGCTCCATGGTCTCCTCTATCAGCTGAGGTCCCAATACCACTGTCTCACTCATGTCGCTCCAACACAAAGGGGTTCTGCACTTCTGCAAACGATAAATTTGACCTATTAAATACTCAGAAATAATAAATCAAACGACCGTCAGGTTGCAAAAATCCCGGTTATTGTAGTAGAGTTTGTGAGAAACCAGGTATCGAACCGAGGGACTATGTGAAAAATAATCTAATCTTAGCAAAGGTTATAAATCGGAGGGAAGTTGTTTGTTCTGATCTGTAAATTAGAATAAAGACAACAAGAATTTAAATAACAGCTAAGAATTAAAATAACAGAATATTAAAAGTGGTTGTAAATATGGAAGAACGGACTCTGGGTTTAGGTTTTACTCGTTTGATTAATTATGCTAATCTACCGGTTTAATTAAGAATAAATTGGCAAAGTTTCTTTTAGAGTCTTCAGATTTAAACCATAAATCCTAATAACCTCGTTTACCAGAACATGCAAGATCTGATATAGACTCAAGCAAAACACATGTAAACGACTAAGTAAAAGAAAATATAATTTTGCATCTGAAATACTAGACTTATTCAACCAGAATAAGCTTTTCCACAGACATAACAATTAATATGACCTATCCATTTATCACGGACCTGATCAAAATAGACTTCGTAAGGCAATTCAATAAACTCATGTAATTTACTGTAAAGTGAGAGAATAACATTAATTGTATCAAATTATAATTAATTTAAACCGGTAAAATAAATTGCATAATTAAAACAAACTAATAATAACCATTCCCCAGAGTATAATATTCTAGCCTGTCATATTAAATAAATAGACAGATACAAGAGTAGAAGAATTCATCTGTAGTGGACTCCTGAATTTGCTCTGCTATTTAATACACCGGACTAGAGGTTGGATAAAATGGATAATTTTTGTGGGTGATATGTAAATAAATGAGAGTTGTGTGGTGGAATGGAGAATAAAGTAAAAGTGTGTGTGGAATTGAAAATAAAATAAAAATGGAGAAGTGTTATGTAGAGAAAATGGGATTGAAATGAGAAAGTGAATGGTGGGGGAGTGTGCTAGTGTGGTGGTCTGATGTGGGGGTCTGGTGATCCATGCTCATATTGGAGCAGATGAAGATGGGTTTAAATAGACTGAAAAAAAGAGGGAGTATGCAGTATAATAGTAGATAATAGGTGAGTAAATCGGGGGAAAGATTTGAGTCAGAAGGCGGCACCGAAAACTGCTCCATAGTAAAAGTCTTCCTCCTTTTCTGTTTCACGCTGGAACATAAATCTGCAAAAGCAGATTTCTTTTTGTCTCTTTCCAAAAGCAGTTTGCAAAAGCAGACTTTGAATTTTTTTATTTTTAGCTTGTGAACGTCTGCGAATGCAGACTTCACAACTAAACTTTTTTTTTTTTACAAAACTCACGCGTCACTTTTGATTTTTGAATTTTTTTTTCTTCTGAACGTCTACATTCACGCGGACAACTTTTTGATTTTTTTTTACAACACGCGTACAAATTTTGATTTTTTTTTGAAACGCTCGCTTTCAATTTTTGATTTTTTTTTACAAAACTCCCACGCGGACGTTTGAAGTCTTCTTCTTCTTTTTTTTTAATTATTTTTTTATTAAATTATTTTCGGCGCCAGTCTTCTCTTGACAGTCCTTAGATTCTTCGTTTGAGCTCCGATTTGTTCTCCGTTTGCGGCGTTGGAAAGCTTGTGAGGAGAACTATGCATTTCCACCATCATTTCCTGATTTAATCGTATAAATTGGCATCAGTTCTAGCCCAAAGTAGGAGTCATGAAAAGCATAGGATAAGTGTGAGAAGTGCGTAAAAAGTTACACAAAATAAGGATTTAATAACTACAAAACTACATCAATTTCACACTTATCAACTTCCTCCCGTACAAAGCCTCATAAGGAGCCATCTTAATGCTGGCGTGGTAGCTATTATTATATGAGAACTCTACCAGGTGTAGCCTGTCTGCCCACGAACCCTGGAAATCCATGATACATGCCCGTAGAATATCCTCCAAGCTCTGGATAGTCCTCTCTGTCTGACCGTTGGTAGCTAGATGGAATGCGGTGCTCAACTTCAACTTAGTGCCCATGGCCTTCTGAAACTGCTGCCAGAAATGCGCTAAGAACCTCGAGTCTCGATCGGATATAATAGTATGTGGTACTCCGTGATATCTTACCACATTCTTAATATACGCATCTACCAGCTGACTCATAGACCAAGTGCTCTTCATAGGTATAAATCGAGCAGACTTGGTGAGTCGATCCACAGTCACCTAGATCTGGTTGACTCCACCCCTCGCTGGCGGTAGTCAAACCACAAAGTCCATAGAGATGGAGTCCCACTTCCATTTGGGTACCTCCAAAGGCTGCAACAGTCCTCCCATCCTCTAATGCTCGAACTTCACCTTCTGGTAGGTGAGACATCTAGACACAATTTCTGCTACCTCTCGCTTCATCTTTGGCCACCAGAATGACTTCTTCAGATCTTTGTATAATTTGTCTCCACCTGGATGGACTGAATGGAGAGTATTATGAGCTTCCTTCATCTGTATCTCCTTCACGTCTGCACAATCCTGAGGAATACACCAACGGCCTCTGAACCTGAGACTGCCATCATCGTGGATCTCAAAACCTTCTACTTTACCCTCCTTCATCTTTTCCCGAATTCGCTCCAACTTCACATCGCCAGGTTGTCCCTTGAGTATCTCCCCATAAATGTCGGAGGAGACGCTCATATGGAACAACTTCACCTCCCGGTCTACGCCTCCGGACTCCATTACTTCCTGGTTCAGCTTCTAGAAGTCACGAACCAACTCGTCTGGAAGGACTCACATTGAGTTCACTGAATGACTCTTCTTCCTGCTCAATGCATCTGCCACCAAGTTGGACTCCCCCTCGTGATACAGAATCTTCAGATCGTAGTCCTTGATCAGCTCTAACCACCTTCGCTGCCTCATATTCAATTCCTTTTACGTGAAAATATACTTGAGGCTCTTATGGTCGGTGTAGATCTTGCACGAGACACCATAGAGGTAGTGCCTCCAAATCGTAAGTGCAAAAACTACGGCCGCAAACTCTAGGTCATGCATAGGATATCTGGTCTCATACTCCTTCAGCTGCCTCGACGCATAGGCTATGAATTTCCCGTGCTGCATCAAAACACATCCCTGTCCATACTTGGATGCATCGCTGAAAACCTCGAACCCATCTGTCCCTGAAGGCAAGGTCAACACCAGAGTTGTGGTCAACCTCTCCTTCAGCATCTGGAACGCCTTCTCGCAGTTATCATCCCATTGAAACTTAATCACCTTATTCATAAGGTTGGTGAGATGCCTTGCTATCTTCGAAAATTCCTTAACAAATCGTCTGTAGTACCCTGCCAAGCCCAGAAATCTTCAAACTTCAGTCAAGTTGCTTGGTCTTGGCCACTCCTTCACAGCCCGAATCTTCGATGGATCTACTGAAATGTATTCCTTGGTGATGATGTGGCCCGGAAATGCCACCCGATCTAGCCAGAAATCGCACTTGGATAGCTTCTCATACAACTGCTGCTCCCTCAATATCTGCAACACCAATCTCAAGTGCTCCTCATGCTCCTGCTCATCCTTGGAATATATTAGGATGTCATCTATGAATACCACCACAAATCGATCTAAGTAAGGATTACAGATTCGGTTCATGAGGTCTATAAAGACAGCTGGAGTGTTTGTTAAACCAAAGGGCATCACTAAGAACTCGAAATGTCCATATCTGGTCCTGAAGGCTGTCTTTGGGACATCTCTCTCTGCAACTCTGAGCAGGTGATAACCCGACCTCAAGTCAATCTTCGAGAAGATCCCTACACCCTGAAGCTGGTTAGAAAGATCTCTATCCTCGCAGTGGGTATCTGTTCTTCACTGTGATCTGGTTCAACTCTCTGTAGTCAATACATAACCTCTTGCTCTCGTCCTTCTTTTTCACAAACAGAACCGGGGCTCCCCAAGGCGATACATGCTAATAGAAAAATTGAAGGGATAAACTATGTACAAATTGAATAAAAAGAATGATAGAATAAAATAATCCTACAACTCTATATGGGTAGCAAAAATTCCCGGTCGGAACATAGCGTAAGCAAATTACAACCGAAAGTATCGAACCCTAGGGACTAGCAGAAAATTAGTCCTAAGCCTAGTAATTACGTAGTTCTAAATAGGGGGAAAATTGATCATTGATTTAAACTAAAGGAAACTATTTAACTAATCTAACTAAGCTAATTATTCACAGCGAAATATCCTTGAAGTGCAGACTCTCAGACTCTTATAGACTTCAATTTCTTCAGGTGCCGGGTCCCATGCCGGGTCAAAGTCATCCGACATATTAATAAAACACGTGCTTTCCTATAACGGTCGAAACCGCCAAAACTGTGAACCGATGCTTGTGCCAGACAAGGAATGTCCGGCACCATACCCGGCAACAAGTATTTTGTTAACGGTAATAAACCGCTAACTCTTGGCGAATCGAAGTGACTTTTACTTATACCGGCTATGTGATACGCGACATTGCGTCCGCATTCTGCTACTTTTTCTCCATAATAGTGTAGTGAATGACACATCCGGCATAATTCCTGGCATTGCTCGTCTTGAAGTCAGAACCTTAGTCCTTGCATGAAAAACATACAAAGCATAAGTCTGAACATATAAAATGGACTTTATACATAAAATAATATAAATACTAACTATTTAACTTTATTTTAACTAATAATCTCACAAATCTAGCTTATAAAACATGATAAGTCTGAGGCTTATCAATGCCCTACACTTACCTTTTGCTAGTCCTCGAGCAAAAACTTAATCAGAAAAGAATAACTGGTTATGCACAAAATAGATAATCTTAATAATGACAAACAGATAATCATTTCTAACTACCAGACTCTAATTCATAAGCATCACTTAATCTTCCTTAATCCATCAAAAACATACTAATGGGTAAAAAAATTAAACATTCAAATTCAAAAACCAATCAAAGACTCTTGGGTTATTTTGCAAAAGGGCATCTGTAGCCTCTCCTTTTCCCGGTTTCCAACATTCAGCCCTATTTTTGAAGGGTTTCTGAATGTGGCCAAGACCCTCATAAAATGGATTTCATGATTCGGCCCTATTTTTCAAGGGTTTGTGAACGTGACCATGAATGTTTTTATTTAGAATAGGGAATTTAGGAATAAAACAAAAGGAAAAACTCTCAGATGTTTCTTTATTCAGAGGTGATTTTTGCAACCTCATAGAATAATGCTTCTTCTTTTAAGGAAAGAAGATCTTTTTTTTCTTTTCTTTCTTCTTCTTTTTTTTCCTTTTTACAAATCCCTATCTAAGATATTAACCCAAAAGAATTTTCACCATTTTGAAAATAAAAGGAAATTTTTTACCCAAGAGTAAATCAGAGACAAAAATAGAAGTAAGGTCATATACTCATGTGCTAAATAATAAAGAGAGTCATGAAGTAAAAATAGAAATCTAAAAGTCATTAGAAAGCTTACCTCTTGAGAGAACAAGCGTTTACCCTTCCCTACTCATACTTTGTCAAAGACATGCAAAAAGCTGAGTAGAAGGTTAATAAACTTTAAACTTATTATTTGAATAAACTAGATATGCTATATATATATATATATCTATATCTACATATATATAATATTTTTTTAAGTTTTTTTTCTTTTAAGGGGGGGGGGGGTCTCCTTGCCCTACACTAGGCAGGAACATGTCCCCAGTGTTCTAAAAGAAAAAAAGGGAAAGAAATAATAATAGTAATAAAAAAAGGAAGATTAAAGATTAGACTCCCTTGGGATGAGATGACTTGAAAGAAGAAGACCCTACACTTGGCCTTTGGCCAGGTCGGGATGCAGTGTAGAAAACAGTGTAAAGCTCTTGGTCTCCAAGTGTGTTGTTGGAGAATGTATGCTGAAGGCATCGTGGGAGCAAAAGTAGATTGCATGGGTTGTTTCGGGGACATAGCTCAAATACTTCTTCAATCGAGAACCATTGACTTTAAAGCGCTCACCGGCGACATTCTCAATTTCGAAAGCACTAGTTGCATTCATGGAAGTGATGGTGAAAGGTCCGAACCAATGAGATTTCAACTTTCCGGGGAAAAGTTGTAGTTGGGAATTATAAAGGACTTTATCACCAACTTAAAAATGGCGCGGAAGGATAGCTTGATCATGCAACTTCTTGGTTCTCTCTTTGTAAAGGCGGGTATTCTCATAGGCGCTGTGGCACAATTCCTCTAACTCAGACAACTGTAAGTTCCTATTTATGCCAGCGGCCTTGAGGTCAAAATTCAAAGCCTTGAGGGCCCAGTAGGCTTTATGTTCCATCTTTACCGGTAGGTGATATGCTTTACCAAACAGAAGACGGAAGGGAGTAGTCCCGATAGGAGTTTTGAAAGCAGTCCTATAAGCCCATAAGGCATCGTCAAGCTTTTGGGACCAATCCCGCCTGGATGAACTGACCATCTATTGGAGGATCCAATTTAATTCACGGTTTGAAACTTTGGCTTGTCCATTACTCTATGGGTGATAAGGGAGTGCGACCTTGTGATGAACCCCGTATTTATGGAGAAGGGCGTCAAATTGGGGGTTGTAGATGTGGGAACTGCCATCAGATATAATTGTCAGAGGAACTCCCAATCTGGTGAAGATATTTTTCTTTAAAAATTTCAGGACTGTCTTAGCATCGGTTGAAGGGCAGGAAATGGCTTCTATCCATTTTGATACATAGTCCACAACTACCAAAATGTATTGATTTCCTTGAGATGGAGGAAAGGGACCCATAAAATTGATTCCCCAAACATCGAATAATTCAACTTTCAAGATGTTGTTCAAAGGCATCTCATGGCGTCTAGAGATATTTCCATCCTTTGACAACTATCGCACTGTGAGACAAACTTGTAAGCATATTTATGAAGTTAAGGCCAAGAAAAACCTGATTCCAGAACTTTAGCAGCTGTTCGGGTGGAGCCATGATGTCCACCCACTTCTTTGGAATGATAGAAGTGTAGATCTGATGTGATCTCATTGTCAGGAATACACCTCCGGATGATCCCATCAGCACAAACCTTAAAAAGGTAAGGATCATCCCAGAAGAAGTGTTTGATTTGGGAGAGAAATTGCCTCTTTTACTGAAAAGACATACCATAGGGCACTATTTCGAAGGCCAGATAATTTGCTATGTCAGTATACCATGGTTCTTCTTAGCATACTCGTAGAGCATCACATAGTGCAATCAACTTGGAAAAATCTTCCTTGTCTGGAATATCATCAATCTGCTGGATGCTAAACCTCGTTTCATTTGGAAAGTACTCTCGAAATTGGGATTCCATCATAAGGTCTCTCTATACGAGAGAGGTGATCAGCTACACCGTTGTGGTACCCTTTTTTGTCCACAACCAGCACATCAAACTCTTGTAGCAGCAAAATCCAACGCAACAATCTCGGCCTGGTGTCTGATTTTGTAAACAGGTATTTCTGGGCGGAATGATCGGTGTGCACTATCACTTTGCTTCCCCATAAGTAAGAGTGGAATTTGTCGAGGGCGAAGACAACAGCAAGAAGCTCTTTCTCTATGGTGGTTTAGTTCTTTTGGGCATCCACAAGAGTCTTGATTGCATAGTAATAATCCGCAATACCTTGTCTTTTCTTTGGCAGAGTGCATCTCCAACAGCGTAGTCGCTTGCGTCGCACATGATCTCGAAAGGGAGAGATCAATCAGGGGCGACTATAGGGACTGGGACCAGTTTTTTTTTTTATGATTTCAAAGGCCTCCAAACACACTTTTGTGAATTCAAACCTCTTATCTTTTGCCAACAGATCACTCAGAGGTTTTGCTAGCTTTGAGAAGTCAGCGATGAACCTACGGTAAAAGCCGGCATGACCCAAGAATGCTCGGACTTCTTTGACTGCGGTAGAGGGGGGGGGGGGAAGCTTCTTAATAACCTCGAGCTTGGCCTGGTCAACTTCAACCCCAGCCCTGGATACCCGATGTCCCAAGACAATGCCCTCCTTCACCATGAAGTGGCATTTTTCCCAACTCAGCACCAAATTAGTTTCTTCACACCTATCTAAAATCAAATCCATTTGTTGCAAACATTTGTCAAAAGTAGGGCCATAAACACTGAAATCATCCATAAAGACTTCAATACTTTTCTCAATAAAATCAGCAAAAATTGCCTGTATGCAACGTTGAAAAGTAGCAGGGGCATTACAAAGCCCAAATGGCATTCGAGTGTAAGCAAAAGTACTGTATGGACAGGTAAAGGTTGTCTTTTCCTGATCCTTGGGTGCAATGGGGATTTGGAAATACCCCGAATAACCATCAAGAAAGCAATAAATTCTTGCCCAGCTAGCCTATCCAACATTTGATCAATAAAGGGTAAGGGAAAGTGATCTTTTCGGGTGGCTGAATTTAAGTTCCTATAATCGATGCACATACGCCACCCCTGTTGTTTTTCTTTGAGGGATCACAACTCCCCTTTTTCATGTGGGACCGCTTCTGCAAACGGTTTATTTGATATATTAAAAACCAAGAATTAATCCTAGAAGATAACAAATCAACAGACCGTCGGGTTGCAAAAATCCTGGTCACAGTAGTATAGCAATTAAGAAGCAACCAGGTATCAATCCACGGGACTTGAGGTAAATAAGTCTAGCCATAGGCAATGGGTAACTAAAGAGGGGTTGTTTTGGTTTTGGTTTTGGGATCAATAATAGACAATAAAATAAATAGTGGATAAATTAAAGCGATAGATAGGGAGTATGAACGGTACTCTAGGTTCAGGGAGTTGTTTCTATAGCTAGGTTCTGCATATCCTACTACTTAAACGGAGACTTGGATCGGCTTGTAATTCTCAAATATCTATTATGTATTAAGTCCTAATTCCAGATAGCTCATCTAGACAGGACGTGCGGCTCTAATCTAGAATTAACAGGTATATCTAGATCGTTTTATCGCACAAAATTACTAGTCTGGTTTGGTCCGGACTAAAGCACCTAACTGCTAATGTAATCTATCCGATCGCAATCATCACAGGTAACAGGTTAATAGGACCATCAATGCTAATCACCTTGTCTGATCATAACACGATTCGAAGGCTTATAATAAATTCATGACGTTTATTAAAAGCACTTAAAAAGCATTAACCTGAACAATCCAAATAGTCTCAATTATGTAGTAAAATAATGCAGAGTTTAACTAATTACAACATCCCTTCCCCTAGAGCAAATCCTCTTAGCTAGACATAGCAATTGAAAGCATAAATAAGAGAGAGTTAGGAGAAATCATCTGTTACGAAGATCCTCTTGCTTGCTCCGCCCTTCGTCCTTGCGCTATGCTGGTTTGGAGGTTGGAATTGGCGACAATGAAGTGAACTTGATGAAATGGAGTGAAAATGGAAATTCTGGGAAAGTTTGTGAGATGTCCGGCTAAGTTGGGTCGGACACAAATCCGGACGTGGTATTGTGTGTCAGTCCGGATCCGGATGCAGATCCGGACAAGGCTAAATGATGCGCGTGAGTACGGGTTGTGTCTGTATGTGAGCGATGAAGATTATGGAGGAAGATTGATGAATGGAGATGGGATTATCGTGAACAGAAGGATAAGTAGAGAGGGAGAGTATGAGTTAGACTAAAGCGTCTGGTACCAATTGAAATGGAAACTGAAGGAGGGTTTAAATAGGCTTAGAAGTAAAACATTCGTTAGTGGTGAGTGTGGTGAGTTGGGTAATTGATTGAGCATGGGCGTGTCTTAATTTATGTTGAAGCATGGGCTAAACCGCCGCTTCGGCTGATAATTGCGCCGAAAGCCTAATTATCAGCGCATGCATTTTTATTTTTCGTTTCTGTGTGACGTCCGGATCTGTGTCCGGATCCGGACGTGAGACAACGGTTTTAGATCTGAAACTCGGGTTACATCCGGATCTGTGTCCGGATCCGGACAAGACAAAGAACTTTTGGATCTGGATCTCGGGTCACGTCCGGCTTGCGTCCGGATCCGGACGTGTCCTTTGATGGGCGTCCGGATTTGCGTCCGGGTGAGTTTGGCTGGACGTGGCCAAGTTTTGCCTCTTTTTCCGGATTTGTTCCCCGTTTGTTACGTTGTAATCTTTAGGACGTAACTTCATTTCCATGGGTTTTTCCTATATTTAACACATAAAATGCATCAGTTCATATCAAAACATCAATCTTAGGAAAAACACATAATAAGTGGGAAACATTGCCTGAATTGTTACAGATTATAAGGTAATTAGACCCTAAAAAGCCTATATGTTTCACACTTATGAACTTCCTCACACTTAAGCTTTTGCTTGTCCTCAAGCAAATAATGAATAAGAATATCTCTAAAACCGTCAAATAATCTCAAGATCAAACAAGTGCAGATGGAAATCAAGCAAAGTGACAAATGAAAGAATAATCTTGCTCTTAGAGGTAGGTTTTTACAAACAGTGAAGGAAGAATAATTTTTGTAAAAGCATAGAGAAACTAGATTGTAGAAAACAAGTTAGCTTAGCTTGGGACTTTCCACCAATTTTCATTCCTCTAACCTTTGGATGACAAGGGGTGTGAAGTAATGCCTTATTCCGCAATACCTTTTAACACCACGCACTCATGATCAAAAGCATAAATTTAACTGCAATTATCTCTTTTGTAAGCGAAAGCATTCCTCTTCAAGAATTATGTATAAAACAAACTAATATTTAAGATCTTACCGAGTTATTCCGTAACCCAGACTTTTATCTCTATCCTTGAGATAGTGTTGGGCCAACTATCCCAGATCCCGAGACCTTAGGTAGATAGGTGTTAAGGCACCCTTAAGACTTAATAACCAGATAGACGAGGCCTGCTATTGTTAGGAAAAAAAATTTGATCAGCGGATTCCAAACATTTACTTCATTTCCAAAATCCCAAGCTAAAATAATCTGGTTTCCACAACTAGCTAATCTACCTGGTTTCAGTGAAAATAGAGTATTTTTAAATAAAACTATTTATCCAAACCTCATCAAGCAAAACGATTCTTACGGTTGTCACTTGGTTTAATTTCAAAAACTCCTGCAATTATTTCATCATATTTATCGGTGAGCACAGACATTAGAGCAGCAAAAAGTAAGTGTGGCATTAAAGAACAACTAGCATGTTTTCAGGGAAAGGTCTTTCCTTCCCCACACTTAAGAGGAGCAATGTCCTCATTGATCATAAAAGAAATGCAGGTAAAAGAGCTTTCAAAACATGCTATACTCATAATAGATGCATGTGCAATAATTAAACCGCAACGCAAGAAAGGGGGAACATCAATAAGTTAAAGTAGGAACTGAGACTCCCCTGGTATCATAGATGGAGGAAGATGTCCTTCCTCACACTTGAAGCTTGGCAGGGGTCGAGATATTCTTCACGTAGTCACAGACAAAATGCTTATTGTGCAGAGTATTATTTGCTAGTTTTCCACTGGCATGTACAACCACAGAATAAAGTGCATTAACTCGAACGATAGGGAATATTTAAATTGTATGATCAATGTTAGAGAAAGAATACTCCCCAGTGTTCTAGCTTAGCAGACATGCGAGAGTAAGGTGGTTCCAGTTCCCGTACATATAGCCGTTCGTTTCGCAGTAGATGGGACATGTAAATAAATTAGTGACGAATGATGTACTGCTCAGAGAAACAAGAAATTTAGCATTTCAAAATTAAAGGACGGCCAATATAAACATTACCACTTTACCTGTCAGTTTCGTGTTTAGCGTTAGTTTTAACAAACCAAATTAAAGCAAGTTAGAAAAAAGAAAAGTACAGAAAAACAAATAAAATAAAATAAAGCAATAAAGAGGGGATGACTGTCACTGAGGCGACGGTGGTGGCGGGGCGCCCATCCTGGCAATGAGCATCTGTAGGAGCTGGCTGTTCTGAGCCTGCTGAGCGGATGCCTCTGTCATGAACAGTGCGGTCTCTCTCTGAAAGGCATCACTACGCTCCAAGCACTGTGTGAGCAGAACCTGGGTGTCTCGGAGCGAAGTCTGCTCTGTCTGGAGGTGCTCCTGAGTCTGGCGGATGTCATCAATGTGTCCCTCCATGCGCACCTGGCGCTGCTGTACATCCCCGACCTGCTGCTCCATACCCCCAAACCACTGCTCCATACCCCCAAACCGCTGCTCAATCCTCTGCTGCTGCTGGAGAATGGAGTCCATCATAGTCTGCATCTCTGGTGGGATGCTCATCACTGGGGGAATAGGAGGCGCCATGGTAGCAGTAGGTGCCGAAGTAGAGCTAGAGCTCGGAGATGTGCCAGTGGACCCTAGACCCGAGCTGCCCTTCACCCAGCTGCCGTCATCAAGACATATGAAGCCCCATCTCCTGAAGGTCCCAACGGAGATGGGTGTCTCTCCCTCCCTCATCTCGAGACCGGTGAAGATCTCCTCAGGGAGTGTGGAGACAAGAAGATGCTGGATAAAGATGGGGAAGATGGGGGTGATCTTCTTCTTCTTCGTCTTCAGATAAGCACCACCTTGTGCAGCTGCCTAAACATCATGAAAGGGAGCGAGAGCTGCTGAGATGGTGGAAGTGGTGCGGCCAGGAGGTAGTCGAGGAGAACACAATCCTCGTCAGAAGCATCATTTCCGGCATGAGGCTGGATCTGATGACTGAGGATCTCTGCAATGGTCCTCTGGGGAAGGGAGGGGAGGAGAGCATAGGGGAGTACGGTCTTATTCTCCTCACCCCGTCGGCGAGTAGTACTCCCGACCGCTTGTAACCATCTAGACTTACTCTGCCTAAGCTCATCCTCCGTAAAATCTAGTTGGGTCGCCTCATTATCCGGGAGGAATAAAAGAATACTGAAGGTCTCAGGGGTTACCTCCACTGGGATCTGGTGCACGTATGATGTGATGATGTTTGTCGTGTCTGATGCCTCAGCATTGGCGTAGAATTCCCGTACCAGAGACGGGGAGAAGACGTCGTCGCCCATGCGCAAGATGCTACCGATGCCAAAACCATCAAAAATATCTCCAAGTCCCGTGGCAGCTGATTCCTCTGCGATAATACGCCGCTCGATAACGAAGGACCCGCCCTGCTCGTACCAGTTCCGGGCGGCAGCAGATATGAAACCGTCAGGGCGTAATGGGGTAGAGGCTGGCTCTGTCTGATCGTCCGGGCGGGGGTCTCTCGAAGAGGACCCCTTGCGTGTATCACCTCCTCCTCTAGTTCTAGCCATCTATATGATAAACAAATGCATTAATAAACCACAACAACATGAAGCAGGAAAGGAGAAGCAAAAGACACCAAAATACCCGAAACCGATCGAGCATCAAGTTCTATTTGAACATATTCTTGCACATAGTTAATCTATGAGAACTAAGGCATTAAAACATCTAAACATAGCAAATAATAGCATTACACAATAGAACATAAACCTAGAAAACAATTGCAGAAAAATTGGTAAATTTGTAGATGTCCGGATCTACGTCCCGGTCAACTTAGCCGGACGCAGATCCGGACGCTCCCAGAAACACTAAAAAAAATCACGCCGCGAACAGACATGTGCAAATGCTCAAATTCAACCAGAAACTCCCAAATCGCACACAAAGCCCCACGTTTTCACATCTCAATCATCAAATTATCATCATATTACCAAACAACGACCTAATCTACTCGTAATTGACAGAAATTCAAACTGAAATCGTAAAAATGAAGAACCTGTTTCGTTTAGGGTTTTTGCGGGTTGAAATGGGGAAAACTTGGGCGAGGTTTGGCTGGGCAGTGCGGCAGCGGTCTCCTGGTTGCGCAACGGCGGTGGTTCGGTGGTGGTGGTGGCGAAAAAGGAGGAAGAAGAGTGGAGGTGGTGCTGGGTTCGAGTTTGTCGGGTTCGGTAATGGAGGAAGAAGGAAGAAGAGAAAGAAGAAGAAAAGAAAAGCGCGAACAGCGCGTAATTGAGTCACGTCCGGATGTCCGTCCGGATCCGGACGTTGCTAGGTTTTCGCGACCGGATTTGAGTCCGGCTAAGTTTAGCCGGACATGTTGAAGTCTCTTTTTTTTTTATATTTATTTTAATAATATCAATTTAAAAACCACTACTCTAAAACACCTCATTGGATTTTTAAAACTAAAAAAAAGGAAATATTACCAAAAATAATCAAGCAAAGATAAAACAAACACAAGAAATGCAGAAATGAAATAGCAAGAGTGTTAAAGGACTCCCTGATCCGTGATGAACAATGCCGTGATATTTCCCCACACTTGAGTTCAGTTTAGCATCAAAGTAAGGTAACTGAAAGATTAAATCTGCAAAACCAGGAGAACTCAAGTGGAACCAGGCAGAACTATTAGTAGAAAAATAAGAGCCTAGGTTCTTGCAATATGCATAACATCTGTTAACACACCACAAAATAAAAATAAAAGAATAAAATAAACAACTAAACCAAGGAAGCGAAAAGAGATACAAACCGGTGGGTTGCCTCCCACCAAGCTGCCCGGAGTTAAAGTCTCTGGCTAGACTTCGCAGGTAGTATCAAGGAGGGCCGCCACAGCAGCTAGCAATAGCTTTCTTCAGTCTGAAATACCATTGCGAGCACGGCTTCTTTGATGATGTTGAAGGAGGTGCTGCAGTACAGATAGCAGAAATAGAAGTAATGGAATAAGAGCTTTCAATCAAGGATACACCCGGTGCAGGCGGCTGAGAAAAGGTATCGCCTAGGTGTAGACACCAAAAATTCTCACCCCATAAAGCAAAATTCAAGAAAATGCATAAAATAAGAAGGTTGTCGCCTTTCTTTTTGAAACATATTCATGTACATACCAAAACGAAACTGTCATTTTATGACAAATTTTTTAAATCAATTTTCAAAGCATCTGTTTTCAAACCTGTCCCTTTTTGTCATTTACTTATTTTACCATCTTATTACTGATTTATTTCATGTTAGTCAGTCCTGTTATATTCGCTTACTTATTTGCCTTTTCGTTTTAGTTTGGTTCATGTTATTTTGTTACCTGTCTGTTTTTATCTCATTTCCTTTCATTAGTACTTGTATTTGTATTTTCTTTATTAGTACTTGTTTGTATTTTGTCTTTATCATTATTATTTTAGAATCATTTTCATCATTTTATGTACATTTCATTTTGTCGCTAATTCAATTAAACTTCCTTTTCTCATTTATTTTCTGAATTATGAATTAGCATGACTGGTTTTGCGTATTCGTTGAGCAAGCTATTGATCTTGAGTTCAAACTTGACTGGGAGCGATATCAGTAGGTAAATTTTGTTTTAAATTCCAGTCAAACCAAACCTTTGAAGTCTAGTCAAATTCGAGCCCAGTCCACCCCCAGCCCAAAATGGCCTATTGTCCGGCCCACTGGCAACCCAAGCCAGCCCAGAGGCAGTCAGCACTAAACACTAGCCGACCAAACCAATTAAAAATCCTACTTGTCACCTGATATCCGGTCATCTTGGCTCATTATAAAACGACAACGGAAAACCCTACTGTGGAGAAGGGGAGGCCAGCCGACATGCTCATACACCCACATTTTATTCCCCACGTCTGAAACCTTCATTCCCCAGAAGCTTCCATCCTCTCCAAGCTTGTCACTGATCCCGATCCCGAGGACTTCAAACCCAGAAAACATCTCAATCACAGTTGTCTTTCACCATTTCTCTCTCGTTCTTCATTCTCGAATTCACTGGAGATGAAAAAATAAAAACCCAACTTCAACTCCTCTCAATGGCTGCGGATTTTAAGCCTTGCCTCTCTTAGCCCCTTTTCACGCTCTAAAAAAAATCAATCACATGCGAACAATCAAACTTAGCTTCCTGAGAAATCAAAAACTCTCGAATCACTCTTCTTCTCTATTCCTTTTCCATCGCCATGGCTGGTGAACCTCATGGAAATCACGGCCGCCACCAATAACAAATTCATCGGTTTCAAAAAAAAAAAACTACAGTGAAAGGAGAGTAGCGGACAACACCAATCCCCAGGTCTTTTTTTTTCCACTCTGAATCTGGACAAAAACTGAGAAAATGGCAGCCTCACCTCACCCATTCTCTCGACCATGAACCCATGAACAAGGAGCATACTGCTCTACTTCTTCCTCATTTTCCCACTCACGTTTTTCTTTACTACCCAAACTGATGAACAAGGAAAATCCTCTGCATCTCCATCCAGTCTTATGAAGAGCAAGGAACATACATCTCTTGCCCCTTTTCATCCCTGCCTCACGAACATACAAGCTCTGCGTCTTCTCCATTGTCTTCACCGTGTAATTTGCAACCCAGCTGATGAACAAAGGCTCTGCACCTCCCTCCTTTTCCAGTCATCTTCCTCACAATGATTCACAACCCAAAACCGGCGAGAAGGAACATCCCAAGCCCTGCCCCTTCTTCATTCACTTTAATTGGCGACAAGGAACACAAGTGCTGCGACTCTCCTCTTCTCCACTCACGATTTTGCAACTCAACTGGCGAATGACAGATCTGCACCCCTTCTGTTCTCCTCAGTCCTCACTCATGGTAACTTGCAACTCGACTGACAACAGAGAGCATTCACGCTCCGTCTTCAACCTTCTCTTCCCTGTGCATGAGAAGCATACGAGCTCTGGGCTCTTCCACTCTCTTCAACGGGTGAACATGGAGTGCGCAAGCTCCAGGTCTCTTCACTCTCTTCAACTGGCAACCAAGGAGCACACCAGCTCCACATCTTCTTCCCTCAGCGCCTGTCGTACAAGGAGCATATCCGCTCTGCTCTGTCGTTGTCTTCGTTGATCAACACACGAAGGAGTGAAGGGGAGGGGTGACGTTTGTTGTTGCCGTATCTACACCACGACAACCATCACTTCCCCGCGGTGCTATGGCCATCGAATTGCCATATCAAGCGCAAACACCCTCATTCGATTCACTTGTGGCCGCTGGAGGACGAAGATGAGCAAGCTCCGCGAACTACAGGAAAAGAAAGATTTGCTCTCCACATCGGTAAAAAAAAGAAAACTCCAACGTAACAATGGTATCTCGTTCTAACCGAAGTAGCTTTAGAATAACTGGATTATGCATGTATGAAGAATGAGTGTATTTAGTCTTATGTTTGCTATTTTACTGCTCTACCGCATTGAATGCCTTCGAATCATCCTTGTCAATTTTGTGCGGTAGTATGTATGTTGGTTTCTTGTTCTGCAAAGGAAATCCAGATGTTAGACAATCAACCTATAACGTTGTGCTTTACATTTCCATCTCAGTGAATATATTAGGGATTAACAGTAAGGTTCAACTAATGAGATTAATAAGAGATTATGTTTCGGTTTCTGGTTTAGGATTATGGCGCTTAGGTTTAGAGTGTATTGATTTCTCACTTTTTATGTTTTGTGCGATTTAACGCCGAGATTGGAAGATAGAGAGCAATCGTAAATTTTGTTTTCTTTCTTTTTGTTGTTGCCTATTCTTGATTTCGTAAGAAGGTTAATAAAACGAGATTAGGTGTTAGGTTTCATTAAGTTCCAATCAGACTAGTTTTTGAACTTACAGCGTTTTGACAAAGAGGGAATGTACGTTATTGAAAGAAAAAAAAAGGAGCTTCGGTAGTTAAGTTTTGACGTTTGTCTTGAATTTAATTAGCAACTCACACTGTAGCAATCAATGTACATATTCAATGCTTTGTCATTTACGTACATGTTATGTTTATTTGGATGTTATCCTTAATTTTGAGTTCATATTTTTTTGTATTATCTGTTCATACTACATAGTTTAGCTTGGCAATTGTTGGGCCCAACCCAATATAGAGGCCCAAGGACATAGGAAGCCCTAGTAAGCCCATAGGTCACCTTTTTGTAGAAAAGCTTTAGGTTGGGGTATCCTTCATGAATACGGGTCCTAGACACGGCCCATGTGAGGAATACCTATTTTCCTTAAAATTTTCCAAATCATCCCTTAATGTCAGAATAAAATTCACAATCAATTATTCAATTCCAAAATCATTCAAAAATCCAAAAAAAACCAAATCTTCAAAATATTTCAAAATCAAATCCATAAAATGAGTCTCAAATCAGCCCATTAATAACTCATTTCTGATCCGGCCCAATGCGAGTTTCCTTAAAAAAGACCAAAAGCCTAATCTGCCTAAGAGCCCAAATTAGGCCCAATGCAAAAAACCAATTCACCAGCCCGGCCCCATTCACAAGCTCGACTCAATTTGCAAGTCCGGTCCAATCCACAAATTCGACCCAATTCAATTCAATTTAAGGCCCAATTTGAGGCCCAAATCTGGCCCATATTCCAAGGTCCAAATTGGCCCATATTCTAAGGTCCAACCGGGCCCATCTTCCAAGGCCCAATCCGGCCCATCTTCCTAGGCCCAATCTGGCCCATCTTCTAGGCCCAATCTGGCCCATCTTCTTAGGCCCAACTTGGCCCATCTTCCAAGGCCCAACCCGGCCCATCTTCCAATGCCCAACCCGGCCCGCTTCCTTGGCCTAAACCAGGCCCGCTTCCTAGACCCAAACCAGCCCATTAGCTCAAATTTGGCCTTCAACTTCAATTCATCTCAATTCTTCTCAATTATGACCCAAAATCGATTTAATTTCAATTCAAATCCAATTCCGATTTCAATCGAATTCAAATCCAATTCCAATAAAAATTCGTTCCAATTTTAATTCAATTCCAATTCATTTCAATTCAATCCCAATTCAAATCAAAATTCATTCAACTCCAATTCAACTTTAATTTCAATTCAATTTCAAATCATCCCTCAAAATCCTATTACCCCAGCGCATTCGAATGTCTCAAAGACCCGAGTATCTCACAGACTTTGTTATTCCAATGATTCGAATGTCTCACAGACCTGAGCATCTCACAGACCCGAGCGTCTCACAGATCCGAGCGTCTCACAGACTTCGACATCTCAAGGTTTCAAATGTCTCACAGACCCGGGCGTCTCACAGACTAGCATCCCAAACCCGAAACTTCTCGAAACTTCGAACCCTTCTAAATCTCAAACACCTCAAATATCTTCAAACTCCACAAACATCTAACTTCCAAAATCGTGAACTACGTAAGGTCTGATCTCAACAGGGAGTTGAGTATGTAGGCAGCCCATCTAGGGTGCGACCCCATTCCAAACAAAAACTCCTTTTCCCTTCTGAGGTGGCTCTCATATCTCTCAAAACATTCGAACCTTCTTCGGCTCCCACAAACTTCAAGTCATCACTCATATGTCTTGCCTATTCGCTCAACCTCAGATTTTTCCTAAATCTTCATTCTGTGCTCATCCGAATCTACCAATTCCTCTCCTTAGCGCAAGCTTGACAGAAAAGTTCACCTCATCCACTCTTTTCTCTCTTACCGTCCTAATCCTATCCTTGGCTTTTAAATGAATCTCTCTGAAAGGTTTTGAAAGAAGGTAATCCCGACAATTGGAGACCGAGGTTTCCTCGGGCACCAATCCAAAGTCGTGGTCGTTGCCACTTCTAAGGGGTGTAACCCAGTGCGAACCCACACAAAATCTTTGGTATAACCAGATAAGCCCAATCCATATGCAAATCACAGAGTCAATTAACGGTTCTTAAAACCCTTCTCCTCCCTTCCTAGTTCCTTAGGTTAAACTAGGTGGCGACTCTAGTCAATTTCCGCCCTTAGGGCATAAGTCCGCGTGGAGCCCATGAGAGCGGGTGTAGTGCTCACTAGCATTCCCCATAAGCTTTCTGGGAAAGACGGACGATTCAGTAGGTATTTGAGGGATGCCAGAATAACGGGTTTTCACCCTCCACAGAATGGCATTTTCTAGGGTCTCGGCTTCTCAGTCAGACCATATTTAGATAGACCCCCCTCATACCGAAAAATCACCCTCCACAGAATGGCGACTCTGCTGGGGAAAACTTGAGTAAGTTTTTCTCATAAACTTGGTCAAGGAAGACTGAACTCCATCCACAATTGTCAGGATTCCCCAACTTCTTTCAAAACCTTCAAGAGATTCATTCTAAAGCCGCTAGGACTACTCTACTCACACTTAGAGTGTGTACTGAGAGGATAGTTAGGATGAGAGTCTAGAGTTCGAGATTGGCCTTGAGTGCCATATGTGTGCTTTACCATTTGTATGCTTCACTTTGTGTGTTTATTTGTGTGTCTACTGTCTTATGTTTACTGCTCTTCATGCATGACATAATATTTATTGCTTATTTATTGCTTTTGTAAATGGGGCCTTCCTAGAAGGAGTCAACCCATTGTTGCATCGGGTAGCATAGGACATGCATTCCTCTGTGTCACCCGATTTGTCACGAGTCACGGGATCCCAACCGGTCCACGGTTGATTCCCCATGAGTTGGGTCCTTCCTAGAAGGAGTTAACCCACGAGGTAACATGGTCCAAGACCTACGCCTTGAAGCTCATGATCCAAACATATCCTCCATTACCCGAGTCTAAGCCAGCATATAGTGAGCCATGAGCCTTCAGTGTCCAGCTGCCTGGTCCAGTGTCTAGGACGGGTTTTATGGGTAGTCACCCCCTTGTATGCCGCCTGTCTGACCACCCTCTGTCTTACCCTGAAGATTGCATGGGCTCAGTTCTCCATGATTCCTCTGCACCACGGGTGTCTTTAAAGCCCAATGTCGCGCTACAAATTCATAGTGGATCCCGTATTTACGGATACCCATACATGACAAAGCATAGTCAGCGAATAATTTGGACTTTAGACACACCTTATCGTGCAGACGATGGGAGATCCGTTCCCATGCAGTACTTCCCCAAGTTTCCCGAAAAGTGAGTATGTTGTGATAATCCCCGGCCGTGGCTCGTGTGACTGTATCACTTCGGGTATCCTGACCTTTCGAACTTAAGCACTCCAGACTTTCTTGATGACGTGCCCCACAAGGCATAACAGAGATAAATCCTTAGAGATGAACAGTGAAGGGATGACGGTTCCCCGGTGGTATGGAAGCATTGATTGACCTGGAAGGTGATTATCCCAATCATTCACACTCAGCTCCACAAAAAATCAGCCACGATTTTTATTTTGCACTTACATGTATGTGTGATCACGTTTCAAAAATTGGCAAAAAAAAAACCAGCTCAAACACTCCAATGAAATATCTTCAAAGTCGTCCATTTCAAATGATTTCAAAAAACAATGATTTTCAAAATTGTTATTTCCAAAACAGTTTTCAAAAACGGTTTCAATCAAAGTCTTCTAGAAAACAAACTTTGTCAAACGGTTTGCAAAAGAATATGTTTTCACAAATGTAGTTTCAAAAACTGTTTTCACAAACAGATTTCAAGAAAACCTTCTTTACACAAACGAATTTCGGAACAACATTTTTCATGGATCATATTTCAATATAGTTTTCGAAAACAGTTTTCAAAATTGATTTTCACAAACAGATTTTAAGAAAACCTACTTTACACAACGAATTTCGGAACAACATTTTTCATGGATCATATTTCAAAATAGTTTTCGAAAACAGTTTTCAAAATTGATTTTCACAAATGTATTTCAAAATAAATGATTTAGTCCCCATGTCGTGACCCGCTATTTTTGAAGTTCAACCCACCTTCAGGAGCAGCGGTCATTACCGTGGAGCGTACTAGTCATTTCGTGTTTTCACAAAAGTGGTGGATTTTCACAAAGAATATATGCTCGATCATTCACCTTTCCTTTCTCAAAAAATGCCCCTTATTTTCCTTCACCGGAGCATGGGATGCATGAAGATCAACGACGATTCGAGCCAAAATTAGAGTTGCACCAACCCGAGTCGAGCGACATGAAGATCAAAACAACCTTTCGAGTTCGAAGCTGCAAAGGGTCAGAAGAGCACCAACCAGTTTCTCTTGATCATAGTGTCACCTTGTTGCCCGAACACGAAGACGAGCGAACGGCCAATCAAGAGCCCGCACATGAGTGAGCAGACAGTCAGAAGCTCAAGGACGAAGCAGAAGAATTCGGGAGCAGTTTTTAAGCTCAAAATCCCCATTTAATGACTTTTAAAATTGATGTATAGGTTTTTCCCCTAGCATCTTTTCTCTCTTGTCAAATTCTGAATAGACTTTGTGTATAGGTTGTACATTCCCTTTGAATTTATTTAGATCAATGTGTATAGGGTTCCCCACTCCCTATTTTTATTTGCGATGACCAAGCGTCAATTCCTATTGAGAAAATCCACCACTTCGAAAACACGTATTTTTAAAACTGTTTTTTTTTCTCTCTAAGACTTGATTTCTTGTAGCACATACGAATTGCTTTTTCCCATCTTCGGTCATTTCATATTCATTAATCATGCATAAATCACACCCATCTCAGAAAATTGCATAATCACAGGTTGCATTCTCAACACATCACACACAAACATTCATCTCATTTTTCAAGCGTACTAACATTCGCATCTGTCAGATTCTTCTTTGATGACCGTTTTGCAGGTGATTAACCGCGTTTGCCACGAGTGAAAGCGTGACCCTCAAAGGATAGCAAGAAGAAATACTAGGGATTCAAGCATCTTCCCATTCGGCATGCCATGTACATAGAGACTAACACCAACAAAAGAGCATATACCAATAAATCATACATCCAAAAATCATATACCCAAAAAAAAATCCCAAATAAAAGAAAAGCATACATCCAAAATCCAAAAAAATCGTACATCCAAAAAAAAAAAAAAGCATACGTTCAAAAATCCCCAAAAAAATGCAGTCAATGTCATATATTATGGGGCCACCATGCGGGAGTTGTCACTCCCTAAAATTCCAAAACTCGAGGAGCCAATCACCAACCCGACCTCATTGGAGAATTACTTCTTCAACAACAATCACCACAACTCGACCGTCTTCAGAGCCAATCGTGACGGGATGAGCTTCATGAACTGTGAGCTGAATTTGACCCAAGCGAGACTAGGTGTAGCCTTACCACTCATGCATTGCATCCAAAAAGAAAAACAAAAAAAAAAACACACACATTTGGTCAAAATTCAAAGTCAGCCATCTCCATTCATCATTTTCAGCATTTCATGCATCATATGTACATAGTAGTTCCATATTACCACAACACATTGCATGGTAGATGTACTGCATACACTCATATCGAAACGACATCTTTGGGGAAAATCTTGAGAGATTGATTGAACAGCATGCCTGAATCACTAAACTCTCGACCCGTCAATGAACACAAGGGTCTAATCAAAATCAGCACCACAAACAAAGTGAGTAATTTGCGAAGAGCGGTATTTTCCTTGGAATTTCAATTGAGTGTATTGGACGATCTACTGAGCGATGAGGGAAGGTAGAGAGAGCCAATCGAGGTAAAACCGAGCGACATGTGCATTCCTTCAGCACGTGGAGAGGCACAATACATAGTAAGATCAATGTTGATAGCGAGTCACGAACTGTGATTCATGCAAAGATCTGAGAATAGTAAGAAAACAATCATCGACTAATGAGAATGAAGAGGCACATAGGAACAAAAAGCTCCAAAAAACCAAAAAACTTTCACTGCCCTGTACATAATCCCTTAGTGAGCCCCGCTGAGCCTTTCACGATAAACCTTTTTCTGTGAACTCCACAACATGCCAACCCACGTACATATATTTACTCGCCCTTGCAATAGAGGATATTGAAGGAGCCGGAGCCATGGTCTCTTCCCCACCATCTTTCACAAAACACAACAAATGAAATGTTTGAAGGAATCAGTGAGTCAATGCAACTCCAAAGTCAAACACCAAAAAAAAGAACACCGAAAATGTTCAAGAAGATCGATGAGTCAATGCAACTCCAAAGCTGAAAGCCAAAATACAAAGCAGAGAATGCTTGAGAAAGTTGATGAGCCAAATGCAATTTCAAAAACACAAAAATGAGAAGAAAGTTCAAATCGTACGCCAGAAGAGGCAAGAAGGAAAAATCCAAACCAAAAGGACCAATGATGTCCCGAAGAAACCGATAAGGGGTTATCAAAACCCGTCTAATCATTCCACCCATGGAAAAGGCGAAACATGTCCTCTATTGTACAAAAGCTCCATAATTCCTAAACAAATCCTCCAGTCCCATGTGACATACATCATACCCCTCAACCCCGTTATAACCCAATAAAAGACCTCTGACTCGTTAGTTGGTGAACGTTAACTGAAAGTATCAGATCTGAAACATGAATCATAAGCTTCGTGCTTGTTATCAACATGTCCCATACCAAAGGGACTGTGAATGAGTGCCTTACTTCACAAGGTCTTTAGAGTACGAGTGACTCTTCGATAAACCAAATCATAATCAACCTACCCCATTGCAGGTGAGGAATTTGTGAGGAACGGAAAGTTCATAACCTCAAAAAGAAATTCTCAGGAAAATACTGCTCTGAGCATCAAGAGTATCATCACGACATTATCACACACGACCATACTCACGAGAGATTGACCTACATCCCTCCAAGAGAGGAAGGTGATTCACGCATTCCAATTCAACAATCACTCAAGATCGAACAAAAGATGTCGTATATTTGTAAACCTCATATTAATAGAGATAGGGCCATACCTTTTCTCCAAAAATTGCATATGCATTTTGCATCGTATCAAGCATTTAATATTTACATACATCGTAAGCACTCCATCATCAATATATGATTGGTAAGAACTCTGCCTAGTCTCGCCGAAAGTAGACTTCAGCTGCCGCTATTGAAGCGTAACTCCCTATCAAAGGAAGTCAAGTCTGAGCCATCCTAGGCTATCTTTGAGCTACATCGAACCATTACGTCGCTATCCTGGGCCATCATCGAGCTATATTTAGCCTTTTGGAGCCATCCCGGGCTATCACCAAGCTACATTGAACCATTCAAGAGCTATCCGGAGGCATACGAAGACCATCCCGGAGCCATCCACTGCCATACTCAATCCCTTTCGACACCGCTTCTAAAGCCAATCTGGAGCCATACAGGGGCCACCCTCAAAACATTGAGACCATCCCTAGAGTTACACAGGGGCCACCCTCAAAACATTGAAACCATCTTGAGAACTACAAGGGAGTCATCCCAACAGTTCAAGAACAATACAGAAGCCACTTCAAATCCCTGTCGGAGCCATTTCGTCACCAAGACCTTGCCTACAGAGAGCGAACTACGTATGGTCTGATCTCAATATGGAATTGAGTACGTAGGCAGCCCGTCCAGGGTGCGACCACATCAAAGGCGAAAACTTCCCTTTTCCCCTCTGTGTCATTAAAGTGAACCAACCAAAGCATCGTCATGCTCAATCTGCACAAGGTCATCCCGGAGCCATCCATGGAAATCCTGGAACCATGATGGGAACTCCCAACAAAGTCATGCAACTGTGTTTCATCACTCACTCGTGAAAAACCATTCACTCACTACAAAGTCCACAACAAATTGTCAAACAACAATAAATCCATCATCGGAGCCGTCAAACCACCCTGAAAAAACTCAAGGCAAATCAAAGCCCATAAACTGCCACAAAATCACCAACCATGTCAAACCACCAACCACCCCGAAACCATTGGTCACATCGGAGCCATTAGTGCACACCGGAGCCATCAGTGCATACCGAAGCCATCAGGGCATACCGGAGCCATCAACGCATGCTGGAGCCATCTCAGATCCTCGAAGCCATGCCGGAGCCACCAGAGCCATCCCGAAGTTTTGATGTAACTCTAGAGCCATCTGCTCACACAAAAACCTACACCCACAAACAGGGAGTTCGATTCAATTAATACAATTGTTAACCACCTCACATCGCATATCACTTGCATATACCCACAAAATTTGTCACTATCTAATGCATCTTCACACCCGCTAGACAGCTATTGCGCTACTAGTGCGGTCGACTTTTTCATTTTACACCCGCCAGGCAGCTATTGCGCTACTGGTGCGGTCGCTTTTTCGCTTTACACCCGCTAGGCAGCTATTGCGCTACTAGTGCGGTCGCATTTTTGTTTTTCACCCGCTAGGCAGCTATTGCGCTACTAGTGCGGTCGCTTTTTCGTTTACACCCGCTAGGCAGCTATTGCGCTACTAGTGCGGTCGCATTTTTGTTTTTCACCCGCTAGGAGCTATTGCGCTACTAGTGCGGTCGCATTTTTGTTTTACACCCGCTAGGCAGCTATTGCGCTACTAGTGCGGTCGACTTTTTTTTACACCCGCTAGGCAGCTATTGCGCTACTAGTGCGGTCGCTTTTTCGTTTACACCCGCTAGACAGCTATTGCGCTACTAGTGCGGTCGCTTTTTGTTTTCACCCGCTAGGCAGCTATTGCGCTACTAGTGCGGTCGACTTTTCGTTTTTCACCCGCTAGGCAGCTATTGCGCTACTAGTGCGGTCGACTTTTCCTTTTACACCCGCTAGACAGCTATTGCGCTACTAGTGCGGTCGACTTTTGTTTTACACCCGCTAGGCAGCTATTGCGCTACTAGTGCGGTCGACTTTTCGTTTTACACCCGCTAGACAGCTATTGCGCTACTAGTGCGGTCGACTTTTCCTTTTACACCCGCTACAGCTATTGCGCTACTAGTGCGGTCGACTTTTCGTTTTCACCCGCTAGACAGCTATTGCGCTACTAGTGCGGTCGACTTTTCGTTTTACACCCCTAGACAGCTATTGCGCTACTAGTGCGGTCGACTTTTCGTTTTACACCCGCTAGACAGCTATTGCGCTACTAGTGCGGTCGACTTTTGTTTTACACCCGCTAGGCAGCTATTGCACTACTAGTGCGGTCGACTTTTCGTTTTACACCCGCTAGACAGCTATTGCGCTACTAGTGCGGTCGACTTTTCGTTTTACACCCCTAGGCAGCTATTACGCTACTAGTGCGGTCTCGCCGTTTTTCCTCCATTAGGCAGCTATTACGCTACTAGTGCGAGATTGTTCACTTATAACCCGCTAGGCAGCTATTACGCTACTAGTGCGGTCTCGCCGTTTTTCCTCCATTAGGCAGCTATTACGCTACTGGTGCGAGATCGTTCATTTCAAACCCGCTAGGCAGCTATTACGCTACTAGTGCGGTCCCCAATCTTTTCCTCCACTAGGCAGCTATTACGCTACTAGTGCGAGATCGTTCACTTCATAACCCGCTAGGCAGCTATTACGCTACTAGTGCGGTCCCACCGTTTTTTCTTCACTAGACAGCTATTACGCTACTAGGGCAAGATCGTTTCACACCCACCTGCTAGGCAGCTATTACGCTACTAGTACGGTACTCGATTAAAGTATTATAGGCTCGTCATAAGTCCTATAGCTAGATATCAAGAGGTCTAGTTGAGGCTCTCCTAAGTCCTCATACTTTCAATTGCATCCTAGGCTCGTCATAAGTCCTAGGGCTGGATGTCAAGAGGTCCAGTTGAGGCTCTACTAAGTCCTCGCGCACCCCAAACCAATCTATTGTTAGCATTTTAGGCTCATCATAAGTTCTAGGACTGGATGTCAAGAGGTCCAGTTGAGGCTCGTAATATGTCCTCGTGCATTCAGCTATCATATCATTTCCCGTCCCATTCATACATTACCTTCCTCGTGGTCCCATCCCAATGCACCACAAAGCCGTAGTGAGAATTTTTGGCGCCCTCTCAACCTTGATTCAATTCTGCAAGGGCTTGCAAAATTGAATCAAGGGGAGCCATCTGTAGACACCAAAAATTCTCACCCCATAAAGCAAAATTCAAGAAAATGCATAAAATAAGAAGGTTGTCGCCTTTCTTTTTGAAACATATTCATGTACATACCAAAACGAAACTGTCATTTTATGACAAATTTTTTAAATCAATTTTCAAAGCATCTGTTTTCAAACCTGTCCCTTTTTGTCATTTACTTATTTTACCATCTTATTACTGATTTATTTCATGTTAGTCAGTCCTGTTATATTCGCTTACTTATTTGCCTTTTCGTTTTAGTTTGGTTCATGTTATTTTGTTACCTGTCTGTTTTTTCTCATTTCCTTTCATTAGTACTTGTATTTGTATTTTCTTTATTAGTACTTGCTTGTATTTTGTCTTTATCATTATTATTTTAGAATCATTTTCATCATTTTATGTACATTTCATTTTGTCGCTAATTCAATTAAACTTCCTTTTCTCATTTATTTTCTGAATTATGAATTAGCATGACTGGTTTGTGTATTCGTTGAGCAAGCTATTGATCTTGAGTTCAAACTTGACTGGGAGCGATATCAGTGGTAAATTTTGTTTTAAATTCCAGTCAAACCAAACCTTTGAAGTCTAGTCAAATTCGAGCCCAGTCCACCCCCAGCCCAAAATGGCCTATTGTCCGGCCCACTGGCAACCCAAGCCAGCCCAGAGGCAGTCAGCACTAAACACTAGCCGACCAAACCAATTAAAAATCCTACTTGTCACCTGATATCCGGTCATCTTGGCTCATTATAAAACGACAACGGAAAACCCTACTGTGGAGAAGGGGAGGCCAGCCGACATGCTCATACACCCACATTTTATTCCCCACGTCTGAAACCTTCATTCCCCAGAAGCTTCCATCCTCTCCAAGCTTGTCACTGATCCCGATCCCGAGGACTTCAAACCCAGAAATCATCTCAATCACAGTTGTCTTTCACCATTTCTCTCTCGTTCTTCATTCTCGAATTCACTGGAGATGAAAAAATAAAAACCCAACTTCAACTCCTCTCAATGGCTGCGGATTTTAAGCCTTGCCTCTCTTAGCCCCTTTTCACGCTCTAAAAAAAAAATCAATCACATGCGAACAATCAAACTTAGCTTCCTGAGAAATCAAAAACTCTCGAATCACTCTTCTTCTCTATTCCTTTTCCATCGCCATGGCTGGTGAACCTCATGGAAATCACGGCCGCCACCAATAACAAATTCATCGGTTTCAAAAAAAACTACAGTGAAAGGAGAGTAGCGGACAACACCAATCCCCAGGTCTTTTTTTTTCCACTCTGAATCTGGACAAAAACTGAGAAAATGGCAGCCTCACCTCACCCATTCTCTCGACCATGAACCCATGAACAAGGAGCATACTGCTCTACTTCTTCCTCATTTTCCCACTCACGTTTTTCTTTACTACCCAAACTGATGAACAAGGAAAATCCTCTGCATCTCCATCCAGTCTTATGAAGAGCAAGGAACATACATCTCTTGCCCCTTTTCATCCCTGCCTCATGAACATACAAGCTCTGCGTCTTCTCCATTGTCTTCACCGTGTAATTTGCAACCCAGCTGATGAACAAAGGCTCTACACCTCCCTCCTTTTCCAGTCATCTTCCTCACAATGATTCACAACCCAAAACCGGCGAGAAGGAACATCCCAAGCCCTGCCCCTTCTTCATTCACTTTAATTGGCGACAAGGAACACAAGTGCTGCGACTCTCCTCTTCTCCACTCACGATTTTGCAACTCAACTGGCGAATGACAGATCTGCACCCCTTCTGTTCTCCTCAGTCCTCACTCATGGTAACTTGCACTCGACTGACAACAGAGAGCATTCACGCTCCGTCTTCAACCTTCTCTTCCCTGAGCATGAGAAGCATACGAGCTCTGGGCTCTTCCACTCTCTTCAACGGGTGAACATGGAGTGCGCAAGCTCCAGGTCTCTTCGCTCTCTTCAACTGGCAACCAAGGAGCACACCAGCTCCACATCTTCTTCCCTCAGCGCCTGTCGTACAAGGAGCATATCTGCTCTGCTCTGTCGTTGTCTTCGTTGATCAACACACGAAGGAGTGAAGGGGAGGGGTGACGCGTTTGTTGTTGCCGTATCTACACCACGACAACCATCACTTCCCCGCGGTGCTTGGCCATCGAATTGCCATATCAAGCGCAAACACCCTCATTCGATTCACTTGTGGCCGCTGGAGGACGAAGATGAGCAAGCTCGCGAACGAACTACAGGAAAAGAGAAGATTTGCTCTCCACATCGGTAAAAAAAAGAAAACTCCAACGTAACAATGGTATCTCGTTCTAACCGAAGTAGCTTTAGAATAACTGGATTATGCCTGTATGAAGAATGAGTGTATTTAGTCTTATGTTTGCTATTTTACTGCTCTACCGCATTGAATGCCTTCGAATCATCCTTGTCAATTTTGTGCGGTAGTATGTATGTTGGTTTCTTGTTCTGCAAAGGAAATCCAGATGTTAGTCAATCAACCTATAACGTTGTGCTTTACATTTCCATCTCAGTGAATATATTAGGGATTAACAGTAAGGTTCAACTAATGAGATTAATAAGAGATTATGTTTCGGTTTCTGGTTTAGGATTATGGCGCTTAGGTTTAGAGTGTATTGATTTCTCACTTTTTATGTTTTGTGCGATTTAACGCCGAGATTGGAAGATAGAGAGCAATCGTAAATTTTGTTTTCTTTCTTGTTGTTGCCTATTCTTGATTTCGTAAGAAGGTTAATAAAACGAGATTAGGTGTTAGGTTTCATTAAGTTCCAATCAGACTAGTTTTTGAACTTACAGCGTTTTGACAAAGAGGGAATGTACGTTATTGAAAGAAAAAAAGGAGCTTCGGTAGTTAAGTTTTGACGTTTGTCTTGAATTTAATTAGCAACTCACACTGTAGCAATCAATGTACATATTCAATGCTTTGTCATTTACGTACATGTTATGTTTATTTGGATGTTATCCTTAATTTTGAGTTCATATTTTTTTTGTATTATCTGTTCATACTACATAGTTTAGCTTGGCAATTGTTGGGCCCAACCCAATATAGAGGCCCAAGGACATAGGAAGCCCTAGTAAGCCCATAGGTCACCTTTTTGTAGAAAAGCTTTAGGTTGGGGTATCCTTCATGAATACGGGTCCTAGACACGGCCCATGTGAGGAATACCTATTTTCCTTAAAATTTTCCAAATCATCCCTTAATGTCAGAATAAAATTCACAATCAATTATTCAATTCCAAAATCATTCAAAAATCCAAAAAAAACCAAATCTTCAAAATATTTCAAAAATCAAATCCATAAAATGAGTCTCAAATCAGCCCATTAATAACTCATTTCTGATCCGGCCCAATGCGAGTTTCCTTAAAAAAGACCAAAAGCCTAATCTGCCCAAGAGCCCAAATTAGGCCCAATGCAAAAAACTCAATTCACCAGCCCGGCCCCATTCACAAGCTCGACTCAATTTGCAAGTCCGGTCCAATCCACAAATTCGACCCAATTCAATTCAATTTAAGGCCCAATTTGAGGCCCAAATCTGGCCCATATTCCAAGGTCCAAATTGGCCCATATTCCAAGGTCCAACCGGGCCCATCTTCCAAGGCCCAATCCGGCCCATCTTCCTAGGCCCAATCTGCCCATCTTCTACGGCCCAATCTGGCCTATCTTCTTAGGCCCAACTTGGCCCATCTTCCAAGGCCCAACCCGGCCCATCTTCCAATGCCCAACCCGGCCCGCTTCCTAGGCCTAAACCAGGCCCGCTTCCTAGACCCAAACCAGGCCCATTAGCTCAAATTTGGCCTTCAACTTCAATTTCATCTCAATTCTTCTCAATTATGACCCAAAATCGATTTAATTTCAATTCAAATCCAATTCCGATTTCAATCGAATTCAAATCCAATTCCAATAAAAATTCGTTCCAATTTTAATTCAATTCCAATTCATTCAATTCAATCCCAATTCAAATCAAAATTCATTCAACTCCAATTCAACTTTAATTTCAATTCAATTTCAAATCATCCCTCAAAATCCTATTACCCCAGCGCATTCGAATGTCTCAAAGACCCGAGTATCTCACAGACTTTGTTATTCCAATGATTCGAATGTCTCACAGACCTGAGCATCTCACAGACCCGAGCGCTCACAGATCCGAGCGTCTCACAGACTTCGACATCTCAAGGTTTCAAATGTCTCACAGACCCGGGCGTCTCACAGACTAGCATCCCAAACCCGAAACTTCTCAAAACTTCGAACCCTTCTCTAAATCTCAAACACCTCAAATATCTTCAAACTCCACAAACATCTAACTTCCAAAATCGTGAACTACGTAAGGTCTGATCTCAACAGGAGTTGAGTACGTAGGCAGCCCATCTAGGGTGCGACCCCATTCCAAACAAAAACTCTTTTTCCCTTCTGAGGTGGCTCTCATATCTCTCAAAACTTCGAACCTTCTTCGGCTCCCACAAACTTCAAGTCATCACTCATATGTCTTGCCTATTCGCTCAACCTCAGATTTTTCCTAAATCTTCATTCTGTGCTCATCCGAATCTACCAATTCCTCTCCTTAGCGCAAGCTTGACAGAAAAGTTCACCTCATCCACTCTTTTTCTCTCTTACCGTCCTAATCCTATCCTTGGCTTTTAAATGAACTCTCTGAAAGGTTTTGAAAGAAGGTAATCCCGACAATTGGAGACCGAGGTTTCCTCGGGCACCAATCCAAAGTCGTGGTCGTGCCACTTCTAAGGGGTGTAACCCAGTGCGAACCCACACAAAATCTTTGGTATAACCAGATAAGCCCAATCCATATGCAAATCACAGAGTCAATTAACTTCTTAAAACCCTTCTCCTCCCTTCCTAGTTCCTTAGGTTAAACTAGGTGGCGACTCTAGTCAATTTCCGCCCTTAGGGCAATAAGTTCCTCGTGGAGCCCCTTGAGAGCGGTGTAGTGCTCACTAGCATTCCCCATAAGCTTTCTGGGAAAGACGGACGATTCAGTAGGTATTTGAGGGATGCCAGAATACGGGTTTTTCACCCTCCACAGAATGACATTTTCTAGGTCTAGGGTCTCGGCTTCTCAGTCAGACCATATTTAGATAGACCCCCCCATACCGAAAAATCACCCTCCACACTAGGTACTTCTTCAGTCGACCATTCACTTTGAATACTCTCCTGACTTGTTTTCTAGCTCGTAGGCCACTATAGGAAGTGATACCCACAACCTTAAATGGTCCTGCCCATGGGATTTCAACTTTCCAGGAAAAAGACGCAGCCTGGAATTGTAGAGCAACACCAGATCCCCTACTTTAAAGTCTCTCTTCTTGTATCATTTGATCATGGATTCTTTGGTACCTCCTTGTAAATTTTGGATCTGTCATAAGCTTGTTCTCTTAGTTCTTCGAGTTCATACAACTGAAATTTCCTTTCTCTCCAGCATTGTGTAGATCAAATTTAGGGCCCTTCAATGCCCAATAAGCTTTATGCTCTAATTCCACTGGAAGATGGTAGGCTTCCCATACACAAGCTTGAACGGAGACATCCCTATAGGAGTCTTAAAAGCAGTCCGATATGGCCCACAAAGCGTCATCCAGCTTGACTGACCAATCCTTTCCGAAGCAGTAACGGTTTTCTCAGAATCCATTTAAGCTCACGGTTGCTTACTTCTACTTGACCATTGGTTTATGGATGATAAGGTAATGCCACCTTATGGGTTACTCCGTACTTGGTCATTAAAGTTCAAAGGCCTTGTTGCAGAAATGTGAGCCTCCATCGCTGATGATCGCTCTAGGCACACCAAACCTGGTGAAGATAGCTTTTTCAGGAACTTGACTACTATTTTAGCATCATAGCATGACTAGCATTGCTTCAACCCATTTAGATCCATAATCTACTGCAACAAGGATGTACTGCTTTCCATGGGATGAAGGAAGGGGCCATGAAGTCTATCCCTCATACTCGAAACAACTCTACCTCTAGAATTCCTTTTTGAGGTATCTCATGCCTTCTTGATTATTTACCCATTCTTTGACATTTATCGCATGAGAGCAGAAGCGATGGACATCCTTGTGAAGAGTGGGCCATAAAAACCACACTCTAATATTTTTCCCGTCCTTGTAAGTCTGTGATGTCCACTTGCCTCCTTTGAGTGGCAAAATTCTAACACACTTAAAATCTCAACATCCGGGAGACAGCGCCTCATTAGACCATCAGCACAGACCCAAAACAGATAAGGGTCCTCCCATATATAATGGCGGGTCTCTGAAAGGAACTTCTTTCTCTGGTTATAACTGTAGTCATGTGGAATTAAACCAGAAACCAGATAGTTGGATAAGTCTGCGTACCATGGTTCATTCACCTTTCCAATCTTGAATGCTGTCTCATCAGGGAAGAACTCATTGATTGGGACTCCATCATCAGGAAGATCGAGTCTAGATAGGTGATCAACAACTCCGTTCTGCTTTCCCTTTTTATCCACAACCTTCAAATTAAATTCTTGGAGAAGCAAAATTCACCTCAAAAGTCTAGGCTTCGATTCATTTTTTTGGAAAAGATACTTGAGGGCCGTATGATCAGTGTGGACAATCACCTTGCTTCATAGCAGATATGGTCGAAACTTATCCAGAGTGAAAACCACTGCTAGCAACTCCTTCTCTGTAGTAGTATAATTTTTCGGCGCGTCTATCAAGGTCTTGCTAGCATAGGTGATTACTCTCAGCATCTTATCCTTCTTCTGACATAATGCGGCGCCAACAGCATAATCGCTCGCATCTATCATGATCTCAAACGGTTCTGACCACTCTGGTGGGACCGCAATTGGGGCTGAGCTGAGCTTATCTTTGATGGCCTGAAAGGCTGTCAAACACTCCTCAGTGAACTGGAACTTGACATCTTTCTGAAGCAGGTCTGACAGGGGCTTAGATCTTTGAGAAGTCCTGAATGAATCTCCTGTAGAATCCTGCATGACCAAGGAACGACCTGACATCCTTCACTGTAGTCGGTGGGGGGAGCTTCTCTATCACCTCCACCTTGGCTTTATCTACCTAGATGCCCTCTTTAGAAACCTTGTGACCCAGTACAATACCTTCCCGTACCATAAAATGGCACTTCTCCAGTTCAGCACAAGGTTCGTCTCCTCACATCTCCCTAATATCTTATCCAACTGCTCCAGGCACACCTCGAAACTCTGCCCATAGACTGAAAAGTCGTCCATAAAAACTTCAATGCTCTTCTCAATGAAGTCATTGAAGATGGCCATCATACACCTCTGGAACATCGCAGGAGAATTACAGAGGCCAAAAGGCATTCTTCTATATGCGAACGTCCCATATGGACAGGTAAAGGTCGTCTTCTCTTGATCCTCTAGAGCAATAGGGATCTAGAAGTAGCCACTATAGCCATCAAGGAAGCAGTAGAACTCCTGACCAGCCAACCGCTCCAGCATTTGATCGATGAATGGGAGCGGGAAATAGTCCTTCCTTGTGGCATTGTTGAGGCGACGGTAGTCAATACACATTCTCCATCCGGTCGTCTGCCTCTGGGGAACCATCTCCCCCTTCTCATTGGGAACTACCACGATCCCTCCTTTCTTTGGGGCAACCTGGACTGGAGACACCCACTGGCTGTTAGATATCGGGTAGATAATGCCTGCATCAAGAAGCTTCAGCACTTCAGCTTTGACCACCTCCTTCAGATTAGGATTTGATATTCTCTGGGCTGCCTCACTGCCTTATAATTATCCTCCATATAGATCCGGTGAGTGTAGAAACCCGGATTGATCCCTTTGATATCAGCAACTGACCATCCCATGGCACCTTTATGCTTCTTGAGCTCCTCCAGAAGTCTAGTTTCCTGCGAAACAGACAAAGATGCAGAGATAATAACGGGCATGGTGCTACCCTCTGCCAAGAAAATATATTTAAGGTGGGAAGGGAGAGATTTGAGTTCAAGGGTAGGAGGCTTCTCTATTGAAGGGATAGACCTTTGGATGGGCCGATCCAGCTTTTCTACTGGAGGAGTGGAGGAGCGAAAATATGACCTCCCTTGATTTAGCTGCTGGACGACCGAGGCCATCTCAAAGCTTTTCTTGTCATCCTCAATGGATAGGCTCAATACCTGTTCTAAAATGTCAGAACACTCAAACAAAGAATTAGAAGTATCAGTACTCCCATGGATGTAGTCATCCTCAAGATCATAAAATTCCTCAATTAAATCAACAGAGAAAACAGTATGAGAAGAAGTATTTTTCCGCATCATCTTATTAATATCAAAACTTAATTCTTCGTCATGAAATTTCAAGGTAATTTTTCCTTTATCCACATCTATAACAGTCTTCGCAATTCTAAGGAAAGGTCTACCAAGAATTAGAGGTACCTCAACATCCTCATCCATGTCAAGGATCACAAAATCAGCTCGGAAGAAAAACTTACCCACACTAACAACTACATTCTCTACCATACCTCTGGGTGTGATTGATGATCTATCAGCTAATTGGAGTCTGAAATGAATTGGAACGAGCTCACCCGCATGAAGCTTTTTGAACATGGTGTATGGCATCAGGTTGATGCTCGCTCCTAGATCACAGAGACCGTATCCACAATCCATATCTCCAATTGAGCAAAGAATAATGGGCTAACCAGGATCACCACGCTTTGGAGGCAGCTTCTGTAGGATCGCTGCTGAACAGGTCTCAGTCAGCTGAATGGTATCCTTCTCCTTATATTTTCGCTTATTCGAAATCAAATCCTTCACAAATTTAGCATAGTTTGGCATCTGTTTGATCGCATCAATAAGAGGAATATTGATAGTCAGCTTTCAAAAGACATCTAAAAATTTTCCAAATTGTTCATCCAGCTCTCGCTCTTTAAGACGGTTTGGAAAAGAAAGTTCTTTTGCAGATGTTTTTCCTTTTGTATTTTTAATAGCAGTTGAATGAGAGGAAGAAGGAATAGGAGCCTGGGTCTCCTCATGAACTACCTCAGGAGGGGTAGGATGCCCTGATGGTGCACCGGCGGTACTAGAAGGGGGCTCGGTCTCCTCACCAGTGTGGCTCCCTGCCACTTTGTCATTAATTAAGTTCCTTCCACTCCTTAGGGTAACTGCTGCTACTTCTCCAGAATCCTCGCAGTCTTCAATCACTACTACTTCTGAGACCGACACTGCCTTCAACTGCTCCTTAGGATTGGGGTCTGGTTGGGAAGACAATGATCCAGAAGGTCTCTACTGTAAGAGGAACTGAGTCAACTGACTCATCGTTCCCTGCATCTCTACCATGGTATTCTCTAATTTCTGCTGACCAGCTGTCAGACTCTGATTGATTACAGTTTGCTGCTCCTGAGAAGCCATCAACTTATCCACCATTTCCTTCAGATTGGCATTGTTTGAGCTCAATGATTGTTGCTGAGCTTGAGACTGCTGTGGCCTGAACTGATTATACTGAGGTCTAGCAAGCCAGGTGGTCCTCCCTGGTTCATCCTCTGAGGCTGCATCTGATGTGAATTTAGCGCATTGTTCGGATTTCCATATCTTAAATTGGGATGTTGATTCTGCATCCAGGGCTTCTTATAATTCTGACCAACAAAATTCGCTTCCTCCATTTTCCTCATCTCAGAAACCGTAGGACATTCTTCATAATCATGAGCTCCTCCGCACTGAGAGCAAATGTCGCTGGAGCTAGTAGACACTGCCTTCATTGTTTGCATCAGAGTCCGTCCTAGAGTAAGTTGTTCTAGCATTTTTTGCCATGGTACCCATGGTGGTTTTTAATTGAGCTTGATCGGCCAATAGTTACTCTGTCATGGGGTCTGGAGCTCGTGAAGGATTAGGACCCACTGAGAAGACTCTTCTCCCGCTGGTGCTCCATTGGCGAAGCTCCTTGCAATATGATTCCATGGCAGCCATAAACACCTCTCCACTCTTGGTTAATAGGTTTCCACCAAGGGCTGCTCTTACTTCTCCTCTATTTTCCTCTCTTAGCCCTTGGAAGAATCCCTGTGCTAGAGAGGTCGTATTTTGACCGTGATGAGGACATTGGCGAAGTAATTCCTTGAACCTATCCCATGCTTCACAGACAGTTTCGCTACCTAACTGCTTGAAAGTCATCAAGTCTGCAATCATTTGACGGGTCCTAGAGATGGGAATATATTTTTCATAAAATCTATCTGTCATCTGCTCCCAGGTAGTGATAATGCCGGGAGGCAAACGATGGAACCATTTTGATGCCTCCCCTGATAGGCTATGCTGAAATAGACAAAGACGGGCATATTCTTCTAAACCTTGAGATAAACCGAGAGAGTCTAGATGTACCAGGAATCTGTGAATATGATCGAGCGCATCAGCAGGATCCGCTCCTGAGTATGTTCCCGCAGGGTGATTCCGAACGGTGTTTGTTTGGTGGCTTGGCTTGAGCTTCTGCCATTCCTCTATGTATTCTGTCGTCAGTTGTGGTAGAATCACTGGGCCTCTCCTAGGAGTTGCGGGTGGCCTGTTTATCCTCCCCATCGTGATCTGTTCGTTTGGGGGGGGGGGGCTATGTCATTTCCAGTGTGTTGAAGTCGAGTTGCCTTCTTGCTCTCAGAGCTTGGAGAAAAACTCTCTCGATTTCGGGGTCGAAGTCTGTACCCGGTGGACCAGATGAACGTGTTCTGTGCATCCACTAGGTACTTATAACAGCAAAAGAGAAGGGAACAAAATGTGTTGAATTTAGAACTAAAGTAAACAAGGGAATACTAAAAATAAAATTGACGAAATAAATGAACTTATAGTACTTTGAAAATTTAAATGACAGAAAAATTATAAACTGAAATTAAATGACAGTAATGAAAAACAATTGTATAAAATGGCACAAAAAATAAATTAAACCTTAAACATAAATAATAGACAAAATAAATTATGAAACAAATAATAATAGAAAACAGGGTATTGTAATAGAGTAACGAATTAACCAAGGCTAGGGACTAGACAAAGTCAAGTCCCCGGCAACGGCGCCATTTTGCAAATGGTTTATTTGATATATTAAAAACCAATAATTAATCCTAGAAGATAACAAATCAACAGACCATCGGGTTGCAAAAATCCCAGTCACAGTAGTATAGCAATTAAGAAGCAACCAGGTATCAATCCACGGGACTTGAGGTAAATAAGTATAGCCTTAGGCAATGGGTAACTAAAGAGGGGTTGTTTTGGTTTTGGGATCAATAATAGAATATAAAATAAATAGCCGATAAATTAAAGCAATAGATAGGGAGTATGAACGGTACTCTAGGTTCAGGGAGTTGTTTCTCTAGCTAGGTTCTGCATATCCTACTACTTAAACGGAGACTTGGATCGGCTTGTAATTCTCAAATATCTATTCTGTATTAAGTTCTAATTCCAGATAGCTCATCTAGACAGGGCGCGTGGCTCTAATATAGAATTAATAGGTATATCTAGATGGTTTTATCGCACAGAACTACTAGTCTGGTTTGGTCCGGACTAAAGCACCTAACTGCTAATGTAATCTATCCGATTGCAATCATCACAGGTAATAGGTTAATAGGACCGTCAATGCTAATCACCTTGTCTGATCATAACACGATTCGAAGGCTTATAATAAATTCACGACGTTTATTAAAAGCACTTAAAAAGCATTAACCTGAACAATCCAAATAGTATCAATTAAGCAGTAAAATAATGCAGAGTTTAACTAATTACAACATCCCTTCCCCTAGAGCAAATCCTCTTAGCTAGACATAGCAATTGAAAGCATAAATAAGAGAGAGTTAGGAGAAATCATCTGTTATTAAGATCCTCTTGCTTGCTCCACCCTTCGTCCTTGCGCTATGCTGGTTTGGAGGTTGGAATTGGCGACAATGAAGTGAACTTGATGAAATGGAGTGAAAATGGAAATTCTGGGAAAGTTTGTGAGACGTCCGGCTAAGTTGGGTCGGACACAAATCCGGACGTGGTATTGTGTGTCAGTCCGGATCCGGATGCAGATCCGGACAAGGCTAAATGATGCGCGTGAGTACGGGTTGTGTCTGTATGTGAGCGATGAAGATTATGGAGGAAGATTGATGAATGGAGATGGGATTATCGTGAACAGAAGGATAAGTAGAGAGGGAGAGTATGAGTTAGACTGAAGCGTCTGGTACCAATTGAAATGGAAGCTGAAGGAGGGTTTAAATAGGCTTAGAAGTAAAACATTCGTTAGTGGTGAGTGTGGTGAGTTGGGTAATTGATTGAGCATGGGCGTGTCTTAATTTATGTTGAAGCATGGGCTAAACCGCCGCTTCGGCTGATAATTGCGCCGAAAGCCTAATTATCAGCGTGATGCATTTTTATTTTTCGTTTTTGTGTGACGTCTGGATCTGTGTCCGGATCCGGACGTGAGACAGCGGTTTTAGATCTGAAACTCGGGTTACGTCCGGATCTGTGTCCGGATCCGGACAAGACAAAGAACGTTTGGATCTGGATCTCGGGTCACGTCCGGCTTGCGTCCGGATCCGGACATGTCGTTTGATGGGCGTCCGGATTTGCGTCCGGGTGAGTTTGGCCGGACGTGGCCAAGTTTTGCCTCTTTTTCTGGATTTGTTCCCCGTTTGTTGCGTTGTAATCCTTATGACGTAAAATCTTCATTTCCATGGGTTTTTCCTATATTTAACACATAAAATGCATCAGTTCATATCAAAACATCAATCTTAGGAAAAACACATAATAAGTGGGAAACATTGCGTGAATTGTTACAGATTATAAGGTAATTAGACCCTAAAAAGCCTATATGTTTCACACTTATCAGCTTCTATCCCACCCTTTTTTGGTACCACCTAGACAGGACTTACCCAAGGGCTGTTAGAGATGGGGTAAATAATACTAGCATCCAATAATTTAAGAACCTCATTTTGATGACTTCTTTCAAATTGGGGTTCAACCTCCTCTGACATTGCCTTATTGTTTTGTGGTTATCTTCCATACAGATACAATGGGTGCAAAAACTAGGGCCAATCCCTTTCAAATCTGCCAAACACCATTCTATGGATCTCTTGTGTTTTCCCAGGACTTCTAATAGTTTGCTTTCTTGTTCAATAGTAATAAGTGAGGAAATAATTACAGGGAGAGAATTAGTACCTGATAGGAAGGCATACTTTAGATCTGATGAGAGTTCTTTAAGTTTTACCTCTTGTGGTTGTTCGATGGAAGGTGTGGCCTTCTGAGGCAGGCGTTCGAGTCGCTCTAATGGTGGTTGGTAGCTTTTCCTTTTGCCAAGGTCTAGTTGTTCAATGACTGTGTTGATCCCTTTCTGTGAAGATTCTTCAATAGAGGATATCAACACTTGCTCCAAGGCTTCTAATTCGTGAAGTTCAACCAAGGGGAATGAGAAATCCTCTTCATCATTTATGAATTCGTTCTTGCTGTCATCTGTCAGAAGACCAACACAACATATGGTATGGCTGGAGACACTTTTTCTTACCATTTTTGCCATGTTAAACTCAATCTTCTCATCCTCTAATCGGAAGGTGACCTTGCCATCATAAACGTCAATGACTGCTCTTGCAGTACATAGGAATGGTCGCCCAAGGATCAAGGGGGCTTCAGTATCCTCACTAATATCCAAAACGACAAAATCGGCGGGGAAGATGAATTTATCAACTCCCACTACCAAATTTTCTACCATTCCCATTGGTTTGATGGAGGATCAGTCAGCCAATTGAAGGGAGAAGGAAACTGGCTTCAGTTGACTGCCGCGGATCCGTGTGAATATGAAGTATGGCATGATATTAATGCTTGCGCCAAGGTCACACAAACCATGGCCACAGTCAACGTTTCTAATGCAACAAGGCATGATTGGCAGTCCAGGGTTCTTTTGTTTGGGCGGCATTGCTTTCATTAGGGCCGCCGAACACTCCTTTTTCAGCGTGATCGTTTCTATATCTTCCATTTGCCTCTTGTTACTCAATAATTCCTTTAGGAACTTAGCATAAGTGGGCATCTGTTTTAGTGCATCTATCAAGGGAATATCAATAGTTAAACATTTAAATATTCCTAAAAATTTCTTAAATTGCTCATCCATATGCTTTTTCTTGAGCCTACTAGGAAATGGTAATTTTTTTGTAGAAGATTCCTTATTGAGAGGGGGAAGTCATTAGAAGAAGTGTCAGAAGTAGAGGGAGAAGAAGTAGAAGCCAGTGTCTCCTAGGATAATATGAAGGGTGATACTTCCTCCATATCACCAAGCGTCATCTGCTTTTCTTTTTCTTTTTCTTGATTTTTCTTCAATTCCCTTCCACTTCTGAGAGTGATGGCGCTTGCCTCTTGACTCCCAAAGGAAACAGACTTCGCGTGTTCTCGAGGGTTAAGTTAGGTATGGGATGGTAATTGGCCAGGTGGCCTTGGTTGAGTGAAAATTTGTTAAAATTGAGATTGCAAGGATTTTTGGTCTTTGCGTAGGGCTGAGATCTCTTCTTGAGTATCTCTTGATTTTTTCATTAGCGTTTTCATCATATCACGCATCTCTGCCATTTCGGCTTCAGAGTTAGATGTAGGTTGGGACTGCTGGTGAGATAGATTTCTGCCATAATGGGGTTACGAGAATTGTCTCGGGCCTCCTTGATAGCCGGTGTTGTTTTGAAAATTTTGAGGGGGTTGGGCACCGCGTTGCCAAGGCTGCCTGAACCCTTGGTTGTTGGTTACATAGTTAACCTCCTCAGAAGTAGGGATGTCAATCTTGACCCGAACCCGAAATCCGACCCGAAACAGACCCGTAAAAAGCCGAGTTTGGGCTGAGATTTTTGACCCGAAATAATTTTCGGGTCGGGTTGGGTCATTAAAACCCGCTTCGGGTTCGGGTTGAACCCGCTAACCCGTAACTCGAAAAAAATTAATTAAAAATAGAAAATATGTTATATTTAATGACTTAATTAGTATTTAATGATTAATTTAAGACTAAAATAAACATTTAATCGATAAAATATGATTATATGTTGTACATAATAATTAATTAATATTATAGTATCATATTTTTTATTAAATAATCCAAAATTAAAAAAATAAAATAATTTTTTAAAACAACGGGTCGGGTTCGGGTCAACCCTCCGGGTTTGGGTTAAAGAAGTACAACCCGCTCTGGGTTCGGGTTGACCAAAACTATTTTCGGGTCGGGTTCGGGTTGAGCTCAACCCGACCCGAAACCCGATTTTGACACCCCTACTCAGAAGCCTTTAGTTCTTGTAACTCGGGGCATTGCTCAAAGTCATGTGGTCCACCACACTGTGTACAAGACACGTCAGAAGGTGGTAAAGGAAACATGGGAGGACGAGATACCTGAGTATGTGGTCTTGCGTTGACCATATTTGCTTGTTGAAGGAGGGAACTCATGGCTAACTGCTTCAGTGTTGCTCTCCAGCAACTACTCATGACTCATCATCAACTTGTCAAATTTGCTGTCATTCTCCCCGATGTGGTACAACCTTGGGGAACTGCCTCTCAATCCACCGGTAGCCCAGTCGTGAATTTCTTCACAGAGGGACTCAATCCCACTCAGAAATTGCTCCCCTGGTTTCTTTAGGATGTCAGCATCAAGGGAGGACAACACCATGGTTTTGCATTGATTCACGAGTCCCTTGTAGAACAACTAGGAAAGTTGTTCTTTTGTGAGACCGTAATGGGGACATGTCAGGAGCAACGCCTTGAACCGATCCTAAGTCTCGCAGATATTCTCCGATCCTGGTTGTTTGAAGTTATAGATCTCGGCGATCATCTCCAAAGTTCGACTTGGTGGCAAGAACTTGTAATAGAACTTGGTTTCCATGTCATCCCACGTGGAAATGGTACTTGGAATCAGGCTGTGGTACCATTTACTAGCAGTCCTCGTAAGGCTGTGAGGGAAGAGAGAGTCGGGCGTACTGCAGAACAACATTAGTGGCGGTGAGGCTGTTGACGTGCCACAGGAATTTTGTGACATGTAGCAGGGCTTCGTCGGGGTTCGAGCCATCAAACATGCCCAACTCCTTTACGCAACAAATCTGATGATATGGTTTCAATTTTTGCCACTCATCATATTCGGTTGGTTGAAGATGAGGGATGTTGATGGCGGGTTGTTGGCCTTGACTAGACGGCCGGTTGATGTTGCGGACTATAGGGGTTGACATCTTGTAACACCCCAACCGTTAATTCTCCCATCATCCTCTAATCATTCCCGTACTTACCTTACTCGCAGCGGAATACTTACTTACTCCCGGGGGTGATACAATGCCGTTAACCATCCAATGGTTAACAAGGCTACTACTACTTACCGTTTCGGTCTGATGATTAGAATGAAATACATACATACTACTTACTTTACAATGCCAAATACTTAACTTACATTTGATTACCGAGTATACTGAATCTATGCTTTACATCTCATGACTACTTCCCAAAAATGAAGAGTTTATACATCCTCTCCTTGCTATCCAATCAAGGTTTCAATATCCAAAAAGGTGTACCACATGGTACACCGGCTACTCAAAAAGGCCTTAGCCGTGTACAACTCAGTACACCGTTTCAATCCTACTACTACTCCAAAAAGAATCACATCTTGGCCTTACTTTACCTTCACGCCTCGCGGGTACCTGTGGAGTAAAAACATTCCCCCTAGGGGTCAGCTTACGCTGCATATGATAACCGCATACCCCGCGTACTAGCGAGGGTACGCCAACTATTTGGTCGAGTACATGCGGTTTGTTTCATTCATACATACATACATGCTATACAATACAATGCAATACATTCATTTACCAAGCATACATACATACAATACATACAAGGAATACAATACAAGTCGTTCAATCATACTTACCATACTCACCGCATCACGGTGATACAATTCTCCAATACCTACCAAGGTCTTGTTAGCCTTATTACACACCCAGGTTAATCGGGTGTTCAATACTTTTACTCCGGGTCAATGACTTACAATAGTCAAGACCAATACAAATACAATACATACTTCTTACATACTTTACTTCCAGTTAAGTCGGTATGACCTCCGGGCAGGGATTACTACATCCCACCACCGGGCTTTAGGGTGGCCCACTAATCCAGGATGCTACCCATTCAAGGGATTTGGTCCATGGAAAAGATTATAGCCAGGATTCGGATCCAACCTCTTGTGTCTCGTTATCCTCACGCGTGGCCGAAACTATATCGGGCTTCTACTCATTCCATTATACTCATTACTCATGTTAGAAGTTAGATGGTTAGGAATTAGTAGAAGTCCATACTTACTTCCCATACATGCATACAATACACAAGTACTCATACTTACACATACACTTCATTTCCATTCATACATTTCATGAATTATACAAACTAATGTTCAAGAGCATAAAACAAGAATAATATAGTTCAAACACAATTAAATGCAATATAAGTCCAATTCGGGCATTTATCTTATTGGTGATCACATAAGCACACAAATCGGGGTAACCAAGTTAGGATACAGGGCATGAGGAAATCATACCGTTCACCGTCGTAGGGTACTACCGGTTCCTTTGGAGCTCAACTATGGGATCCCTATACATACATGAAGTAGTATGATCAATGATCTATTATTGATCTACTTGCTCCTTCATTGATACTTTCAATGCATACTTACTATTCCATTACTTTCTTACTTGGTTATAAAGCCATTCTTTCCTTTACTACTTCATAAACTTACTTCTTTACACATTTACTTAATCTCTTACCATTATTACTTCATTAATGGTGGATTACTACTTATATATGCATACCGGTGTATAGGCATATACATATACATACATATGATTACTATAGTCATATTATAAAAACATTTTTTTTTGTAAGTGTTTGGGCCGTCCGACCCAACCCTGGGTCGGACCATTCCAGTAGGTTTTCGTCCTCTGAAATTACTCCCGTCCGACCCAGCACTATTCCGTCCGACCCATACACCTCTGGGTCGGACCATTCCAGAAAGTTTCGATTCTGTGGCTTAGCTCCGTCCGACCCACTGTCCGACCCAGGCTCTGGGTCGGACGAAGTCAGAAACTTCACCATTAGAAAATTTGCCCGTCCGACCCACGTCCGACTCACGGCCCTGGGTCGGACCATTCCAGAAAGAATTACCGTCGTTTCTCAAGGCCCGTCCGACCCACGTCCGACTCACGGCTCTGGGTCGGACGGTTCCAGAAAGTTTTTTTCGTTGTTCAGGCCTTCCGACCCAGCATCCGATCCAGCTGTGGGTCGGACAGTAGCAGAACTTTGCTACAGGCCTTGTTTTCTTTTCCCAATTTCACCCATTGCTTCCCTATTCTTCCTACATGCATCCTAACATGTTTTAGTACTATTTAGACACTCTAAATCATGCTAATTCATTCCTTAATACATCACACAATCCTATGCTTATTTATACACCCAATTTCCCCAAGTTTCACTCAACACTCCCATTGTTTCTTCCTTTATACCTTATGCTACAGATTTTCCCTCTACTCTTATACTCCAATACCTCCTCATCCAATGCCACTCTTAGCATCTTAAATACATTAGCTCACAACCTAGTTCCATCTCATTTATAAACCCATATTCAAATCTGTTACAAGGTACTAACATTCCTCCTAAACTCTCCAAATACTTCCTCTTCTTAAACAACTCAAGTCCTCTCCTTTCTACACAAATTTTGACATGGTCTCCCCTATAATTCTTACTTTCTCCACGCATTATCTCAGCTCACAATTCACATTCTTACAACCTGTTTATACAATACACTATACTCACCATTCAACACTACTACACACATTAAAATTCCTGCACACATACACATACTACCCAAGGTTTTCCCAAGCTTTTATTACCCATTTAAAACTTCAACAACTGTTACATTCTTTTCTCCAATCCACTACTACATTACCACTACTCATTACTCAAATACATTACTTGTTTTTGATACTCAAAACTGTTACAACACAATATACACAACTAACTCAAGGTAAGGGTATTTACCTTGTCTTGTTAGTTTCCTTTCCTTTCCTTTCCTCTTCTTCTTTTATTCTCCTTGTTCTCGGTCCCAATAGGGTTCCCACACACAAAGTGCTACAGCACATAATACATACATACACCATACCATTTAGCATTCATTTTTATACTAACCCTAGAATTTGAGTCTTAGGGTTTAAAAAAGAGTGTTACCTCCCAATGAATGGATGAAGCCCTTGGCTAGTGAAAGAACAAGATTTCTAGCCCACAAGAGAAGCCAAACCGGCTGGAGCAAAAGAACAAGACATTCAAAACCGAAAAATTCTTAAAATGCCAATGAGAGCTAGAAACGATGGATTTTCGAATTTCTTTTTACCTCAAGATGATAAGGAGGTGAATGTGCTTCTAATGGTGGCTTCAAATCTCCAAATGGTGAACACCCATAAAATCGAAAATGGAGCTTTTAGATTTTTGAAAGGAGGGAAGTGTTCTCCTTTGCAAGGGGATTCCAATGGTACTAATTTTGTAATTTTTGGAGCAAGATTAGTGGGTTAACAAGAGGAGAGAATGAGGGAGTTGTGTGAGTTTCTTCCTTTCTCCATGAAAATCGCAAGGTAGAAGAAGAAGGGAGAAAAGGGAGAATAGAGAGGAGGGCCACGTGAGAGGAAGAGGGAAAAGTGAGGAGAGAGACTTATTTTTTTCTTTGCTTAGTTAATAGGTTTGTCTTTTAGCAAATAAGACACATTAAGTGAGTGAGGAGGGGGGAAAATCGGATCCCACACCCACACACACAGCTTTTAACTTTTTATTTGCAAGGTGGACACACTAACTTTGTTTATTTGCATTCACCCCACAACTTACCGGTTGTTACAGTTTCCACTAACCGGTACCCGTTTCCGGAATTTTCTCGTTTAATTAATTTTATTGGTTCTAAAGCTTCACTAATATTTATTAGTGACTATTTAGTTGACCAAAATTATTACGAGTCTATTTGACCCGCTTAAAGTCACGTTTTCCCGGTTTCCTCAAAAAACGCGCTTTAAGGTTCGTTTATGTTTTTAACCCATTTAAAGGTCCGTTTTCTTCGGGATTTCTTCCCTCGTATTTATTTAAGTGTAATTAAGCCTTTAAAAGTATATTTAGCCTAATTAATCACTGTTTTTAATTACGGGGTATTTCACATCTCGTAGTTGGTACTTGAATCTTCTTGTGTAAAAGGTTGATTCCTTCTCTGTCTCAAAGATCGAAGAAGTGTTCTCTCGATCTCAGGGTCGTAGTTTGCTAACTCGTCAGAAGGACTGTGTTATCGAAGAAGCATTCACTTTTTAGAAAAGCAAGTACCTAAGAGATGTCAAAAAGAGATGTTTTTATGTAACATGGAAAGAAATGTAATCATTAATATAAATTCTTGTTTAAAAGTTAATAACATTGTTATTACATAATAGCATATAAAAACATACTAATACATACTAAAAGATAGCCCTAAACCTAGTACGCTAACCCTACTAGTAAATATAGCATAGGAAGGGTCCCTCCTGTGAACTCTATTAGTGAAGATACCCATATGAGGGAATCTCCTCCTAAGTTCTTCAACAGGTAGAACCCTCATGCGCGTTGTGGTTCTAAGGTGATGGTAGGCGAGGGCCGGTCTCAACTTCCCCCTCTTTATAAAAATTTCTACCCATGTACGGGGATTCAATTCATTTACTACATAGAAGTGTAAGAAATGAAAAAGGCTTGACTCCCCATTTTGTAATTTAGCCATCCATATACTTTTAGGCATCCTGAATACAAAGTTAAGAAACAGGGTGAGATAGATATAGGAGGATCGAAACCATAAACAAATGCTAAATTGAATGTGCCGTGTAGAGTGCCGGAGACGTAGTGTCCGACATCAGACTTCCTCCAAATGTGTCGGATTCCAACACCCGGCATCATACACGACACTTTCAAATAATTAGAAAAGAATACTAAAAAAACTCAAATTTATTATTTGACGGGAACTACTTGCAGAATAAAGAATGTGCCGAACGACTTGCCAGGTGTATCATACCCGGCACGGACTTCCTCCGAATATGCCGGACAATGAGACCCGGCAATACGCACGGCATATTCAACATATTAAGAAATAATGCAAAAATCAACGAATAAAGATTAGGCAATTACCAATTTTAGGACTTGGACTAATTCCAAGTCCCCGGAAATGGCGTCATTTTGCTAATTGAAAAATTGTAGGGATAAACTATGTACAAATTGAATAAAAAGAATGAAAGAATAAAATAATCCTACAACTCTATACGGGTAGCAAAAATTCCCGGTCGGAACATAGCGTAAGCAAATTACGACCGAAAGTATTGAACCCTAGGGACTAGCAGAAAATTAGTCCTATGCCTAGTAATTACCTAGTTTTAAATAGAGTGAAAATTGATCATTGATTTAAACTAAAGGAAACTATTTAACTAATCTAACTAAACTAATTATTCACAGCAAAATATCCTTGAAGTGCAGACTCTCGGCCTTTTATAGACTTCAATTCTTTAGGTGCCGGGTCCCATGTCGGGTCAAAGTCGTCCGACACATTAATAAAACACGTGCTTTCCTGTAATGGTTGAAACCGCTAAAACTGTAAACCGATGCTTGTGCCAGACAAGGAATGTCCGACACCATACCCGGCAACAGGTAATTTGTTAACGGTAATAAACCGCTAACTCTTGGTGAATCGAAGTGACTTTTACTTATGCCGGCTATGTGACACCCGGCATTGCGTCCAACATTTTGCTACTTTTTCTCCATTATAGTGCCGTGAATGACACATCCGGCATAATGCCCGACATCGTTCGTCTTCAAGTCAGAACCTTAGTTCTTGCATGAAAAACATACAAAGCATAAGTCCGAACATATAAAATGGACTTTATACATAAAATAAGATAAATACTAACTATTTAACTTTATTTTAACTAATAAACTCACAAATCTAGCTTATAAAACATGATAAGTCTGAGGCTTATCAATACAGTTGGGCGAATGTATCCCTTCTCTAAGAGATCTTCCAACTGAGCCTTCAATTCCTTCAACTCCGATGGTGCCATCCGATAAGGGGCTTTCCAAATCGGTATAGACCCTGACACCGAGCCGATGCTAAACTCTACTTCTCGGTCTGGCGGCATACCCGAAATCTCGTCTGGGAACACCTCTGGGAATTCGTTCACCACCTGAATCTCCTCCTTCCTATCTGTCTCCCGGCTCAAATCTTGAACGTAGCAAAGGTACGCATGCTGTCCCTTATTTACTTGGGAGAGAATTGTCATCGCTGAGACAATCTTTACTCCGGGCTTCTCCTCCACATTTTTGTATGAGACTCTTCGTCCTGATGGCCCTCTTCGAATGATCTTCTTCTCGCTGCAGTCTATCCTTCCCTTGTATTTACTCAGCCAATCCATCCCCAGGAATATGTTGAAGTCGGATAGGGCAAATTGGATCAAGTCTATTACATAATTTTCCCCTTTTATATCTATACCTACGTCTTTCATCACATTCTTACAAGTAATCACCCTTCCCGACGGTATAGATACCGCTACAGGTGAAGTTTCACTAACTTCTACTCCTAATTTCCAACTAAACTATCAGAGATAAAAGAATAAGTAGCTTCAGTATAAAAAAGAATACGCGCAGGAGTACTAAGAATAGTGAAGGTACTTGCTAGCACGTCTACTTCGGCCTCAGCTTCGGCCCAACTCATCACATTTATCTTGCTTGGAGCCCGGTGCTGGTTGCCTTGATTCTCCCCTTGGCCCCTATTACCTCCATTTCTGCCCTTCCCATTGCCACGCTGGGGAGCGTTCTCATGCTGGTTCTGGTTTGGGCCTATGTTCTACTGGTCAGACTGCCGGTATGAACGGTCGCCGCTGTAACCTCTCTACTGGCTGCCTCCCTGAGGACTCTGGAAGCACTCGAACACCCGGTGACCCCGCTTACCACAGCGAAAGCTGGTGATCACATTCCCCTCACAGCCCTTCCCAGGGTAATCGTTGTTACATCTCATAGAGTAGAAGTGTCTCTCCCGTCTAGGCTCTCCTCTCTAAGGTTGGTTATGGGTCTGGTCGCCTCGCCTCTGGTTTCCACCATATCTTGGCTTCCCGTCTCTATGGTCCGAATGAGGCTTCCATCTCTTCTCATGGTGATGTCGATGAGGCTGATCCTCTCATCCTTGGGAGTCTTCTCCTCCCTCCAGCTTCCTCTTATTACCAGCTAGAACCTCCTTCCTCTTCTGCTGCACCCTATATAGGTTAGCAGCCTTCCCATACGCATCCTGGAGGGTCAGGATAGTCAGCACACTAAGGGCCTCCTGCAAACTCCAGTTCAGCCCTCCTACGAACCTCTGCACCTTAGATGCCTCATCGGGAACCATTGTAGGTGCAAACCTGGCCAGCTCTAGGAACTTCGAGTGATATTCCTTCACGCTCAACGTCAGCTGCTTGAGCTTTGAGAACTCTAAGTACTTCTACATCCTGACTTGCTCTGGATAGCAACGCCTCCTCATGGCCTCCTTCAGGCCATCCCAGCCAAAGTCGGGTCCCGCCAGTAGTACGTCCTTGTTGGTAGACCACCAGATATCGGCCTCACTCTTAAAATAATAAACGGCCATATTTACCCTCCTGTCAGCTGGAAAGTTAATTGCTTCAAAGATCTTGTCAAACTCGTGAATCCAGTCCTGAAGCAGTACTGGGTCCTCCCCCCCTGAATGATGTAGGCTTCAGATGTGCGATCCTTTTAGTATAATCCTCCGGCACGTTGTCCCTCTGTGCCTCTCTCGGGACTATCTGTCCCAAGTTTAGTGCCAGCTCCTGCAACTGCCTATTGGGGTCGTTGCTGCCTTCTCAGTTCGCTGGCTCCTGCTCCTTGTATTATACGAGAAGTTTATGCAAACTCCTGATTATGAGTACTAAATTGAGTAAGTAATATTCACCCACATAACCCGAAAATAGCTTCCTACCCCACAGTAGAAGCTAGCACCATATACTTATATAATAATAAGATCAAAGTGCATATAATGCCATCCAATATATCAACACCACCTCCCATAGGGTAGTGCACGCTTGGTATAAATAACTCACATATCCACATATGGTAAAATAATAACAATAACATCATATAGTAGTTGTAATCCCTGAGACGGCTTACCCCACATTTTAATTCCATTTAATCCAAATTTTCTTATTTTGAAAACTAATCTCTGATACCACCTTGCAACACCCTATATTTTGTCTCAAATGATAGCTTACTAAAATACGAGTCTAACAGCGAAAACGACTTTGAAATCGGACTCCAAACGAGTCCTAAGGGTGCAAATTAAGTCTGGTCCGAACTTGTGTCCGGACGATTGAAGTTCGGACACAAGCCGAGAGAAAAACGTTTGAGAAATCCTATTGTCCGAAGTTGTGTCCGGACATTGACGTTCGGACACAAGTCAAGAGTTTAAAAGACAAAAAACAAAGGTGTCCGCACTTGTGTTCGGACTTAGAAGTTCGGACACAAGTCGAGTTTCAAAGTTCTGACAAATTCTCTTACGTGGTCTGAACATTGGTCCGAACTTGTAAGCTCGGACATAAGTCGAGACTTAGAAGTTGGAATCGTCCTCATTGAAGTTTGGACAGATGTTTGGACACACCCAATCTTGTGAAATCGATTAAAGCTCTCGGGGCCTGTCCAAACATTGATGTCCTGACGGACGTCCGGACAGGTCCTGAAACGCAGATTCAAGTACGAATTTAGAGTCACAACCACTTCCAAAATGTTGTAAAATCAATGTCAAGAGATAAGAAATGTTTCGGTAAGTTTAAACAGCGTTAGATAACAAATAAACACAATAAAAATTACCATTTAATCAACATATGAAAACCTTAACACACTTTATAAATCCCAAGAGAATTACTCCCAAATCAAATCATCCAAAGTTTGGTCAATAGCAGCGGAAATGCAAAATCCAACAGGGCATTACCGTCACACTCAAATCACCGAATGCTTAGGCTTAATCCAACCAAAATATTTCTAACGTTGTAAAATAAATGTACTTTCAACACCACAGCTCAACGTTAACAATATGAAATTCAATCCGTTCGTCCTAAGCTATATGATATCGTGCCCCAACATCAAATCAGCCATAGACACCTGCGATCAGAAAACAACAATGGAAAACCTGAAGGGATCGCGTAAATCAGCAAAACTGAATAAACATTGCCTCAACTTGTAAAATGCATTTTGAAACTCATTTTACATTTGCAAAATATTAACTCACACCATAATGATATTCAATTACACCGTTTCCAAAATCATCATCAGCAAAAACATTTCGGGGGAGAACTTTAAGAGAACTCAATTATCAGTATACACAGACGACACTTAGATTGGGGTGCAACAATAATATCCCACCTCACTCTACGTCCTTGTACACCCCTACCGCTAATCCTCTAATTATTGTCTAATCGTCTCGGTCATCATACTAATCACATCGGAAATATAAGTACAATCGACGGGTGATACAATGCCGTTAGTCGCCAATGCGACTAACGAGGCCCAAACTACATACAGTACGGTCTAATAAACTAGAAATACCAAGCCTCCATATGAACATACTACAACATCAACTTCCAACAATTGATTACCGAGTGCTACAATTCATAATCCAAATACAATCTGTTACCACAAGTCTTAAACATAAATACCATGAGTCTAACATCCTACTCATGTCTCACCAGTCTACATACTTTCCAAAATACAAAAGGGTGTACCACATAGTACACCGGCAATTTCAAAAGGGCTACTAGCCCGTGTACAACTCAGTACACCATTCAAAATAATTCTAACTAGCAAAAACAAAGCATCTCGGTCTCATCACGACCATCAACCTTCTCGAGTACCTGAAAATTAAACATTGGCCCCAAAGGGGCTCAACACAACTGCTGGCATGAAATTCGCATACCCCGCGTGCTAACGGGGGTACGGCGACTACTTGGTCGCCTACATGGAGTTCATTTTAATTCAAGCATACATGCTATATGAACAACATTATAATCATGCATAGGCACACTCATACATAGAGCATCACACAAGCAATGGAAAGAATTCGCAAGTCATCTATTCATCAATTACTGAGGCCTTGAGATACTCTTCCCAAGTTCTAGCCTCATCTCGTGTTAGTTAATTTCTCATCCGGGTTAATCAGATGTTCTTTACTCTTTTACACTTGAGCAATGACTCACACTAGTCATGACCTTTACTTTACCAATTATCCTTCTCTTGAATAATTGTTAAATTAAGTCGATTAACCTCCGGGCAGAGATAAGACTATCTCACCACCGGGCTTATGGTTGGCTTACTTCCCCAGGTTGCTGCCCATAACGGGTCTGGACCATGTTGCGAAGGTTAGGCCAGGATTCGGATAACAACCTCTCGTGTCTCCTCATCCTCACGCGTGACCGAAGTATATCGAGCTTCTCACATACTCCAAGTTATCATTTTCTCAAAGTTAGAAGGTCTCATAGTTAAAGAGTTAGTGAGAATCTTTTATTCCATACTTCATTGTTAGCACGCTTACACATCCAAGCAATTAAATACTTCATCCAACAAATACGCCTTTCATGAATTATACAAACTTCATAGTTCAGCCACAATTCAACCAATGGATAATAAATCACGATACATACAGAGATGCAATAGATCATGTTCGTGCATTTATCTTGATTAGGTGATTTCATATAAACACATAAACACACAAATTGAGGAAACCACGTTAGCATACAGGACATGAGAAAATCATACCGTTCACCATCATTCTAGGATTGCCGACTCTTCTTCGGAGTCCAACTATTCAAATCCTATAACATCCATGGAATCGGGTGGTTAATTCTCTATAGTTAACCTAACTCATTTTATCTTTAACGTTACCCGACTTACAATTACTATCTCATTACAATTCAAACTTAATCACACAGGTCATTTACTTGTCATTATTTCATAAGCTTGTTAAAGAAAGGTTAGTAAAGAGATATTTTTGAACTACTTTTTACCTTAAACCAACAAGGGGGTGATGTAGCTCACAATGGTCTTCTTCAACCTTTAAAAGGAGCTCTAGCCATGGTGACCAACTTCAAGATTTTCACATTTTGAAAGGAGGGAAATGATCTCCAAGAAGAGGGGAGTTCAATGGTGTATTTTTTTGCTATTTGGACTTGGTTTAGGCCTTCAAACATGGAAGAGAAGATGAAGCTGCTGGGAGCTTCAACAAATCACCATTAGAGGCTAGAGGAAGAATGGAGAGTTCTGGTGGAGGAGGAAAAAATGAGAGAGAGGGCTGGCATGGGAGGAGAGAGAGTTAGAAAAGTCACTTTTGTGCTTTTCCCACCTTTTTACTTTATTAGTTTGTCTTCTAGTGAGTAAGAGAGCATAAAGAGAGTGGGAGAGGGATGAAGAAAATGTGACACAACACACAAAAGGAGGGAGGCAGATTTTTATTTACAAAGGGAGAGGAGTATTTTGGTCTATTTACAATTAACACCCCATAAGTCCCCGTTTTGACACTATTCACTAACCGGAGCTGTTTTCTAGATTTTTCTCGTTTATTTAGTTTTAATGGCCTTAGACCTTCACTAATGTTTAATTATGGATATTTGATTGACTATAATTTTTACGAGTCTATCAAACCTGCTTAAAGTCACATTTTCCCGGTTTTCTCGAGAACGTGTTTTAAGGCTTATTTGTAGTTTTAACCCATTTTATGGATCCGTTTTCTTTGGGAATTGTTCCCACATGTTTATTTAGGTATAATTAAGCCTCTAAATATCTCATTATCCTAATTAATCACCTTAATTAAGTTCAGGGTATTTCAATCTACCCCCTTAAGTAACTTTTCCCTCAAAGTTGGTCAAAGTTAGTGAGTTACTATCCTTTCTCATTTGACATCTCAATAGTCAAAATCATATCTCAATACCACCTTACAGAATCTCAGCTCTATCAAACAAGGTGTTCACACACAATGCAAGCACAATACACAATTACAATCAACACTCTACAACCAACACTCTGGTTGTTAGACTTTTCCTCAAAATAATGCAACAGCAAACTGGAAGTAATGCAAAAAACAAAATGGCTCTACCCCCCTTAAAAAGGGGTACGCCCCGTACCCTCTCGACACTAGACAATCTAGTCTACAAATAAAGCTGGGTACTTCGCTCTCTAGGCGCCCTCTAATTCCCAAGATACTTCCTTGACGACGTGGTTAGACAACAAGACTTTCACCATTCATACCGACTTATGATGAGTGTCTCTAGTCTTAGTATCAAGAATCCTTAGTGGAGTCTCGACATATCTCATCGTCAGCTCTAGGGATAGGTGTTCAGGCTCTAGAACATGAGAGGGATCGGTAATGTACTTCTTGAGTTATGAAACATGAAATACATCATGAACACGCCCCAACTCTATAGGTAATGCTAACCTGTAAGCTACAACTCCAACCCTCTCTGTAATTGCATACGACCCTACAAACTTCGGGCTCAGCTTGCCCTTCTAGCCAAATCGAAACACGCCCTTCATAGGCAACACACACAGAAATACTTGATCGCCCACGACAAACTCAAGGTTGCGTCGTCGCACATCCGTATAGGATTTCTTCCTGTCTTGGGCTTCTTTCATGTTCGCTATAATCTGCTGAACTTCATCTTGCACCTGCTCAAGATACTCCAGTCCAATAATGACCGCTTCACTCGACTCATCCCAACACAAAGGGGTACGGCAAGGTCTACCATACAAAGCTTGGAATGGCGACATCTTAATCGAAGCGTGATAACTATTATTGTATGAAAACTCGATCTGATGAAGCTTATCAATCCAACTCCCCTGAAAGTCTTAGACACATGCTCTCAGCATGTCCTCGAGTGTCTGGATGGTCCTTTCTGTCTGACCGTTGGTCTGTGGGTGAAACGCCGTACTAAGCTTCAATTCAGTACCAAGCGCTTCTCGTGTAGCTCTCCAGTATCTCGAAAGAAATCTGGTATCTCGGTCAGATGCTATAGTCTTGGGCACTCCGTGGTGTCGAATGATCTCCCGGTCGAAAGCTCAGCAAGCTTCGTCACCTTCCAGGTGTCCCTCATAGGTATGAAGCGGGCAACCTTGGTCACGCGATCGACCACAACCCAGATCATGTTAAGTCCTCCCCTAGCAGGTGGGAGTCCGACAACAAAATCCATGGAGATATTATGGAATTTCTACTCTGGAACTGGCATTGATTGTGCCATTCTGCCCGGTCGTCGGTGCTTAAACTTCACTTTCTAGCAAGTGAGACATCTTAGAACAAATTCAGTATCATCTGTCTTCATCCCCGACCACCAGAAGTACCTCTTCATGTTTTTGTACATCTTGGAGGCTCCCGGATGGACAGATAATGAAGAACAGTGTGATTCTCGCAGAATGCGAACCCTCAGCTCAGCATTTCTTTGAGGAACGCATAGTCTGCCATTCAGCCGGATCAGACCATCATCATGTAGCCTGAAATCATATTTTCGGCTCTCAAATGTACCACCGGTGATCTTTTGCCTGATCTTCTTCATGTAAGGGTCACTCATCTGAGCCTCTCGCACTTCCTTAACCAAGCTAGAAGAAGCGAGTAGCGAATGGAGCGAGTGTGCTCGACGACTCAGGGCGTCAGCTACAACATTTGCCTTCCCATCTTTGTACTGAAGGTTTATGTCGTAGTCTGTTAGGAATTCCATCCATCCCCTCTGTCTCAGATTGAGTTCTTTCTGTGTAAAAACGTACTGCAAGCTCTTATGATCTAAATAAATGGTGATGCTAACCCCGTATAGGTAATGCCACCATATCTTCAATGCGAAGACAATGGCTCCAAGCTCAAGATCGTGCGTCGGGTAATTCTCCTCATGTCTCTTCAGCTGGCGGGAGTCATAAGCGACCACTTTGCCATGCTGCATGAGTACGTATCTCATACCTTTCCCAGATGCATCACAATATACCTCGAATCCCTCTATGCCCTGTGGAATGGTGAGAACGGGCGCTGAAGTCAACGAGTCTTTCAAGCTCTGAAAGGATTTCTCACAATCGTCGGTCCACATAAACGGTGCATCTTTCCTCATTAGGTTGTCATGGGCTTCGCAACTTAAGAAAAGTCTTTCACAAATCTCCGTTAATAACCGGCTAGACCAAGAAAGCTCTGGATGTCGGTAACAGTCTTAGGTCTAGGACATGAATGCACTGCTTCAATCTTAGCCGGATCAACTGATATACCCGTGCTCGAGATGACATGTCCAAGGAATGATATCTGATCAAGCCAAAACTCGCATTTGGAGAACTTCGCATACAGCTGGTTCTCGCGCAGTGTCTCAAGTACTCGCCTCAAATGGCGCTCATGCTCATCTCTTGATTTCGAATATACAAGTATGTCATCAATGAAGACTACAACTGAAGTGTCCAACTGATCACTGAACAAATGGTTCATCAAATCCATGAATTTTGCTAGTACAGAATACCGTCTTCTCAATATCCTACTCTCTGATGGCAATCTGATGATATCCTGAACTGAGATCAATCTTGGAGAAGACTGAAGCTCCCTTAAACTGATCGAATAGGTCATCGATGCGTGGCAATGGGTATTTATTTTTCACGGTGACCACATTAAGTTCGCGGTAGTCGATGCAAAGGCGGAGGCTACCATCCTTCTTCTTCACAAAGAGGACCAGTGCTCCCCAGGGTGATACGCTCGGGCGCATAAACCCTTTATCTAACAAATCTCGCAACTGCTCTTTTAGTTCGGCCATCTCTACCGGTGTCAAACGGTACGGTGCTCTAGCAATCGGACCAGTGACTGGCACTAGTTGAACCTCAAACTCTAATCCTCTCTGCGGTGGCATGCCGGGAAGTTCCTTCGGAAACACATCTGGGAAATCCGACACTACCGGTACATCAGTACTAAATTCAGGGTCTCTCTTTAGATCTTGAACATAACAACAATATACTTTATGCCCCTTTCTAAGTTCTCATCATATAGACATAGTGTTGATGATCTTAGTCGAAGGCTCTCTAGGCCTCTGGCGGTATGAAACTATGACCCCAGACGGACTCTTGAGCAGCAATTTATGCTCGGCGCAGAGAATTCGCCCCTTATGCCACTCCACCTAGTTCATCCCGACTATCAAGTCAAATCCCTAGCCATTAAATTTGATGAAGGAAATGGGGAATTCTTCACCCTTGATTCGGATAGTGGCAGCTCGGTAGTACTTAGTGCATCGTATTCGCTCCTTCGATGAAAGTGTAACCATGAAATCTGGTAGCTCATCTGCGTCTAACCCCAACCTCTTGGCAAATGATGGCGAAACAAAGGTATGAGAGGCACAGGAGTCAAAGAGTACGGACGCATCAATGCCATTTACCGGAAAGGTACCCGTGAGGATGGTGTCGCTCTTATCGGCTTGTGCTTCTGTGAGGATACTTAGGGCACCTTCGGTACCAAGTCCATAAACTAGTTATTAATAAGCTTCATAAGTATTGATGGTATAACACAAGTGGGAAAAATTGATAACCAACACTGCTTGTAACACCCCTACCGCTAATACCGTCATTACCGTCCAATTACTTCCTACTTACATACCTTGCAGCGGATACTTACTTACACAACGGTGGGTGATACATGCCGTCAGCCACCCACGTGACTAACAAGGCTTACTACTACTACTACTTACAGCATCGGTCTGATGGACCGGAATATCCGGGTACTACACACTTACAATACATACTCCCATTACCTACCAAGTACTACAATACTCCATTCAATACAATACTCCATAATTTTAATACAACATAATACACCGAGTTTACTAAGATCCTTATACAAATACAATACCTCTTTCTATTCCATACATACTCATTAAGAGTCTAATATCTACCCATTCCTCACACTACATACTTTCTAAATACATAATAGTGTACCCCTTGGTACATTTCTACATTCAAGGCTACAAGCCTTATACCATTTACTACTATCTACATTTCACTCCTAGCTATTCAAACATAACTGTCGGTCTCTCACTGTGATCACATCCGCTTCGGGTACCTGCACACTAAAAACGTTGCCCCTAGGGGCTCAGCTTTCGCTGCATATGACTTCCGCATACCCCGCGTACTAGCGAGGGTACGCCGACCACTTGGTCGAATACATGCGATTCATTTTATTCATACATGCATGCATACATGCTTTCATACATAATACTACAGTACTTTACGCAAGGAATACATACATACACTTCAACACATACAAGGTAAACCATACAAGCCAACCAATACTTACTTACCTTTCCCGAAATACACAATACACAATACATATACAATACATACGCAATGCATACACAATACACAATACTTGTTAGCTCTATTTGTCCACCCGGGTTAATCGGGTGGAGATTACTCTTTTACTCGGGGTTAATGACTTACACCAGCCAAGACCATTACTTATACAATACTTACTTTACTTACTACTTACTCAAGTCAAGTCGTCGGGACCTCCGGCCCGGGGACTACTCTGTCCCACCACCGGGATTTACTTGGTTCACTAATCCAGGATGCTACCCATTTAAGGGGTTTGGGCCGTGGACCAGCTTAAGAACCAAGAATCGGATCCAACCTCTTGTGTCTCCTCATCCTCACGCGTGGCCGAAACTATATCGGACTTCTACTCATTCCAATTTACTCAATACTTACGTTAGGAGTTAGGTTGTTGGGAATTAGTAGTAGTCACATATCCAAGCCACACAACAATTCAATACTCCCATACACATACATACAAGGTATAATACAATGCACAAATACACTACAAGGTACATACACACTTCATCTTCATCCATTCATTTCATGAATTATACAAACTAAATGTTCAAGACAAAATAGCAAGAACAAATATAAACAAGCACAAGTAGGTGCATTATAGTCCGATTCATGCATTTATCTTATTTAGGTGATCAAATAAGCACACAAATCGGGGTAACCAGGTTATGATACAGAGCATGAAGAAATCATACCTTTTACCGGAATTTACTTTATCGGGTGTTCCCTTGTTCCTTTGGTTCACTCTTGTTCCTCGAGTCTCATTCTTGAACCTCCGGCTACATGCCAAATGGTTCCATTAATACTAAGCATTACACTACATACATAATTACTACTCCCATACTTACCCCGTTATCCCGTTGTTTCGGTTTAACTTAATATTCTTAAACTTATAACTTTCTTAATGACTTCTCAAACTTGTTTACACTTCTTAGGGCCTTTAAAGGTCACCAAACAGGGCCTTAACAACACCTAAAACCAATACCATTCACTTCCCTATCATTAGACACCTTTAAAACACATTCTATTACAATTTTAGCATGGTCCGGGTTTGTGTTCGGGTCTACAAACCCGGACCAGACACTGAAATCACGTTCTGGCCATTTTTACATGTGGTCCGGGTTTGTGTCCAGGTTTACAAACCCGGACCACCCCCTGGGAAGTCTTTCTGCCGTGTTTTTGCTATGGTACGGGTTTGCGTACCGATTTGCAAACCCGGACCACCTCTGGAACCGTCAAAATTTACAATTTTTCACCCGTTTTCAACCCCTAATTCACCTCTAATCATTCCCTAATCATTCCACATGTTTCCTACATGTTTAATCATCTTTAAACATGCTCTAAACCTCTCCAACACATAGATTTGATCCTTACACAAATTCTTGCTCACATTCATAAATCTGCCATTCTCTCTGTTACATTTTGCACACTTGTGCTACAGATTTTTGCCTCTTGGCAATTGCATTTTGTTCTCACTTCATTAGACCATTCCACATCCTCCTAGACAATGCACTCCTCACACCAAGGTTCATGCCTTACTCCTAAAGCCTTAAATCTTCTTTATTTCTTAAAACTCCTAAGGCACTTAACCAATTTCCTTTGCTACAGATTTTACACTCTTTTATTCACATACCACTACTACCATTTCATGGTTACTAGACATCCCTACTAAACCCAATACACACCTTGGTTCTCCCATTCACCAAGTCATCCAATAATGCACAATTCCTACTACAATTTTGCCATAGCTCACCTACAATTTCCACTCATCCACATACATACTTCCTCATCAAATTCATTCCTAATCTAGCCACACCCTTACAAGGGTCCTACCAGCAATCAATACGATACCAATTCATCAATACTTCCTCAATCCCCAATACTAATACACATATACAATTTATTTGGCTCCAAGGCCTAAAATTCACATACTTGCTCAAATACTTAAACTACCATAAACTACAATACTAATACAATACTTTGGGTGCTTCAAATTGGTTTACCCATTCCCATTACTCTAATGCATTTAAAATATAGCATCTAAGAGAGAGCTCTTACCTTGAGCTTATAATTTCCTTCATTCTTTTCCAACTCTTCTCTTTCTCTCTTTCTTGCACAAATCGGCCATGTGGGGAATGGAGTTGCCCAACTCCATTCCCATCACCCAAAGCACACATAAACAAGTGTAATTAAAATACTAACCCTTAGATTAATGCTAGTTCATTGAAATGCTTAAAACAAGATTTATAGGGCTTACCTTTGGAGTGTTTTAGGACAGGTTTTAGCCCTTGGTTCAAGAAGGTGATTCCACCACCATTGCAAGGTTGAATTGATGCTCAAAAGAGAGAGAAAAATGGAGCATTACAATGGGCAAAAATCGGCTACAAGAGAAGGTGGAGAAAACTTGAGTTTTTTATGAAGATTTTTACCTTAATGGAGAGAGGAGACTCCAAGCTTTACTTTGGTGCTATTTTCTCTTTGAATGAGGAATACCCATGGAGATGACCTTCCTCATTTTTGTATTTTGAAAAGAGAGAAGTGTAGAGGATGATGAGGGGAGCAAGAATATGTGGTTATTTTCACATTTGGAGCTCAAATGGAGATGGAGCATGCTTGGAAAGGTGAAGAAGCCATGGGAGCTTTGGAGAGCTTCAAGAAATCACCCCAAACAGATAGAGAGGGCAGAAATCGGATGGGAAGGGAGGAAGAAGAAAGAGAAAAGAGAAATGAGAGAGTGAGGTGAGAGAAAAGGGGTAAAGTGCTTTTTGTACTTTATCTACTTTTTACTTTTTGCCCCTTAATTAATTAGCTAGTATGTGAGTGTGAGTGAGGGATTTTGACTTATTAAAAGCCGGCCCCTACTGTTATACTAGTTGGAGCGTTTTTCGTCTTTTACAGAAAATGCTCGTTATTTTACCCGGTTTCGGTACTATTCACTAACCGGGCCCGTTTTCCGGAATTTTCTCGTTTCTTTAATTTTATTTGTTATTAAGCTTCCATTAATGCTTAATTATTGTTATTTAATGATTTATAATTTTTACAGGTTCGTTTGACCACTTAAAGTCACGTTTTCGGGTTTTCTCGAAAAACGTGCGCAAAGCTTATTAGCGTTGTTTTAATACATTATTTGGATCTGTTTTCTTCGGGGGTTGTTCCCATATATTATTTAGGCCTTATTAAGCCTTTAGAATACATATAATACTCTAACCGAGGTCTCATACCTCCTATGGTTATTTAACGCCTATTTAGCGTTTTTCGCTTTTTATCGTTTCTTTATTTCTTTGGATTTATTTTTCCTTACCATATTTGAAATACCCCAAACCTAGTTATGTGTTTAAAACACCTAAATATGGTGTGTATTAAGACTAAAAAGAGTCTTAGAAACATTAGTAAACAAATTTAAACAAAAGAAAACACAAAATGTGCTTTAAAGTCAATAAGAGCCAAAATGTGCTCTAAGCTTGGGATAAACTTGGTTAAGACCTAATGAACTTCAAGACCTCATTTATATACTAATGAACATATTAAACCAATTACCAAATAAAACCAAGCTTGAAGACAAGTTTAAACACAAAATGTGCTTTAAGGAGTCTTAAAGCACATTTGAAAAATTGTCTTGTAAATGAGTTTTGAATGGCTAAAGTCCATCATTACTCTTAATTAATATGTGTAATATATAGTATCACATTTGGGTGGCTATATTAATGGGAAATCAAAAATTTCACTTCTAAGTGCCTTGTTTTGGTGAATAGTGATTTTTTATAAGCTAGTTTGTAACATATGTTGTGTTAAGTAATTAAATTGACAAACAAAGACTAAAATACCCTCATTATAATATAGGGGGCGGTTTTCTAAGTGTGGGACTCACCACTCTCTAGTTGATATAATAAGTAGTAAGAAAAATAATTAAACTACTTTTACTTATTACTACAAATATCTTCTTAAAAGCAAATTCTATCTTCATTCTCATTTTCTCCCTTCATTTCCCACGGTTCCAAACACCATCTTCAACCTCTCTTCTTCATCTCTCACGGTTTGCAATAGTACACACCACCATCTCCATCTTTGATCTCTTGTAAAATCTAGCTCACTTGTCCAAATCAAAAACAAACACCACCAATCTCTTCCCTCATCAAGCTCTTCATTCTATCTTCTCAAAACTTCAAGAGCCCCATTTCGGTGCCAAGGAGTTCCACCATTGAAGGAGCTTGAGCTTGTATTTTGGCATATTACTCTCCTTTGCTTCTAGGTAAGGAATCTCAAATAAAAACTACATTTCCTCCATTTTTAGTTGTGACGAAAATACCCATTGATGAAGCTCTTTGTGTGACTTTGTTCTAGATTCATTCCAACTCTTCATGGACTAGGTGAGTCCTCCCTTGTTATATTTAAAACTTCTTCAAGATCAAGGCAAAACAACTACATTAATGTTTTTCAAACAATGTAAAATTAGGGTTTACAATGAGATGAAGCTTATAGCTTGAATACTCATTATAATGTTTGTATATGTTTAGAACTTGACAAGGAATCAAATACTTACGGTTTTTATAAGGAAACAAGAAAGAAGTTGGTTGGAAAAGAAAAGGTAAATTACTAACCTAATGTTATTTAATGTCTTAGGAGAAATGAGCTTATAATGCTTATTAAAACTACCTAAAGAGCAAATGGTGAATGACTTAGTAGTAAAGTGTTCTCAAGAGACTAGTAAAAGGCCTATGTGTGTTGAGTGTATTTGCAGGTCAAGGCAAATATATTGTGGAAATTCAGTGTTTATGGATTATGCACTTTAAGGGCCTAAGAGCCATGCATTTTTTAAGGGCCTAAGTGCCATGCAATTTAAATTATGCACTATATTGTGATGTAGTGCTTTATGAGTGAAGTTGTGTATAAGAAAGTGCTTGATGGATTTTTAGTGTTCTTGGTTATTGTTGTGAAAACAATGTGCTTGGGTGTAACAAAATGCTAGGAGAACCTATGTCGAAATTTAGGAAATGTATAAGGAGTTCAAGATGTTTTAAAGGAATCTTGATGAACTAGGAAGTGTTCTAGAGTGTAACAAGGACTTAGGCATGACTTGAGGTTTTAGTATGTCCAAAGTCATTTGGACTTAGGTGGAGACTTAGGCAAAACTTTGGTAAATGAGGAGAAAGTGTAAACTTGGAAAAGAATTCAAGGATTATATAAGGCGTTAGTTAGTTGTGAGAAATAATGCTTAAAAGATGATGGTTAAGAGGAGGAGAAGCATTTGGGATAGTAGTATCATAGGTATAAAACCACTTGGAGACTAGGAGAAAACATTGTAAGTGTTAGGAATTTGTGAAGAAGTGAGTAAAGGCTTAAGGAATTAGAAAATGAGTTTTATGAGTGTTTAAGGAGGTCTTAAGGTTGTTTGAAGTGCCCAAATGAGGTTAGGGGGGTACTAGGTTATATGGGGTGAAGTTTGGAGTTGAATGTAAAAACGAAAACAAAGGTCTGGGGCAGGCCGAACTTGCGACCGAACTTGCAAGTTCGGTCGAGCCCAGTTTACCCTGCGAGAATTGGCTTCTGGAATGGACCGACCTTGGGGACGGACTTGCAAGGTCGGTCGGGCTTGTATTTTGTGTACGATTGAGTTTCTGGAATCGACGAACATGGACCGGACTTGGCAAGTTCGGTCGGGCTAGATTTTCAAGGGAAGAAACTCTTGGAAGGACCGACCTTGGGGACGGACTTGCAAGGTCGGTCGAGGAGTAGAAAATTTTGACGGGAATAGTTCTGGAATGGACCGACCTTGTACAAGGTCGGTCGGTAAGGTCGGTCGGACCTAAACTTGTAAAAAAAAAACGAAAAGAATGTGACTTATGTAGTTAACCCTAGGTGTATAATGAAGGTAACCTAGGGTAAGATAGACATTAAAACATGTCATACAATCATGTTAAATACTTAGTAAGTTGAAGTTAATTAAATAATTAACCGACGTTACTAATGTGTTTAGGATTCTCTCAGGTGGAAATCAATCGAGGCAAGGACCAAGGTATGGTTTTCTTGCAGTCTGTTGCCTACCGGTTTACACCGGCTTGTGTGTGTTGTTTTCTTCGTGTTTATGATTTGTAAGTGATTAAACCATGTAAAGAGTTTACAGTTGTTAAATATATATGTTGTTGAGTAGATCTCTCTTCCCTTGTGTGTCTAACAAGACTTGACCTATATTGTGAATTGTTTGTTGTGTTCAATGATGAACTACTAACAAGGGCTAACGGGGGAGTGAGGAGTCGGTCTGTTCCGGCCACGCGTGTTATGGAGTATGGAGTCGATGTCATAACCGGTTCGATTCTCTGTATGTTATGGTTGAGTTTCCAATTTGGTTTCCAACCTTCCCTTAGCTTAACCAAGGCTATTTTACTGACTCACGTCGGGCCACAGGGGCATACTATGTGTTATTTCGGTGTGCTTGGATCACTATATCCGAGACACCTTGTGTTAAGTTAACCGTTCAATCTAACCGGACGGTAACGAGTTATGTAACGAGCTAAGCATGAGCATGGCAACATTCTCTAGGCTCTCAATGGGACTAACTGTGTTGGTTCTCTTCCTATAAGGAATTGTTCTTATGTGATGTATGTGATGTTGTGTACAATACCCATGTTAAGTTATATATGTATAAATTGTGTGTTTTAAAATAAATGCCATGCCATCATGACAAATAGTTTGCGCGCATCCCGGTAGCCGATGGGCTGCGCGTTAACCATACCAGCCAAGGGTTGCTGACACCTCGGGGGATCCATATTTCTTTACTGCAGGATGAGGATCGAAGAAGCGGAGTGGCTCTAGATCCTAGGTGTTGTAGTTTACGTTGAGTACTTTTGGATGTTGGCCCGGGATGCGCCTGTGCTCCCGTGGTGTGTGATATATTGGTTATGACGGTTTACAGTGACAGTATACAGTGAAGGATTTGTGTAAACACTCGGTATTTTGTTGATGTATATATGGTTATTAGTACTATGCTCGGGAGTATGATCATCAGACGGTACACTTGTATTTATTCAGCCTTGTTAACCACGTGGGTGGTGAGGCGTTTGTAGCACCAATCGTTTAGTTACTGTTTAGTTGCTATTTTCCGCTGCGATTTCAAGTAATGTGACGTGCGTAGTAGGGGTGTTACAATATTACTTAGGTGTTATTAGGCCCTTAAATACATATTATAATTATTTTAATCGCTATACTTAAGTTCGGGGTATTTCAACTGCTTTTATTGATAAACTATCCATCATACATATTGTGCCTCTATTACACATTGCTAATGTATTACATGGCATTACAAGGTTAATACTTTCTAAAGGTGAGGTTCAGGCGTCCTGGTTTCATGTGCGTGGCATTGATTATTGTCAATGGTGTCGTATTCAGTTTAATCTGTAATACAACATTCTCGACTTTCCACCCATAATCAAGACATCTCCTGACTTAAGTACAATCTTCTCAGCGAGGTCCACACGCTTCTGCTCGCTATACAAAAATTCAGCGTTGTCTCCAATGGATCAAGACACTATGGGCACTCCTTGTTCAAGAGATTCCGTTGTCTCGTCCGTATCTTGGTGTAAACCAAGTCATCCACTTTATTGATAGAAGTTAATGATACAAAGATCTGCTTCAAGTGCAGGGATTGGATCAGCTTCAAGTTGTTGTGCAGTTTCTACTGCTTGTGTAATAACCGTCTGAAATTTCTTAGGTATTTTTGGTGGTGTTGCTCCGTCTTCCGCTCGCGTCTTCTGGTATGTCTTGGTATAAGGAGTCCAGTCCTTTCCCAAGCACATCATTTTCAGCTTCATCTTCGCTCCACCGAGAAATTTGGGTGTGTAAAATCCTCCTGGACCCACTCCTAGCTAGTTGCAACGTCGGATGATGACAATTTGTGCTTCGGGTGTCAGGTATCCTTTTAATAATATCATACATGGTCGGATGACCTGACACTGCTCGTTGGTGAAGTGGTGAGTGGTGATGTCGGTATCTTCAAGATTTAGGTTGTTTGATGGTATTGGATAGCAGATATCAAATTTTCCTAAGGTTGTAAGTTTCATCTATCATGAGTTCTAAGTTAACTAGCTCAATTCATGCTCAAATTTATACTTTAAATTCTACACATTCATGTATGCACTCAAGCAGGCAATTCATACTGTAGACATGCTCTCAAGGATTAAAGGTATGTGAAGGTACCTAAACCGGTCTTCGTGCCAGTCCCATCTGAGCGGTCTATGATGTGCAAGGCTGGCTGCCTCTGTGGTGCACCCTTGTGAGCACCTAGGGACCTCTGTCCCTGCGAGGTCTGCTGGGTCTGAGCATCTCCAGTGGCAACATCTTTGCCCTCTCTTTGCTTGTAGCCCTGGTAGTTACCTCTAGGCCTCGGGTTAGTAGGGCACTCAGATACACGGTGTCCCGTCTTCTGACAACCATAGCATCGTATCTCTCTTCCCTGGCAATCTGTGCTTGGGTGATCTTGTTTGTAGTGCCTGCAGACGTAGGTACAGCCATCATTGTTCCTACCCGAGTCGGAACCAGAACCTGTAGCTTTGAGAGTCAGCAATGTTCGGTATGCTATTATTAATTTCATATGTGTGCAAATTCAATTCGGAGTCTTACCCTTAGGTGGGTGAGATCTCAGTGGCTTTGCAGCCACCGGTGCAGGATAGGCAAGCTGTAGTGGCTCAGCTGCCTTGCCCTTCTCATTCTGGGCACTGCTATCTCTAGGGTATTCTTTTGGGCTTGGTGGGGATACTTCCCTTTCCTCTTCTTCCAGTTCTTACCTTGACTCTGCTCCTCAGAGCTAGTATTCTTGTTGTTAGCCTTGCACTTAAGCGCTTGCTCTTCATCCTTCAACTGGCAGGTGATCTCGACACGAGACGCAGCATGATAGCACTCCTGGAGTAATCAGATATTAGACATCATTCTTTGAGTAATAATGTATTAATTTATATTGACTACGACACTAAGGGTTTGAACCGTTGTTTGCATGGAGTGAGGTAAACCGTGTATATCCCATGCCATACCGGAGGCGATGGCTCAATCCGTCATAGAAGCGGTCGACCAAGATCTGGCCGGTATACCCAAGGTCGGGTAGTAGTCGGAGGATAGATGTGAAGGTACGGTAGTATTCATCAACCATCATCTTATCCGTCATCTTCAAGGCATCCAATTTGAGTCGTTTCTTCGTCTTGACGTGCTCTGGATAGTACTTGGATCGGAGAAGTGCGGAGAAGGCTTCCCAATCGAAAGTAGGGTCGGTGATGTATTCACCCTTGACAAGCTTCCACAAGTCCATAGCAGCATTCTTCAGATAATAGGCAGCTATCCTTACCCTCACTCCAGTAGGAGCCTCAAGGGTCTCAAAGGCTGTCTCCATCTTGGAGATGTAAGCCTCGAGCATAGCTAGGTCGCTCTCGCCCCTAAAGCATGCAGGTCGAAGATCAGCTATGGCTTTTACCCAATTTGGTTCTCGGGGTTGAGGTGGGTCGGGCTGTTGTTGTTGCTGGTTCTCCTGGGTTTGCTGAGTCTGTTGTACAGCTGCTATCACTTGTGGTAGCATCTGTGCTACCGTGGCGGCAACGATCACAACTATTGTTTGAGTGTCGGGCTCCTCAGCAGACTCACCACGGCCTCGGCCTCGACCGCGGCCTCTCCCTGACATCTGAACAAGCAACGATTTACATTAGGTACTGTGACCACAAGGTCTTGGGTTAAAAGGGATTGTATCGTCTTTTTAGATGCAAAAGGGACTTCGTAATCATTAACGACTATTTAAGGTTAGGTTTCTACTTTTCCGTTGCTAAACGGGTTGTAATCCTAAATCGGTAATCATTATGCTCGGTAATTCTAGTCATCAGAGTGTAACTACGTTTTGATACCAGTTTTTGTAACACCCATACCGTCAATCCTCTAATTATTGTCTAATCATCTAGGTCATCATACTAATCGCAGCAGAAATACAAGTACAATCGGCGGGTGATACAATACCGTTAGCCGCCCATGCAACTAACAAGGCCCAAACTACATACAGTACGGTCTGATAGACTAGAAATACCACGCCTCCATATAAACATACTACAACATCAAGTTCCAACAATTGATTACCGAGTGCTACAATTCATAATCCAAATACAATATGTTAAAGTCTAAACATAAATACCATGAATCTAACATCCTACTCAAGTCTCACCAGTCTACATACTTTCCAAAATACAAAAGGGTGTACCACATAGTACACCGGCAATTTCAAAAGGGCTACTAGCCCGTGTACAATTCAGTACACCATTCAAAATAATTCTAACTAGCAAAAACAAAGCATCTCGGTCTCATCACGACCATCAACCTTCTCGAGTACCTGAAAAATAAAAATTGGCCTCAAAGGGGCTCAGCACAACTGCTGGCATGAAATTCGCATACCCCATGTGCTAACAGGGATACACCGACTACTTGGTCGCCTACATGAAGTTCATTTTAATTCAAGCATACATGCTATATGAACAACATTATAATCATGCATAGGCACACTCATACATAGAGCATCACACAAGCAATGGAAAGAATTCACAAGTCATCCATTCATCAATTACCGAGGCCTTGAGATACTCTTCCCAAATTCTAGCCTCATCTCGTGTTAGTTAATTTCTCATTCGTCGGATGTTCTTTACTCTTTTACTCTTGATCAATGACTCACACTAGTCATGACCTTTACTTTACCAATTTTGTTTCTCTTGAATAATTATTAAGTTAAGTCGGTTAACCTCCGGGCAGAGATAAGACTATCTCACCACTAGGCTTAAGGTTGACTTACTTCCCCGGGTTGTTGCCCATAAAGGACTGGACCATGTTGGGAAGGTTAGGCCAGGATTCGGATAACAACTTCTCGTGTCTCCTCATCCTCACGCGTGGCTGAAGCTATATCGGGCTTCTCACATACTCCAAGTTACCATTTTCTCAAAGTTAGAAGGTCTCATAGTTGGGAGTTAGTGAGAATCTTTCATTCCATACTTCATGGTTAGCATGCTTACACATCCGAGCAATTAAATACTTCATCCAACAAATACACCTTTCATGAATTATACAAACTTCATAGTTCAGCCACAATTAAATCAATGGATAATAAATCACAATACATACAAGATACAATAGATCATGTTCATACATTTATCTTGATTAGGTGATTGCATATAAGCACACAAACACACAAATCGACGAATCCTCGTTAGCATACAGGGCATGAGAAAATCATCCGGTTCATCGTCGTTCTCAGATTACCGACTCTCCTTCGGAGTCCAACTATTCAAATCCTATAACATCCATGGAATCGGGCGGTTAATTCTCTATAGTTAACATAACTCTTTTCATCTTTAACATTTCCCAACTTACAATTACTATCTCATTATAATTCAAACTTAATCACATAAGTCATTTACTTATCATTATTTATTAAGCTTGCTTATACCACTAATGACCATTACGTCTCATTAATCAACTCCTAACAATCATATTATAGCAATACCAAACAAATCCCCATCTTAAAATTCCATTTATATACTTTCTGGAGCATTTTTGGGTTGGTTCGGGACCTTGTCCGGGTCCCAAGTCCCAGACCAACACTAGATTAAACTTTCAGCAGTTTTTTTGATGTGGTCCGGGTCCTTAGTAGGGACCTAAGTCCCAGACCATGTCTTTGTGTAACTCTTGACCATTTTAAATGGGGAGGTCCGGGTCCTTGTATGGGACCTAAGTCCCGGACCAATCCTAGACTACAACTCACGACCATTTTTATATATTGGTCCGGGACTTGGTCCTGGACCTGAGTCCTGGACCCTGCTATCATTTTGACAGTTTTGACAATTCAGTTCTTGTTTTAACTTCAATCTTCTACCCATTTCTTTCCCAATATTCCCACATATATTCTAGCATCGTTTAAGACTAATTTGACACTCTAAACCTTCCTAATTCCTTCACTAAACTCATTACTCATTTCTTGGTTTCCTTACACAATTTTTTCCACTCTTATTTTTCCTAAAAACTCTTGCTACAGATTTTGCTCTTCTTCTTTTCACTAACTCAATGGCTCTTCAACTAATGCATTACTAGTGTTCATTGCACTACTTCCTTCCCAAGTCTTACCCCACTACATAACTTCTCTCAAATCTAGTTTCCAAGGTAACTAGTTATTTCAATTGAACTCTAAAACACACCTAGTTATCCTAGGTTCTTTCTATCGACAATTACACTTAAGGCATCTATTTTCTACCCAAATTTCGAAAGAGGTTCCCTACATTTCTAAGCATTGCCCACATTGTTTATTCAGCTCATAAAAACCAATTCAACAACCCAACCATTTTAGACACTAACCACACTTTAAATTCCAGCACATTAACACTTAACTCATTTGGCTCCATGGCCTTTAATCATCAACATAATCACACTAAATACCCCATCTCTTAACCACCATTGTAGTAGCATAAACAATACTTAAAACAATGTAAATTTCCTCATACACAAGACATCCAAAATCTGTTTCAAAGGTAAGTCCATTACCTTGGAATTTTCTAGTTTTCTTTCCTTCCTTTCTCTTCTTGCTCTTTCTCTCTTCTTGTTCTTTCTTTCTTTGTTTCTTGTTTACAAATTGGCCAAGTAACAGCCATGTCAAGGGAATACAACAACAACACCAAGTAAATAAGTAACTCTAGAATTAAACCCTAGAATTGAAGAGAAGGTTTGAAGCTCTAAGATGGGGGTTTACCTTCAAATCTCTAGATGAGTGTTTGGGCAAATACCACAACAAGATTCCAGCACCTTTTTGAAGGCTAAAAATCGGCTGGTACACAAAGAAAAAGAGGGCTCAAGAGCTGGATATTTTTGGTTGTTAAAGAAAGGCTCGTAAGGAGAGATTTTTGAACTTCTTTTTACCTTAAACCAACAAGGGGATGATGTAGCTCACAATGGTCTTCTTAAAACTTCAAAAGGAGCTCTATCCATGGTGACCAACTTCAAGATTTTCACATTTTGAAAAGAGGAAAATGATCTCCAAGAAGAGGGGAGTTCAATGGTGTTTTTTTTTTTTTTGCTATTTGGACTTGGTTTAGGCCTTCAAACATGGAAGAGAAGATGGAGCTGTTGGGAGCTTCAACAAATCACCATTAGAGGCTAGAGGAAGAAGAGATAGTTCTAGCGGAGGAGGAAAAAAAATGAGAGAGAGGGCTGGCATGGGAGGAGAGAGAGTTAGAAAAGTCACTTTTGTGCTTTTCCCACCTTTTTACTTTATTAGTTTGTCTTCTAGTGAGTAGGAGAGCATAAAGAGAGTGGGAGAGGGCTGAAGAAAATGTGACACAACACACAAAAGGAGGGAGCCAGATTTTTATTTACAAAGGGAGAGGAGTATTTTGGTCTATTTACAGTTAACATCTCATAAGTCCCCGTTTTGACACTGTTCACTAACCGGAGTTGTTTTCCTGATTTTTCTCGTTTATTTAGTTTTAATAGCCCTAGACCTTCACTAATATTTAATTATGGATATTTGATTGATTATAATTTTTACGAGTCTATCAAACCCGCTTAAAGTCACATTTTCCCGGTTTTCTCAAGAACGTGCTTTAAGGCTCGTTTGCGTTTTAACCCATTTTATGGATCCTTTTTCATTGGGAATTGTTCCCACATGTTTATTTAGATATAATTAAGCCTCTAAATATCTCATTAGCTTAATTAATCACCTTAGTTAAGTTTGGGGTATTTCAGTCCTTAAGTGTGCACACCCCCTAGAAGGTAACTTTTGACCCAAAGGAGTAGATCAATAAAGCTTAACTGTAAGTAATGTCTGCAGGCAAAATTCATATAAATATTCACGGGATACAAAGTACCAACAATTCCACGGAGTACCACAAGGTACCATCAATATACACGGGGCACCATAAGATACCATCAATTTAATCCAGTGAAAGTCTCCCGAAAAACATTTATACAATACCAATTGCAAAATTATTGCATCCAGATCACATGGGGAAAATAATTCCCAAATTTCAGTAACACCAAAACTACTTTAAATCCAATAATTTGATATTTTGCAAAACACACGAGATAAAAGATGATGAGCACAACGTTTACCTGGATACGCTCACCACTATGAAGATCACCCAACTAGATCACTAGAAGCGCTCGTCAGAGAACTCGGGGTCTTTCTACCTAATCCGGCACCAGCGAAGCACTTGACAGCAACAGAGTTGAAAGAGCGAGAGTTTGAGCGCTTGAGAGTTTGAAGAGAGAGAAAAAGAGCGTAGCAATGTTACGAAGAGGATGAAGACAATCGTGAAGACTACCGGGATTATAAATAGAAAATAATGTAGATAAAAGGAATTATAACAATTAATTAATAAGTATGATTGCTTTTGAAGAGGGGGAAATAATCATCGGTGTTGTAAATAGTTTTGGAAAATAAATTTAATAAGTAATGTTGTAAATAATATTTTGAAAGTTGAATAAGTAATTAACGTTATAATAACCTTTAGAAGGATCTAGATTTTCAACCGGGTAGAAAAACAAGGGGATGTTTACTAATTAGAAATTAAATGAGAAAAAGAATAGTTGATCGTTGCAAGATGATAAGGATGAATAAATATCTTTTAGGAGAGAGATTGTTTAAAACAAATAAATAGTTACTTAATAAATAAATTAGGAGATGAGTGGAGATCGTCTACAGAGCTAGGAATCAATATTTATATAATATCAGTACGAATAAAAGAATTGTAAATCATTATAATTATTTTAGAAGGAGAGCAAAATTGAAGTAAGAGAATTATGTAACTTCCCTGGGCCTCTTGCTAAGCCTCGGACTTATCATGTTTTAGTAGATATTATTATAAGATTATTAGCCAAATTAGGGTTAGAATAATTGATATTTGTGTTATATTATGTATAAAGTTTGTTATATATGTTCAGACTTATGTTTCTATGTTTTTATGCAAGGAATAGCTTCTGACCAAGTAATGCCGGACATAATGTCGGATGATATCTGCACGGCACAAGTATAGAGCAGAAAGGAAGTATTGTCGGGCATAGTGTCGGGTACTCTCTATCCGGCACAAGTAAAAAGTCATCACTGTTCGCCAAACGATAGCAGTTATTTACCGTTGACGACATGCATCGTTTCGCTCCAATATGGCGGTTTTGATCGTTACCAGTTGGCACATGTTTTATTATGTGCCGGGTACTTCTTACACGACATTACATCCGACACAATGAGAAAATGAAGTCTATAAATAGGTCGTGAGCCTACTCATTTCTTTACACTTCAACACCCCTATACACTCCATTCACAACTCCATTTCCGCCTCCATTCCATGCGTTGGTGTCCAAGGAAGTTCCGCCCAATCATCCACGCGAAGAGAAGGAATCTCCATTGGGTTAAGGCTATGGCCATTTCCTTATTCCTCTTGTGTTTTCTTCTTGCATTTTGTATTGATGGTTGAGTAGGAATTCCTTGTCTTATTTGGTTAGGAATGGTTTTCCTTGTAAGACTCTTGTGATTATCAATAAAAGTTGGTGAGTTTCAACTAAGATTTGGTTCCTAGTGTAAGAAGAATAAAGTTCGCTACTTGTTCTTCTTTATCTTCAAAATTCCAAGAGAATTGGTTAAGGGATCTTAGTGGTCTAAAAGTTTGTTGTTCTATGGATGGACAATAAGATCTAAGATTGGAATTAACCTATTTCTATTCTCCTCTTTCTTGTTCGTTTTTGGCAAGAGATTTGCTGGACTCGATAATGGTTAGATCAATCTTGACATTTTGAACATGCCGGATGTCTGATGTCCGGCACATTCAAAGTTCTTGAATGTGTCATGCATCTTTTGTCCGCAACCTATCCGGCACATTCAAAAGTTGGTTAATTCGAAACTTGTCAACTTGGTTTTTGTGATCATACTTGTTCTTAGGACAATCATCATCCCGAATCAAAGATATTTCATTATATATACCACTTAGTTAGGATTTTTAGTTAGTTAGGAATTAATGTTTACATTTCCCCCTCTGTTTTAGAATAGGCTATTACCAGATTATGACTGATTTTCTATTAAGTCCCTTGGGTTCGATACTCTCGGTCGTAATCTACTCACACTATACTCCGACCGGGATTTTTGCTACCCGTATAGAGTTGTAGGGTTCATTTTATTTTATTCTTTTTATTCTGTTATTATTTCATTCTTTTGTACATCCTTTCCCCCTACAAATTCATTGTTAGCACCTTTATTAATACTATTCCCGACTAACCATATAATATCTCATTTATCTCTATTATATATTAAATTTATCCTACACCGTAATTTGTGAGTATTTCACTTATACTCGTCCCCACTTATCGCCTGCATCATGTCACCTAAGTTGACCAACAAAGTACCCGGTACGAACCCAGTTATTATTATTTTCATCATCATCATCAGTTTTGTGGTTGTTGGAGAATGATGATGATGATGATGATGATGATGAACTCCAGCCCGCCGACTTCGTCTTGGTTCAGGATTGATAGCATGGAGCAGTCTGTGTGTGCTTCCAAAGCCTTTGCTTGATGAGAGTGTTGGTGGTGGTCGATGTTTGTAAAGGGTGGGTAATGGTATACTCTCAGCAAGGCGGTGAATCGTCCAAGTAGTTTCGTAGGTGATGATCGGAGATGCGGTCTGATGAATTGTCTGTTGATCGGAGGTTTTGTGCCATGGATTTGAAGAGGCCGGTAAACGCTAGATTTGTCACGCTGTCTCCGTACTCTCTTAGCAAGTTGCTGTAGAAATTAAAAGTTTGTGTATATGATTCGACGAATTATCTCGATCCATACCAAGAATTTTGAATTAAATAAAAGAACTGATGGAAGGAAGGATTGTAGTTTGAAATTTTATTGGAATTGTCTCTGTACTCTGTTTTAGCTGATAGAGTAACTCTCAGTTTCTGAACTGAGGCAACTCATCATTTCCGTTTTTCTTAACTGGAATCCCCTCGAATTTACATACACCTTAATTATTTCTAGTGGTGCATGGCAAAACAGCAAACGAAGATGCTAAAGATTGATAATTGTGATTAGTAAATCAAAACATAAAAAAAGAAAGAATATATAGGTCTGTTTTGAGTCCGTATGAGCGAACCTGAATTCAGAGATTATCAACGACGGATCATCCTCATCACCAATCGTATTGGGTAACTCCTGCTGCTGCCGTCTCAGATCCCCGACAAGACCATTAAATCCTTCAACCCAATCAACCGGTCGGGGTCCTTGAGGTACAACTTCCCCAGAGGGAGTCAACACAGGCGTCCCCCAGAAATAAGCCAGCTGTAACTTTTTGCAACCATCACTCTCTCCGGCTCCGTATGCAGTCCTACCACTGCAGAGCTCCTGTTTGGTTTCGAAAGGTAAGTTGAACAGTCTCCTTGCACAATTCATGAGGTTATGTGTGGGGATTCCGTGGTTGATTACTCTGCATATCCCCCAATCCCTGCAGCTGAGTCTAATACCGCGGTGTCTAGACGCTGCATATCGATGATTGGGATGACGTCGACGTCGACGTCAATGTGTTGTTGGTGATGATGGATTGTGTTTGGTTCGACCGGGTGGTTTAGGGGGGAAGGGGTTAGTCCGGCTTGGCGGAAGGCGGGTGGGTATGGCGATATGTTCGACGACATGTCTGGTTTGTTGCTATCAGGAGGTTTGGTTGGTGGTGTAGGTCTGTGGCCTGATATAAAGCTAAATCCGCCGCGGCGTAGAGAGAGAGAGTTTTCCATAGCTTTGTGAGAAAATTTATATGGGCTGGGCCAATAATGGACTTTAGCAATATTATTAGGGGTTGTTTAGCCAGCCCACAAATAACGCGGACTATAACACTATACTAGCGGATGACGTTCTCCCAACAACAATGGCCTATCTGTGCACCAGTCCAGTGCTAATCATGCATTTATTTTTACTTGGTGGAAAAAAATCACATTTATTTGTTATTTATAAAATACGTCATAATATCACCATGTAAGTAGTGAGGTATGGTGTGAATCCACTTCAACAAAATCTTAGTTAAACGTACCTAACGCACTCGTATTCCAATAATCAAGTGGGTTGGGTTTTCCTCCTCCCTCTGCAAGCCTTTATTATACAGTAGAGTTTTACGTGTGTAAGCCACAAATAATGATCTAGCTAGCAACAACAAAAGCAGTTTTCTACTAATTTGAATTTCTTTCATTCCTTTCAAATGAGAGAGGGAGAAGGATTCGTCCCATCGATCAGTTAGTTTTTTCTTCCTGTTATATTAATTATTTTATTTTTTTAGTTTTAACTGACAACTAAAATCAATATGGATAAGGCAAATTTTTACCTACAACTAAATGTAGTCAACTGGCTACATATGAGAAAGGGAGGAGGAACACGCGCGCGTTAGCATACAGGTAACAAATTATTTTTTTCATTTCTTTAACTCGCGTACGTCGTTGATTCGTTTTTTTTTTTGCTTTTCATTTTTTTCATTTTTAATATTTTATTATTCTTCTATCTTTTATCATACAAATTTTAAATTATTGTAACTTTTAATATATAAGTCCAAAATGGAAAAAATTTATATCATTGTACACCTAAATTCAAGCTCTTCAAAACAAGACCAATCATGAATATGTTTTGACAACTTTTTAAAAAAATTATTTTACATGTATAATGCACAAAACGTAAAAAAATTTGTACATATGGTCATACAAACCTGTACAAATGTTCATTAAAACATGTACATCCACACGTAAAAACGTGTACATCATCACAATAACTCGACAGGTTTTTAGGGTTTATAGTGGCGGGTTTAGGGTCTAACTTCGACATTTTTTAGCTATCCTATGGTGGGGTTTGGGGTGTTTTGGAGGGTAGGGTAATCTATTTGGAATTTGTTTTGTACTTTATATTGTAGCAACTAACTCAGGTTTTTAGGGTTTGTGGTAGAGGGTTTAGGGCCTAAACCCGCAACTGCAAACCCTAAAAATGCCTTCGACGTTTTTAGCTATCCTAGGGTGGTTTTGGGGTGTTTTGGGGGGTAGGGTAATCTATTTGGAAACCGTTCTATCTTTACATTGTAGCAACTAACTCGACAGGTTTTTAGGGTTTGTGGTCACGGGTTTAGGGCCTGCCACTACAAACCCTAAAAATACCTTCAACGTTTTTCAGCTTTTCTAGGGTAGGTTTTAAGGTGTGTGAGGTTAGGGTAATCTATTTGGAAACCGTTATATACTTTAATGTGGGAATGTACATATTTTAATGTGAGAACGTACATGTTTTAATGTGACGATGTACATGTTCAAATGTGAGAATGTACATGTTCATAGAGAATGTATATGTTTTAATGAACATCTGTACATGTTTGTATGACCGTCTGTACAAGTGTTCTTCCTTATATGTACATGTTTTGATTTAAGGATGTACATACGTTATATACTTTAATGTGAGAATGTACATATTCTAATGTGAGAATGTACATGTTTTAATATGACGATGTACATGTTCAAATGTGAGAATGTACATGTTCAATTATGAGACTGTATATGTTTTATTGAACATCTGTACATGTTTGTATGACCGTCTGTACAAGTGTTCTTTCTTATATGTACATGTTTTAATTTAAGGATGTACACATTTAATTATTCATACATGTTTATATGACTATCTATATGTTTTTAATGCAAGGATGTACATGTTTTTACGTGAGGATGTACATGTTTTAGTGAACATTTGTTGAGGTTTGTATGACAATTTGTACAAATTTTCTTTTACGTTATGTGTTCCATACATGTAAATTTTTTTTTTAGTTGTCAAAATATATCCATGACTGGTCTTGTTTTGAAGAGTTTGAATTTAGATGAACAATGATATAATTTTTTTTCATTTTGGACTTATATATTAAAACTTATACTCCCTCCGTTCAAAAATATCTGTCACTTTAGAAACTTGCACACATATTAAGGAAGGTAGAATAATGACGCATGTATCCTTGCTTTTTACTTTTCCAACTAAATAATAATTACTTTTATGTTGAATAGTAGGGTTAAAAGTGGAAAAAGGTGTGTCAAAAAGCTAGAATGACACATATTTTTGAACAAGATTCACATCCTAAAACGACAAATATTTTTGAACGGAGGGAGTAACAATTTAAAATTTTTATAATAATAAAATAAAAAGAAAAAATTAAAAAAAACAAAAAACAAAAACACGCGGGTGATGAAAAAAAAAACACCGGACGGGTGATGTAGCCAATTGATTACATTCACTTGTAGCCAAGACTCGCCGTATCGATAATAGCGCCTAAAATTAAAAGCTAACGGTTCGGTGGTTGACTTAATTTGTCCGTCATTCCTTTCGGCAATCTTTTGCTTTCCTCTTAAAGTTTTGAGTTGACTTTAACAGGGAATAGTACTCATATAGTATTAGCCAGTAGTTTGAACTGAAGTATGCGTGAAAGAAAGAAGTATACATGCATGCATTTACATTTATGTTTTCTTTTTCTCACTTATTTTCGGATATTTTGATTATCCGTAGTTTAAATTAATCATATAGTTTATCTGAGAAATGTTTTTATCTCGTATCATCATCCATCCACCAGCATAAGTGGTACCTAAAATTTTAAATTTTAAATTATGTGTATTAATTTTATGATTCAGATTTTTAAAGTTAACAATAAGCTTTTATATAATATTATATTAAAGTTGTGATCATATCGACAATAGATACTAATAGTATAATACCTACCGTAAAAATAAATAGGGAAAATTACATACCCTATCCATGATGTTTGGTGAAAGGGAAAATTACATCGTCCACCCATGACGTTTGGCGAAATTACACAGCCCACCCACGAGGTTTCAAAAATTACTTTGCCGACCCATGTGGTTTCCACAATTTTACATCCAGCAACTTTTCTAATATTTGATCAACTTAAAAGATGGTTAAATGATATCCAAATTTGATGAAACTTTACATGGACGATGCTAAGGTGTTATATTTTTGTTCAATGTCAAATCCAAAGTTTTTTAAGGTCATATATGACCTGTGGGACCCAATGAAACATGAGACACGTTCATCGGGTCCCATGGATCATATATGAGCTTAAAAAATGTTGGATTTCACGTTTTACCAAAATATAACACTTTATCGTCCATGTAAAGTTCATCAAATTTGGATATCATTTAACCATCTTTTAAGTTGATCAAATATTAGCAAAGTTGCTGGATGTAAAATTGTAGAAACCACATGGGTGAGCAAAGTAATTTTTGAAACCTCGTGGATGGGCTGTGTAATTTCGCCAAACGTCATGGGTGGGCAATGTAATTTTCCCTTGGTGAAATTACACATTTCACCCATGTGGTTTCAAAAGTTACTTTCCGTTTCCCTCGTTTTACAACCAGCAACTTTTCTAATTTTTGTTTAATTCAAAAGATGCGTAAACGTTATCCAAAATTGATGAAATTTTACATGGATGATGCTAAAGTGATATATTTTGATCTTATGACAAATCTGAAATTTTTAAAGCTTAAATCTGACCTGTGGGACCCAATGAAACATGTGACATGTTCATTGGGTCTCACATGTTGCATTTAAGCTCAAAAAAATTTAGGATTCTCACTGAACCAAAATACAACACTTTAGCATCGTCTATGTAAAATTTCATCAATTTTGGACAACGTTTAAGCACTTTTTAAACTAACCAAAAGTTAGAAAAGTTGCTGAATGTAAAACGGGGGAAACCACATGGGTGGGGAAAGTAATTTTTGAAACAACGTGGGTGAAGTGTGTAATTTTGCCAAACGTCGTGGATGGCACACGTAATTTTCCCAAATAAATATTAATTATATTATTAAAAAAATAAGAAACATATTATTCTCAATCAAAGTTAATAAAGGGTCATTCACATTACTCAAAAAACTAGAAGAATATATTTAGATTGACAAGTAGCAAATGTCAACCAACGAAAATGAACTTTGAGGCGTTTGTTGTCCTCACAGGTTAAAAAAGGTAATAAATCAAGATTAGAAAAAAATAAACAATATTAGGTGAGGAAAGAAAGATACTGTTAAAATATATAAGGACTAAAACAAAATTAAAAAAATATAAAAGTAATATAAAATACATAGATGGAGAGTGATTTGTCAAGTGGAATATAACTATTATTAAGGTCATTCTTTAGCCTTGAATTCAATTTATTTTACATATATTAGATGATAGTTTGTAACAAAATAAACAAATTACATTAACCATATTTGAAAACAACGTATATTTATCAACACATGAATACCAAATCATCTAACTAGCTATGATTAGTTATAACATATAAATAAATTTTAATTTTATTATAAATTATATATATAGTGTTCTACAACATATAGTTTTTGGGAAACACATCGTGCCTCTTATCAAAATATGTGTACATAATAATTAATTAGTACGTACGAAAGAGTGTGAAAGATGAATATATCTATAGAGGGGATGAGGCACAACTTTTTCTTTTAATAACTACCATGATATACGGGCAGGGGCGGACCTACGTAGGTCACATGGGGTTATGTGACCCCATTAAATTTAGAATATCTAGAAATTTATATTATAGTATCTTATTAATATGAACAAATGACCCCATTACATTAATTGGTTCGATGGTTTACTGGTATGAAGTAATTGAGAGGTTGCATAGCACCTAGGTTTAAATCCCTTCCAGTGCAAATATTTTTCCTAGTGACCCCATACACTTAGGATTCTGGGTCCGCCCTGTATCCGGTGATGCATTAATATAAAATCGTTCTCTGTCACAAGTGAGAAACACTACAAATCAAGTTGACTATACTATATGTCTTGCCGAAAGAAAGATTGTCAGTGTAAATGAACTAATATATTGCCCAAGTTGTCAAACCCGGCCACTCACTCACTCCTTCCCACGTGTCTATTCAAGTTCTTTCTTCCTCCTCTCCCGAGTACTGCTCTATATATCTATCATACTAGCTAGGGATGGAGAGAGCAATATTTTTTTTAATAGTTTTCAACTTTAGTTCTATGATATCATTCCTCTACCGATCACGCGGGCTTGGCAGATCGAGAGAGCAAATTAATTAAGAGAATCATGGTTCTACTCCGTGCAGCTGACGGCTTGATTCTGTTGCTGCTTGCCTCTGTGTTTCTGAGTTTTGCATCATCAGCGCGCTTCATAACACCAACAGGTTTGTACCTATCAATAGTTTCAACTCAACTCAACTGCTGTATCTTTCTAAAACGGTAAATACATATCATGTCGACTGAAGGTGGTGTGGAGTGGTTCATTGCTTGGTTCAAATGTCGTGTTCATCGAAGATTCAAACAGTAACAATAATAATGTCCCTGTTGTACGTTGGCGTACTCAATTCCATGTGATGTGATTCCATACATGTTTCGTCTTTCTTAGCTGTTGAAATCAATTGGAAAACGACAATATTTCATTTCGAGAATTCTGGCCAATACGACAAGACTCAACCTTTTCGTGAATGAATTCACTTCTTTTATTTGTTTTTACTCTCCAATGAGTACTAACTAACAAGCTAGCTAGCCAGGCCTGGCCAGACCAGTGGTCACCACCGGCTTAATTTCGTACATGAATATAATGCCCCAAACTAGCTCAAATGAAGTTTTGTCAAATCACCTCATGAATGTACTTGTTTATTGTTCATTATTTTGATATAATTAGGCGAAGAACAACTAACCGGAGATGATGTCGTCGGAGGAAAAGAAACGATCCGACTCCGACATGAGGTGTTATTGAGTAGTAGTAGCAGTACTGAAAGGCGCCAGTTGATTGATCCTGGCGGTCATCCGAGGGTGCATCTCAACGACTACGATGATGCATCGGCTAATCCAAAACATGAACAAAGAAGTCGTGGCCGTCCCGGTGGACGTCGGTGGTGGTCCAACTCTTCTCATAGACATTGATTTTTTTTACACACCTTCGATGTAATATTATACATTTAATTTGATTAGAAGAAAAAAAAAACTTGAATCCATGTTTTGTAAGACCAACGGACACATTGTGTGGATGGCAATTATATTATTCACCATCAAATATGACAACTATTTAGCACATATTATTTGTCGTTACTTAAATGGTGCAACATTTTAGTCCGCTTTCTTTATTCTATATTATATGGTGTTGCAAACGTATATATTTGTCATATGTCTTCTATACCAAATGATGTAAAATTCCAAAGTTTGTTTTATATCAAATGGGGCAACTTTTTCATGTCAACCTGTTTGTACCGTACATTAGATATAAAAAATCAAACGGGGCAAGATCCCCACTTGCTCCTATTAATCGACATCAAACGGGACGTGTCTTTTTAAACTGCACCAATTCTCATGGATATCATAGGCGACTTACTGTTGCATTATTTGTTTTTTGTTAATTGAGGCAACATCTGTTGCACTATATTCGAGTTTATTGAATGGGGAGATCCATACTGGTTGCAAAAAAAAGTGTCGGTATAACATCACATACTATAGATCTATACAGACACGAGTCAAGTGTTGACATCCCATGGTAGAGGACTGAAGTAGGGGACGGAAGGTCCTGAGTTCGAATCCTCTTACCACCCCTTTGGTAGGGAAAGGAGTTTATTTCTCTTATTACTTATTCTGGGGAGTGGAGGAATGGAGTTTTCTCTCCGATTACCCACCTGGTGAGGAATGAAGTGCCGTGAAGGACGGTGGTTGGGGGAAAGGAGTTTACTCTCCGATTACCCAACCTGGTGGAGGAATGAAGTGCCGTGAAGGACGGTGGTGGGGAAAGGATTTACTCTCCGATTACCCAGCCTGGAAGAGTCGTCAGAGATGCAAGGGAGGTCGCCGTGAAGGACGGTGGTGGGGGGAAAGGAGTTTACTCTCCGATTACCCAGCCTGGAAGAGTCTCAGAGATGCAAGGGGGTGCCCGTGACGGACAGTGGTGGGGGAAAGGAGTTTACTCTCCGATTACCCACCTGGAAGGTATAAGAAGAGGTCAATGAAGGTCCCTAGGACAAGATTTCTAGGCTTTATAGTAGATGTATGTGTAAGGTAGGACTAGAATGATTATGTAAGAGTGAGTCTGTATCCTTAAGCGGGAAAGGCATTCATGCCTCAGTACTGCTATGTAAGCTGGGCAACCAGCCAATTATCAAAAAAAAGATCTATACAGACACTTACAATGTGTGTCAGTAAAGGCTTCTTATCCCCCGATCCAGGATTTTTCTGCCCGTTACACTTGGAACGTGCCTCACGCGCTACCTCCAGGTTAACTTCTTCTTCTTCCTCGTGCGATTTCTCCATCCCAACCCTTTCTCCGGCGTCTTCCTCTTTCCTCACTAGTACAAAAAAGGCCTATTTCAGCGGTTCTTAAGGGCCTATTTCGGCGGTTATGAACCGTCAAAATGGGAACCGCCGAAATAGATCTGAGAACCTATTTCGACGGTTTCATAACCGCCGAAATAGATTCCCACTGACATCAACCACTTACCACATCTATCTCGGCGGTTCTTAGGTAAGAACCGCCAAGAAAGGTCCATTTTTTTCACCAGGGTAGCTCTTTAAATACCATATACACACCTCAATGTTTCAAGCAGACTTGCATGTGTATCATATATGTAACTGCTAGGACAAATGGGCAATCAATTCCACATTCCGTAGCCATCAACAGGGCCGGGTCAGAGCCCAATAACTTACTTAACAAATTAACTAAATCATAATGTAAAAATAAAGTTTACTTTGTTATACCGTAATACTAAAATACTAATAACCTCACACATTAACTACTAATGTGATGAGTTACAACTATTCAGCTAGAAATGCAAAATCAATTAACGAAGTTTGTGATGATGTATTCGTCCCAATCCTCAAGAATCTCGACAATGTGTGAATCTTCAAATCGATACTGTCATTTCAAAAGCCTGAAGTAGGAAAAAAACAACACTAATTACAAACTACATGAAATACCCCTACTTAATTAAATGTTGATTAAACATATATCAATTAAATTAAGGCCTAAACATGCCTTAAAAATAAATTAAAAACAACAAAGTTTAACAGAAAGCAAGAATTACACCCTTTGACCTTTTAGGGAGATTAAATATCCAAACGAACTCCGTTTGACCTAAAATCTTAACCTGAGCCTTATTACACATAAATGAACACATTAAAACCGTTTCCAAGGGAAACCAAGCTCAGAAACGCACTCGGACATAAAATGTGCACTAAGCTTCCTTAAAACACATTTTTGTGAGATTGTCTCCAAAATGAGTTTTGTTTAATTTTAGGGTCTTGAATACCCTTAAATATACTAATGTGACATAATGTACCACATTAGAATGCCTAATTCAAGTTTTCAAAAAAATCAAAAATATATGTGCCTTGATTATGAATAGTACTTTTATAACATGTAATTCTGTAATCTAGTCAAGGGTCAAACCCTTTACTTTGACCTTGACCACCATGTGCCGTTTAAATGGGAGTATACTCTATACCAAGTAACCGGTCACCTATATACTTATACAACCCTTGCATAACCTTTCTTAAAGTAAAGATTTAAATTATCTTATTACCTTAACAAGTCAAACTTTTTCTTATGCCTATGACCATGTATTACCGTTGAATTAATGTTCTCCCTAGCATATTAGCTGGCTCCAAACAACTAATCATGACTCAACATGGTTGCTTTTATAAAGTAAGTATAAGTAATCGATTATGTCATTAAATAAATAATTCATACCTTCCTACCCATCTTTATCATCACCACCTGCTTTGACATGTTATTTTATCCATTTGCAGTCTTTGAGCAACTGTTAAAAGTCACCGCTACCTACTCTGGTAATAAAGGATCTGTGACATCGACATGTCCAAACATAACATACATCATGGCCAAAACAAATTCGTTCCCTTACCGTAACTACTGCTTTATTACATAAATTAACCAACCTACTTTCCACCGTAACCACCCATATCCGCCTGCTCCCTGTGTCACCCTGATCCATTAGCAGGCTCTGATTTATTAATTGTTATTCTATAAGTATGGGTTTATATACATGCCCATGCTCAAACGGTTTCCCACATAGATAAGAAAAAAAATTGTCTTGACTCTCTTACCAACCCACACCTACTACAATTATCTGTCGGTTTCTTTTTCCCCCATGACAATACCTTTTCTTCTCCTTCCAACGTAATATCCCAGCTTCTTCCTAGCTGCTCCATAACCGAGAGCATACCCACCTTCCATGGCTGCTATCCCAAGTTGTAGGTAAGTTTCCATGGCAAAAACATAACCAATCTTCTCCTCTTTTCCTCCTCTCTTCAAAGGACTTATTCATCCTGATTTTTATACAGCAAGATGGCCTGTGTTGGTGTGTGAAATGAGGAGGGTACTCGGCTAAAAATGAAATACCCCGAACTTAAATATAGTGATTAAGATTATTCTAATCCGTATTTAAGAGCCTAATAATGCTTAAGTAATATTAGTAAGGAAAAATAAATCCAAGAGAAATAAAGAAACACTTAAAAAGCGAAAAATGCTAAATAAGCATTAAATAACCAGGTATGAGACCTCGGTTAGTATTAATGGATTCTAAAGGCTTAATGAGGCCTAAATAATATATGGGAACAACTCCGAGAAAACGGATCCAAATAATGTATTAAAACGCTAATAGAGCTTTAGCGCACGTTTTTCGAAAAACCCGAAAACGTGACTTTAAGTGGTCAAACGAACCCGTAAAAATTATAAATCAATAAATAACAATAATTAAGCGTTAATGGGAGCTTAATAACCAATAAAATTAAAGAAACGAGAAAATTCCGGAAAACGGGCCCGGTTAGTGAATAGTACCGAAACCGGGTAAGATAACGAGCGTTTTCTGTAAAAGACAAAAAAGCTCCAACTAGTGCACAGTAGGGGGCCGATTTTTAATGGGTTAAATAGCCCTCTCTCACACACACACACTAGCTAATTAAATATGAGTCAAAAAGCAAAAAGTGAATAAAAGTAAAAAGGTACCCACCTTTTCTCTCACCTCACCTTTCTCTATTCTCTCACCTCCCTCCTCTCTTCCAGTGATTTCTCTCTCCTTCTCCCCTTGTAGCTGGTGATTTTTGAAGCTCCAAAGGAAGCTTCAATGGCTTCTCCACTTTACCTCCATGCTCTACCTCCATGTGAGCTCCAAATGTAAAAATAATTACATATTCTTACTCTCCTCATCATCTTCTACACTTCTCTCTTTTCAAAATCCAAAAATGAGGAAGTTCATCTCCATGGGTTTTCCCCATTCAAAGAGAAAATAGCATCAATTGGTAGCTTGGAGTCTCCTCTCTCCATTAAGGTAAAAAACTACATGAAAAACTCATGTTTTCTCCATCTTTCTTTACAACCGATTTCTACCCCTTTGTAATGCCTTGTTTTCTCTCTCTCTTTTGAGCATCAATTCAACCTTGCAATGGTGGTGGAATCACCTTCTTGAACCAAGGGCTAAAACCCCTCCTAAAACATTCCAAAGGTAAACCCTAGAAATTGTGTTCTAAGCATTTCAATGAACTAGCATTAATATAAGGGTTAGTATTTTAATTACACTTGTTTTGTGTGCTTTGGGTAATGGGGATGGAGTTTGGCAACTCTATTCCCCATATGGCCGTTTTTGTGCAAGAAAGAGAGGAAGAGGAGAATTGGAAAAGAAAGAAGGAAATAAGAGCTTAAGGTAAGAGCTCTTTCTTAAATGCTAAGTTTAAATGCATTAGAGTAATGGGAATGGGTAAAACAAATTAAAGAGCCCAAAATATTGTATTAGTATTGTAGTTGAGGAAGTTTGAGAATTTGTGAGCAAGTATGTGAATTGTAGGCCTTGGAGCCAAATGTAATGTGTATGTGTATTAGTATTGTTGTTTGATGGAGTATTGATGTATTGGGATGGATTTGTATGGCTTTGATTTCTGGTAGTACCCTTGAATGGGTGTGGCTAGATTAGGGATGAATTTGGTGAGAAAGTATGTGTGTGGATGAGTTAGAATTGTAGGTAAACTATGGCGAAATTTTAGTGGGAAATGTGCATTATGGATGACTTGGTAAATGGGAGAACCAAGGTGTGTATTGGATTGAATGAGGATGTTTAGTAACCATGGAATGGTAGTTGTAGTATGAGAATATAAGAGGGTAAAATCTGTAGCAAGAGGTGTTGAAATGCATTGGAGAAGTTAGGAAAAATTAGTGTGCAAGAATTGGTAAAATGAGTGTTGGACTTGTGTATTCATAGTGTAGATGCTTGAGAATGAATTGGAATGGTAAGATGGAATTAGAACAAAGTGCAAAATGCAAAGAGGAGTGTAGGAATGCACAAGTGTGCAAAGTGTGAAAATGTGAATGGAAACTTGTAGAATTTGAACAAGAAGTTGAGTAAGTATTGTACCATGGATTTAAGGAGTTTTAGTGAGTGTTTAAGTGTGTTTAAATATGTACAAAACATGTGGAAAGATTATGGAATGATTGGAGGTGGATTAAGGGTTGATTAGGGGTTGAAAAATCCATCAAGTAACAGGCTTTAGCAGGGTCCGGAACTTAGGATAGGCACCAAGTCCCGGACCGCATCAGAAAACGCTTCGAGACTGAAAATAGCATTGGTCCGGGACCTAGGTCCAGGACCAAGTCCCGAACCACAATGGAAAATAGCCGAGAGTTACTTCATGGACCAGTCCCTGGACCACCCCGAAATTGTTGCAGAAGTGACTTTTAGGGTTTTAAACATGGGGGATTGATTGGTAATGGTTTTAGAAGTTGTTAAGGCCTTGTTTTGGTGACCTTTAAAGGCCCTAAGAAGTGTAAACAAGTTGAGAAATAATTAAGGAAGTTGTAAGTTTAAGAACATTAAGTTAAACCGAAACAACGGATAACGGGGTAAGTACGGGAGTAGTAATTATGTATGTATTGTAATACTTAGTATTAATTGAACCATTTGGCATGTAGTCATTGGTTCGAACTAGGACTCGAGGAAAAGTAAGGACTAAGGAACAAGGAGACACCCGGTAAGTAAATTCCAAAAAGGTATGATTTCTTCATGCTATGTATCCTAACCTAGTTACCCCGATTTGTGTGCTTATTTGATCACCTAAATAAGATAAATGCATGAATCGGACTATATTGCACTTACTTGTGCTTGTTTAAATTGTTCCTGATATATTCGTCTTGAACATTTAGTTTGTATAATTCATGAAATGAATGGATGATGATGAAGTGTGTATATACCTTGTAATGTAATTGTGTAATGTATTATAACTTGTATGTATGTGTATGGGAGTATTGAATCATTGTGTGGCTTGGATGTGAATGACTTCTACTAATTCCTAACTACCTAACTCCTAACGTAAGTATTGAGTAAATTGGAATGAGTAGAAGTCCGATATAGTTTCGGCCACGCGTGAGGATGAGGAGACACAAGAGGTTGGATCCAATTCCTGGTTCTTAAGCTGGTCCACGGCCCAAACCCCTTAAATGGGTAGCATCCTGGATTAGTGAACCAAGTAAATCCCGGTGGTGGGACAGAGTAGTCCCCGGGCCGGAGGTCCCGACGACTTGACTTGAGTAAGTAGTAAGTAAAGTAAAGTATTGTATGAGTAATGGTCTTGGCTGGTGTAAGTCATTGACCCCGAGTAAAAGAGTAATCTCCACCCGATTAACCCGGGTGGACAAATGGAGCTAACAAGTATTGTGAATTGTGTATGTATTGCGTATGCATTGTATATGTATTGTGTATTTCGGGAAAGGTAAGTAAGTATCGGTTGCTTGTATGGTTTACCATGTATGTATTGAAGTGTATGTATGTATTCCTTGCGTAAAGTATTGTAGTATTATGTATGAAAGCATGTATGTATGTATGTATGTATTGTAAAATGAATTGCATGTATTCGACCAAGTGGTCGGCGTACCCTCGCTAGTACGCGGGGTATGCGGAAGTCATATGCAGCGTAAGCTGAGCCCCTAGGGGCAACGTTTTTAGTGTGCAGGTACTCGAAGCGGATATGGCCACAGTAAGAGACCGGCAGTTATGTTTATGTAGCTAGAAAGGAATTATAGACAGTAGCGAATGGAATAAGGCTTGTAGCCTTCGATGTAGAAGTGTACCAAGTGGTACACCCCTTGTACTTAGAAAGTAAGTATCTTGTGAGGAATGGGTAGATGTAGACTCTTAATGAGTATGTATGAAATTGAAGGAGGTATTGTATTTGTATAAGGATCTTAGTAAACTCGGTGTATTATATCGTATTAAACTTATTGAACATTGTATGGAATGGAGCATTGTAGTATTTGTAGGTAATTGAAGTATGTATTGTAATTGTGTAGTACTCGGATATTCCGGTCCATCAGACCGATGTTGTATGTAGTAGTAGCCTCGTTAGTCACGTGGGTGGCTAACGGCATTGTATCACCCGCCCTTGTGTAAGTATGTATCCGCTGCGTGAGTATGGATGTATAAGGAGATTGGACGGTGATGACGGTATTAGCGGTAGGGGTGTTACAAAAAACCAGAGAAGGAAGGAGAAGTAACATACCAGCAAAAAAACAAGGAAGAAACCTGCATAAAACTAGCCTAAATCTCTACTATATATTACCGATTTTCTTCCTGTTGTTCCCAGCTCTTTAAACTCTTCTCCTTGCTCCTTCCGCGTACAAGACCAGAAGAAAAACGTTCATGGTCCATGCAGTGGTAACGTCCATACAAGGAGTTTCATTTCCATCTTCTCGGTAGGTTTTTTTTCCCCATTTATACCTCTGGTTCTACCGGTAACATACTTCCAGCTTCTTAGCTTAAATCCTGGTTATCTTCTTGCAAAAAAAACAGAGGAGAAACCTCCTAGTTCATGCAGTAGCAGAACCCATGCAACTCTCTTGCTGTACCAAGCTACGGTAAGGAAAATACCACTGCTTTCCTTCCTTGCTTTACCGGTAATATTTCTAGCTAGTCTTGAGCTCTTTCTCTATTTTCTTTCACGTTCAAAACCAGAGGAGAAGTGCCCAGACCTATGAAACAGAAGGATCCAAACAAGTACAAGTAAACCTCCTTGTTGTACCAAGCATCGGTAAGGAAAAAAAACTGGTCATCTTCTTCTTCCTTCTACCGGTAATATTACCAGCTCCATCTAAGCCATCCTCCTTCTGTTTCCTCCACGTACAGAACCAGAGGAATCCCCAGCTTATTCACTGCCTTCTCCACGTACAAAACAGAGGGAAAACACCCATGCTCTGTGCAGTAGCCATACCCATACAAGGAGCTCCATCTTCATCCATTTCGGTAAGGAAAAACCATGCCCATTTCCTTCTTGTATTACCGGTAAAACACTTCCAGTTCTCCTTGCTTAAATCTCTGCTTTCTTCACGTAAAACCAGGAGGTTCCCAGCACTTAGTGAAGGAACAAGATCCCAGCAAGGACTCCTTTTGTTGGTGAGTTTCGGTAACAAAAAAATTACCATTCCTCACTGATATTTACCGGTTACATAGTATGTTTTACATGGTGTTTTAATACTTTTCCTTGCCTTGAAAAAACAGGCGTGAATAGCCTCTAAGGTCAGCCCATATTAAGGTATATACCATGCCTTTTACTAAGCATAAAACTACCCTTAATGATCCTTATGTTACATGGCTGATATGTGTTCTTTTCCATGCACAAAATGCTGTCGCATGGTGCTGTTACCATGGGGAAATCCTACAACAAAAAAAATGAAGAGAGGAAGCTTAAGGATATACCTAACAAAGTAAGGTAAATCTACCATTAAATGCTATCATAATTAAGCTTAAGTGTTGGTTATGTTTGGAAACTAATTCAAGGATTTTGTAAAAATAGGCCGAGAGCCTAAGGAGGTGTTTGGTGTGCTTGGAGGCTGTGTGGAAGATTTTAGCTGACTAAAAATCAATGTAAGAATACTTAACATCCTTAGTATATAGTTGTCATGTCATTATGCTAATTAAAAATGAAGGCCGTGGGATTTATGGGCATTATAAAATTTAATTATGTATTAAAATGTTTAATAACATTTTTAGTTGATAAGGTAAGGTTGGATGACATATTATGTCATAAGGATTAATTAAATGATTTTAGGAAACATTAAAGAAAAACTATACATTAAGCCGTAAGCAATATAGTTCTTATGACATTTATGTTTAATTTTATCCAATGTTAATTAATGTAACAAGGCCAAGCACTTTAGGCCATTTAATTTAATTGCTATATTAAGTTAAAAATGGATTTAAAATGAATTTAGAACAAAAATAAATATTACCGTAATGGTTTGGGGTTGAATTGCAATTTAAATAAGTTTTAGAGACTGAATATAAATAAAACCGAAAACTATATGTTAAAAGAGTTATTCTATGAATTTTATGGAGTTTTATAAAATATGGGGGTCAAATGGTAATTTTTGAGGAAGTGTGGTCAAAACCGCAAATACATAAACCTATGGTCAAACTAGTGTATATTGGGTCAACATTGACCAAAATAAAAGCCTTGACCAAATTTAATGTCATAAATAATTAATTTATGAACTTATGTTAACATTATAAGTGAAATGTTGAATTTATAAAACGGATGGGGTTTAGAATGTAAGTACCAAAAAGTAAAGGTATGATTTGGTTAATATGATGATTTATATCCTAAGTATTAAATTTGGTAATTTTTGGATACTTAGGAATATATGCATTCAATACTACCTCGTTTTGGGATAGGATGGACAATTGAAGCCTAAAATATGGGAAACAATAATACCCTCAGCTCCAACTCACCTATCCGCTGCTTACAACTTGCTTGCTGTTGTATTTTTGTCATTTTCTTCTGCCAACGCTTCCAGTCGTCAACTTTGAAAATTCAGCATTCTCACCCTCCTGGCCTCCTCTCCATTTCCGTCCCCGTTTCAGTCTTTATCCTCTCTCCTTTCTTTATGCGTTCTAGACTTTCGATTCAATTTGCTGCGCTGCGACTCTGCCAGTCTGCCTTGCGCCTTCTACGCCCAGCCCTATCTTGCTTGATATCTTCGACTTCTTCAATCTCCTCTTGGACCTCTTCTTGTTTGTGCTGCGCCCCTCACTACTGCTGCCTACTGGAATCTGCTGCTCACCAGAAAAAAATTGAAACCGGCAATACTCTATCTTCTCTCTGGCGGTAATACTCTATCTTCTATCTGGCGATAATACTCAAGTCTTGAACGTATCTATAATCTATCAGTGTGAATAATTTCTGGAAGTGCTCAATTAGTCATTGATTTCTTTTGTCCACAAATTTCGAACAAGGTACGGGAACTGCTCAAGCTCCAGTTCAAATCAATCCTATCCTGAACTAGGGAACTGAATCTGGAACGGTAATACTCAAACTTATGTCTCTGTGCAAATGATTCCTGCAGGTGCTCAATTGACTAATTTGAATATGATATCTTCTGTCGCATAATTCAGAACAAGGAACATACTTGCTCAACCTCAATTCGAACAAGGAACGGGAACTGCTCAAGCTCCAGTTCAAATCAATCCTATCCTGAACTAGGGAACTGAATCTGGAACGGTAATACTTAAACTTATGTCTCTGTGCAAATGATTTCTGCAGGTGCTCAATTGACTAATTTGAATATGATATCTTCTGTCGCATAATTCAGAACAAGGAACATACTTGCTCAACCTCAATTCGAAGCAACCCAACTGGCGAACTGAACCTGGAACGATGTTACGGTAATACTAATACTAAAACCTATATTTTTGTCTCTGTGCAAATGATTTATTGAACATACTTGCTCTGCAGTCTGCACCGTAAGCTTTGAAGCATTATTATTTTGTTTTGGAAATTAGATTAGATGGCTAATGTGAACATACTTGCTCTGCAGTCTGCAGTCTGCACCATAATCTCTGGCAATTATAACTTCTGTTTTTGATTTCTTTTGTGACTGAAGCAACCCAAACTCATAAGTTGAACAAGCAACGTACCTGCTCTGCACCTCTGTTGATTTTCTTCTTTGTGTATATGTGCCTCTGCAGTGCTGATATAAATCAGTGGAACATCTCATCTCTCACACCAGATTGAAGAGTGGGCTGCTGAATTCTAGAATTGGTATTTGGTAATCTACTAGAATTTATCTTCTCTCTAGCAATTATAACTTCTGTTTTTGATTTCTTGTCGCAATTTGAACTAGGAACTTACATGCTCTAAGGATAGATAAATGTTAATACGACACCCTAGCTGATTTTTCTGAAACTTTTAGAGAGAAACACAGAATAAAACGTGCTATAAAACATTCCAAAAGAACATACCTGTATAGATTCCACCTCAACTTCACGTAAGTTGTTCTCAACCCCTTTGGTATAGTCACGAAGTTTTATACCTTTGGAAAGGATGTTAGTTACCACCTGCGCAAACACATATACACACACATGAATAAATTGCTTAACTAAATTATTCGTTACCCTTTGAGAATTCTACTGATTTTTCATTATTGAAGAAGTCCACTGTTGGAAGATGATCAAAGGTGGGTATCTTTCCACAAAGCTAGCATATAATGATGTTGGAATATAATATAATCTTGGTAGCTAGATTATTCCTTATTTGGTTGTGTTTGAGCCGACTCATTAACCTACTTACTTCTAGTCATACATATGTACAAAATCCGGGTAGGACTCAATTAAGATCAAATGCATGTATGCTTGGAAATTCTCTCGTTGTGATCTTACTATTCTGGTCTCTAGAACGAGATTGGGTTTCGACTAGACAAATTGATCAAATATATACTCTTTATAAGTAATACGACACCCTAGCTGCTAGCTGTATTTATTAAATAATTTCTCACCGACGTTGTATATAAAGCTATAAGCATAGCTAGTAATTATTAGCAAAATGATATAATTTTTATCTAATAAAAATATCGGTTTAAAAAATCAGTTCAATTCATGATATGATTATATTATTTCATCTATTTTGTTTTATATAATCCTATTGTCATAAGCTTGTCATGTTTTGTTGTAAAAATAAAAAGGGGATTGACTCACGTATAAGCCTTTTATGATTAATGCAAGTGGATAATTAGATGCTATGACATTCGAATTATATGGAACTAGACGAAGAAAATACATAAATAACTGATAGAATCATGCCTACTGCTAGTTCTCATTTATAACAAGTACCTTGGTAAAAAATTTCCAAACTTGAATTACTCGGTTTATGATCCATCTTCTGTATTTACCCTCCATGCACTTTTCATAGGGTCCTTGTAGCAAATCCCTTTTGTTGATCTCTCATAAATCTGTGTCCTCAATGTCTTTAGATTATTTGACAAAATGCATTATGAATATTTTGTCATGAATGACACCTGATCTGAAATTATTTAATCTTAGATCTGAAATTATTTAATCTTAGCTCATATGACAATGATATAGTTCTGTCTAGCTAGCAATTTGTTTGCTGTTTTTTACCTCTTTACTGTTTTTCTAAACCTGTATTCTTGCTCATTACTTTGCTACTACTGTTGTAAATAATTCATACTTGCACACATACTTTCTAGTTTCTACACTCTAAATTACTTCAAAATATCAACTGTTGTGTGTGATTTTTACCGAGATTTCTATGATGCAGAATTGCATATGGCTTCTAGGGGTGTACATGAACCTCGCAGACGCAGTCGCAGGTTCCCAGTGCAAGTTCTTACTCTTGACTGAAACTTGGAGCTCAAACCACAAACCCATGCATAAGACAATTGAGGAAAAAGAAAGGACATTATCTTTACCTCCCCCTTCCTTTCTCCATGAGATGACTTCAAAGCCACCGCCGGCGATGTCGCCGGAAGCGGAGTCCATTCAACGCTCACTTGATGAAATCTGCAGCGTACCCTCTGACGCCTATCCCTGGGAGAACCCTCGCCGGTTTTCCTCCCTTGCTCGTCGTCTCCAGCTCGCTCTCTGTCATCTCGTTCGCTCTCCACCGTCACCGGACCTGACCTGCTCCACTACAGTCCAGACTGTCCTCAAAGGGATTGCGGTAGACCTCGGTAAGGTGGCCGAGACTGTTGCGGTATACAGGGAAAGGAGTAAGGTGTTTGTTCTTATTAATTGCCACCCGCTCTGCTCTGCTCTGCAAGATCGTGCGTCGGCTATTGGTAGCTGGCTGGCGTTACTAGACTCTGTACTCGCAGACTGTGGCTATGACAGCTGCCAGTCCGTTGCCGATCTACGTAAAAAGATCGCTGATCTCTCAAACGACTTGAAACAAGCTCAATTTAGAGTAACATTCTGCTCTCTCCTCCCTCTCTACTTGCTCCTTCCCTCTTCCACCGATAAATGATTATCTCTTTGTTTACTTTTTCGTTGACGTGCTTGATTTGGTGGATATTGTGGTTGGTTCCAGGTTACAAAGAACGAAGCTAGGGTTTATTGTACGTTGCAGAAGGAAGGACAAGGTAGACCGACGACTCGAGCAGTCCAAAGCGCGATAATCATGGACTTAGCTCGAGCCCTTGGAGTTGATTCCACCGACTACACCGAGTTATCTGAGCAAGTTAAGTTACTCAAAAACGATCTAGCGCGGTCGAATTCAGTGTCAGAGAGGCGCATTTTAATATCTCTGGAGAGAATAATGACCACTTGGTCGGTTGAAGACAGTAATCCTGGTCTAAGCTTAGCATTTGACGATGAAGACGGGTCCCATATAATGCCGTTCAAGAATTTCATATGTCCATTGACGAAGGAAGTCATGAGGGATCCGGTAGTGCTGGAATCATCCCAGACATACGAGAGGGCCGCGATTGAGTACTGGTTCCAGCGGTGTTTGGAGGATGGTCGGGATCCTACCTGTCCTGTGTCGGGGCAGGTGCTGAAATCATTGGAGCAGAAGCCAAATATTGGGTTGGCAGGTGCAATTGAGGAATGGCTTAACCGAAACATTGATATCCAGATTAAGCTGGGTTTGGAGTATCTTAGTGAGGATAATGATCCTTCGAAAATGGGTGAATTTGTTGAGAAAGTGTTGGACAGTCTTTACAAGATATCAGAGGAACATCCATCAAGTAGGTATAAGATAAGGAATGCTGGGATTGTGGTTTTGATCACTAACTTGTTGAAGAATGGTTTGAAGAATTCTGTTGGATCTCAGCTTAGATGCAAAGCTCTGATGGTTTTGCTTTCCATGGCAAGTGACCAAGAGAGCAAGGTGAGTTTTGCAGTCTTTTCTCTTAGAATTGTCTGCTTCGTTTTGGTTAATTATTGATCATACTGTCCAAATAGTTTAAAATCATTCAAAGGTATGAAGAAAAGTGATAATGATTTTCTTCTATCCTAGCATTTAGCTGTTCCCTGCCGACCTAAACAGAACATCAGATTAATGGATGAGGTGCAACTCTGTTTGTTTTCTGTTTTCTGATGTTGTTGACTTGGGGTAAATATGTTGACCGTTTAGTAGTTAGAAACTACTGCCTAGTGTCATCATTATTAGCTAACCAATTGTATATGTATATAATTCTAGACAGTTATGCTTGGAGAACGCATCACTAAACTGGTAACTCGAAGCCTTCTTAGTAGCTCAGACAAAGAGAAAGAGTGTGCACTGAGGTTGTTGCTCAAATTATCACAAGATGAAGCCACTTGTGTGAAGATTTCGTCCGAGAAAGGTGCCTTGGTTCTTCTGTCAAGCCTGGCAGGGAATCCAGAAGATCCTGTTATCTCCAATTTGTCTGAGAGTGTGTTTAAACAACTAGAGCTTGTTGTGGATAATGTTCAGGCTTTGGCTACTGCTGGGCGATTTGAACCTCTAATCAGTCGACTCTGTGAAGGTGGGTTGGGTCATCCCGTTTATCTTTCGGGGGAGAGAGCAGTTATTATTAGTATTACTAACCCATATGCATTCCCAGCGAAAACATACATCATTGAATTTTTAGGTACCTTGATTGAAATGAACAGATGATTCTTGGTTTTATTTCCTTGGAAAGTATATGATAAAGTTCTTTAATAAGTGACGTTGAATGAATGTTTGTTATAGGTCCGGATGATGTAAAAGCAAGGATGGCATCGATACTGGGACAAATAACTTTGACCAACAGCAACAAGGAACAGATTACAAGGCAAACTGCAAAAGCTCTCATTCACATGCTTTCTATGCCAACAGAGGGAATGATCTCAAGCTTGAGAGCCTTGAATAACCTCTCGTATTTAGATGACTGCGCGTCCATCCTAGTTCACTGCTCTGCTCTTCCTGCTCTGATTGCCATCCTTTTTGAAAACCAAGAAGATGATGCTTGTACTGTAGCTGAACATCAAGATTTGTCTGCTTCCGTAATTGCAAACATAGTATCAAAACCTGGTCATTGGGAACTAGCAGCCGCTGACAAGCAAGGTCATCGAATGTGTTCATCTTTCGTGATCTCTCATCTATTAGGAATACTGCAGGGTCCTGCGACCTCCAAATGCTGTATGTGCATTCTCAAAATTTTGTCGGGGATGGCTTCATCTGCTCACGCATCAGGTGATACGATCCTTCTTTGGCTTCTGTTGTTATAGATACTTTCTATCTGTTCTTCATAGTGAAACTCCTTAGTTTGGTGTTGGAAAAGCATTGGTCCCTCCAATTGTGTACTGGTGTTAAAAATTCTCATTATTTGACTGTATCAGAGCTGGTAGCAGTTCACCTGAAAGCAGGGGGTGGGATCAAAACCGTCATACAGTTTCTCGAGCATCAAGAACTTGAACTGAGAGCAACTGCTTTCAAGCTTGTGAGAATTCTATCTGAAAGTTCGAGTGAATACATCTCAGAAGAAATTAAAAGTCTCAACAAACTCCAATTGCTAAGAGACAAGGTACTGACTGCCGAATCAACCTGTGAGAGATCTGATGCAGCAAGAATACTTGCCAACTTGGCTTTGTCTAGAGATGAAGTGCAAGCATTTCTGGGAGATGAGTTCTTCAGATGGACAGTCACTGCCCTCAAAGAACAACCCCAAAGTTACAGTGGAAGGGGGGCTACAAGTTCTGCTCCGACCTCGGAATTAACCGAAGGCCTTCTCGGCATCCTGATACTCTTTGTGAGAGACTTGCAACAGCAATCACAATCACTCGTCAATCTCGTAAGAGAGCAGCAGATAATGTTTATTTTTCGTGAGCAACTGACTGTTCCCAAACCGAAATTCAAACAGCTGGGAGCACTAGGGTTGAAGTACCTGTCACAGCTCAGGGCCCTCATGATGTCTGAAGGAGAATCAGACCCACAGCCTCCACATGGACTTTGCTCTTCCATGGTGTTCCTATGTGGTGGTCGAAGTCAGAGGACCAGACTAGAATCAACTAGCTGTCCCATACACCATGTCATGTGTGATGAAGATAGTCAACTTTGCCTTCTAAAGTGCAAATGCATTGAACCCCTTGTTGCGCTTCTCATCAACGATGAGCAGAAAAGTGTTCAGGTCGCTGCTCTCAAGGCTCTGTTGACCCTAATTATAACGTCCGACTCCTCTTCGAATGGTGGTGGATTCTATCGTGCAGTGGCGGAGCTTGAGAAACTGGGTGTTGTGGATGCGGTGGTTAATTTGTTCACAGAGACCCGGTCCGGTGGGGAGCTTCAAGAAAAGACGTTGTGGATGTTGGAGAGAGTGTTTAGGTGTGAAGGTTCGAGTACGAGACATTTCTGCAACCAGGCACTGGTTAGAGCTCTGGTGGAAGCGCTTAAGCACGGAAATTCAGATAGCAAGAGGTATGCTCAAGCTGCTCTCACGTACCTACAGCAGCTATCTGGTACTAGCGGGAGCATGTCGAATCAAATCAGGGCTCAAAGGTAGAAGTTGGCATAGGTTAACAGTTTTGTAATTTAATTGTAGTTAAGCGTATAATTATCATGTAAACAGTATTCTTGCAAAATTTTGATTGCCAAAGATAATAAAATGAAACTAGCATCTTGAAATGACAGCGCCTTGGTGACAGATGGTAACCATGTTGCCAAAGCCGATAGGTACATGGACGTCACCATTTTTAGATTTACTTAGAGCGTGCAAAGGGCAAAACACAATCAAAACAGAGGAACTGGAGTGGTGCATATAAATAGATTTAATCCTTTCAATTGTAATTCTTTTCTTCCGCAAAAACACGAAAGAGTATCACCAACTAGTAAAGGGAAAAAAACAGAGAGAAACCAAAATTACTTTTGTGCTATTATGATCACCTTTAACATCGTTTGTATCTATCCGCACATCTCAGGTATTCCAACTGGAAATCAAGGACACCCAACATACATATCTTACACAGAGAAACACCAAGAACAAGGAATCTCGAAGTTGCAATGTAAATAATGACCTTTTAACTTGGTTCAAGTGCTGATCTTCTGTGTTTTTCCCTTCCCCCCTCTCTTCCTCTTATTTCCCTTATTCTGAAGGGGTTTGCCATTGCTAGACGGTGCTGAATAACCGGTCCTCTGATTTCCCTTATTCTGGAGGGGTTTGCCATTTCCCTTATTCTGAAGGGGTTTGCCATTGCCAGACGGTGCTGGATAACCCGTCAGTTTTTTCTCATTAACTTTGTTGTTCCATTTCTTCCCCTTGGCCCTATTTCTACCACCTTTGTTGATTTCATTTTTCAAAGGAGTTTCCTCATCACTCATCATCATTTGTTCATCCTCATTGTCAGCTTCAATTTCATCTTCATCGGAACTCATAACTAAGTCTTCAACAATGTCTTCATCAAATGCCGACCGCTCTGGTCTTTTCACCTTTTTCTTTCCACCCTCCTTCTCAGTTGGTTCCGCAGAACTGTCACCATAAACAATAAACACATGAGCCATCATAGACAAAAAGGAAAAGGGAAATGTCATACAATGGAACCATGAATCGGTATGGTTGCAACTTTGCCCGCTTGGCCTTTTTACCTCGTGGTCACCTTTCCTGCCGGTAACCATGAGGAGCTGAAGACTTTCTTAGCGCCTTCCTGCATATCTCCATCATCTTCTTCATCACTTTCAACAATCTTCTTTTTCTTGAAAACAGAAGCCTCAGTACCAACAACCACACTGGTATCACACAAAACATAGAGAAGGGTCCATCACCAGTCAATACTATTCGTCAAGATTAGATATCCAACGTACGTACAGAGTTAAAGAAAGGGATTGAACCTGGATTCCTTCAACGACTTGTCTCTCTGCTGCGCTTTAGAGGATAAGGTGGCAACATGCTTTGACAAAGGGCTTGCACCAGACTTCTTTTCTTCCTACAAGTTATTGTTTAACATACAAGATTTAGTCCTTGCAACGTGAGTCGAGCACATATCCATGAACAAGAGCTCTGATTAAGGCTGGATCATAGTAGCTATTACTTTAATAAACAAGTACATATTGTTTAGAACAAACCTCGAGGAAAGTGGTAATAGCAGGATCATTGGCTAGGAAAGACATCAATGCCCGCTTTTCATTTACAAAGACTGTATTAGCCTCAATCTGCAGAGAACCAAATGATGATGAAGCAACTTTCAAAAGAGCACCAAGGAGTAGAAAACCATAACCATACTATATCAAAGTCATTGGGGTAAATGGACGTTACCTGATGTACTAGCTGCTTGATATCACGACGGAATCTATCTACCTTTGTGCATTTGCTAAATGCACGTAATCTGACAAGTGGTATAAAAGACAACTCAGAGAACGCAGGCGAATAGCTCCATTGCACTAAGTGCAGTGCAAGCTGCTCAACCACAGAGGTAACACACGCCTCTTGGAAAGACCGTGTCATAAGTACTTGCTTTTTGACCTGCCATAGCTTGTGAGATTTAGCTGTAACAACAATTGCATAAATACCACAAACGTGTTGACAATTAAAAGTAGCATAAGGTGCAATAAACAAGCACCGATAAGATGCTACACTTACCCTCAACATCGACCGAATATCCACAGCTTCACCAATTCCTCCCTTTGGAGGCATACTCAGCTCCTTCATATCTAGCATATCCAAGAGAAGCATTGAAACTGGTATGAAGGTGTTGGTATAGGAAGCAATTCTATTAAGCATTTTAGCACAGCGTAACCGGAGAGGGAAGTATCTGGCAGAAGGGACTAAACGGGCAACTCCATATATTATTTGTGTCAATGGGTAGGCAAGGGGCCTGAATTCTGCGGAAGACGCATAAGCACAGACCGCACCAGTCCAAAGCTCAAGACAGTTTATATATTTCCACGCATACACCTTTGCATAAGCTTTCTACAAGAAAATAAAAGAAGCCAATCAGATATTGTTCGAAAGAGCATGTATGTAGTCAGCAACTTACATTCACACTTAAAAAGTAGAAGAAGAAACAGAATGAAACAATCTGTGGGAGACCTACCTTGCTGTCCTTCCTTTCTTTACTTGAACCAGGCTTAGTTCTCCTTGTTTCTTTGCTAGAATCAACCCTGGTTTTCGTGTTAAGTGCATCGCGTAAAACCATTGCCAATTGACGGATGTAACTAAAAGCATGTATGTAGGAAATTTGAAGATTGACTCTCAAAAGTTCAATTACACAGTTAGCGAGAAAGTAAACATGTTGCAACTGATGGGCATTTACAAATTGACAGTTAAGGACGTATGCTTTGTATATCCCTTTCACGCACTCTTCCGTGCACTCCGGACCAAGTCGCTTGCACAAGTCCATCAAAAACCGCAAAGAGGCAACAGGAAGATCACCCCCTCCAGTACACCAAAAATGGAGGACAACCTGCATATTATAAAAAGAATATACATTGAATGCATTAGATTGCCTGAATTTAACTTTTACCTAACCCAAGTACAAAATAATAATAGACAATAAAGCAAATACAACGCCTTCACATCTATTCACCTTGATATATTTCCTCAGCAAGCTGGGAAATGCGGCCAGATACACGGATGAGAGTGTAAGCCGTCGCAGGGTATATGATATCATTTGTGTGTCAGTCATCTGGTTCAAAACATGTAGGGAATTTCCAAGGTACGATTTCACCATTTGACCATACTTCTTCCATCGTTTAGTTTTCTTCAGTTCCGTAATGTAATCTCTGTTTCCTCCAGAAGAAGGCAGTTTCATCACATTCTTTAGGACTCCATGCATTTCACTCAGGACAAATGTCATGACCTTGTTGAAGACATTGCTGGACATCATGCGTAAATTTGTAGATCCGTCATCACTAGCATCATCACCATGATGGCAAGCTACCCTGAAGGCTTTAAGAAGCGATCTAACAGCACATATTCTTCCATTCTCTTTAGCATCCTTACACCAAGAATCAACCATGCCCGTAGTAAGAGCATCCTTGGCCAGTTTCTCTTCCTCCTCCTGGACAGTAACCACTCTTTCTTCATCACCATCACCATCACTATCACCATCACCCAAGCCGGTTCCATCACTTTCCTACACATTAAACTCTATTGGATACACCAACCTTAGATTACGGAACCAAACCTAAATATTTAGATGCAAGGAGACTCACATCAAGATCATCATCACTGAATTTGAAAATTTCCTTGTCATTTTGTTGCAAAAACTGGTAAAATTCTGGGTCCTGCAATAGAAATGAAGGAAAACGAAACCATCTATATGACATGTGGAAGAAAAAAAAAAGAAAGAAAAGTTGCTCATATGACGGAATGGAAACAAGATAAAGTCTTATAATCCTGAAAGAACACAGCGCAAAACTTAGTTTAGTATAAGCATCTTGCAAGTTACTATAGAAGACAAACCTTCTCCTTAAGTCTTTCCAACCGCTTACTTAGTTGTTTGGTTTCATGGATAACTGCGGAAGGATCCATTTTTGAATGGTCATACTCCTCATCTTCCTCTGAAATTCCATTGTCGACATCTACAACTGAAAAAAAAATTGAAACATTAAAAACAGCTTTATTACCCACACCAAAGATGGATTAGTAGGTGAGAAGATAAGATCAACAACCTTCATCCTCGACATCCATCGTTCCAAATTTACCAGAGGATGTCTGCAATGCGGCAAATGACACACAACACAATCGTCAAAGATGATATTTTGAAAAATGCATCATGTTTCATAACTAATAGTTGAGAGAGTCTAACAGCTTAATTTTGCTTATGAAAGCCCCCCCCCCCCCAGTCACTGCCTGTTAACAAAATTTAACTGATAAAAGAGAGTAGAAAAGAGCATTCTCAAGCAACATTCTTTTTATTGGAACTACAAGAGGTTTATCCAGCCTCTAAAAGACCCAAAATAGAGAGGATAGCTTAGAGTTGCAGCAGTAGCTCCAAATGTCACGCTGAGAGACTAATACGAGCCAAAAATAGAACTATAGCGAGAAGATTTGACGCGAAGAAACGGGTAACTTCACAAACAAACGCAAACAACAAATGAGACGAAACATCGATATGGTACTAGTTTTCACCCAAAACATATTTATCAGGAGAAGTAGAAGAAAGTGAAACGAGGTTGACTCAAGAGCTTTTCAAGAAGGCCAAAAAAATGCTGACTGAAGCAATAGAGTGCTATCCTAACGAGAAGAGGAAGACGATTACCGTGAAGAAGAGAGAGACGAGTAGAGCTTCGACGGCGTTTAGTGGTTGAGGAGCAGAAGCACCACGCCAGGGAGGAAAGGGTTTATTTTACAGGGAATTCTATTTTTGTGTTTTGTTATTTTTTTCGGGGTTTAACGGAGCCTGGGAGGTAGGGTCGGTCAATTCGGTTAACCGAAAACCGAATAAGCTAACCCATTCAGTTTTTTAACCGAATTACAGTATCATAACCGATTTAACCGAAATAACCGAAAACTGAAATTTTAAATTTTCATATAACTGATAACCGAACCAATTTAATTAACCGAATGACCGAAAAAACTAAAAAAAACGAGAAAACCGAAAAACCAAAATAATTAACAAAAACCGAAAAACCGATTAGAAGCTGAAAAACTGAAATTACACAACCAAAATATCCTAAAATAAACATGACGTACAATATTGTGTGACAAAGAGTAATTTGCAATATTCTCCCAACTCTACTATTTAGATCTGACTAGAATTATAAAAAAACCACAAAATAAGAGGAAACAATTCCAAAATAATACTTCCACAATTCTTGTTCAATCTATCATAGTTATGACATAAACTCTACATCCATTTTACTCAATCTTCCGCTTGATAAACCACTCCAGAATCCTAGTGATGCTCTCAACCATGAAACCCGCCAAGCAGAAATATGAACACCACTTGAAACAAGAGGAACAAAATGAACATTCAAACCAAAGACTTCAAAGTTAGCTAGAACTATAAGTCATGTTGTACTGTACTAGTGCTGATTTCAGTAGGAAAAAACTGTCCTCTACGTTTTCATGTACACCACAAACAAGATTATTTTAATAATTGCTTCTCTAGGAATCTAGAGAGTACAGGGGGGAAATGGAAATATTAAATGGCATATGTATTTATAATTGCATTAGATTATCTGATGTGCTTAGTCTACTTCATAAACTTGGAAAGAGGAGAAACAACATTAACCAACATCTGCAAAAATATTAAATGACATATATGAAGCAAATATGGGGATGCTTGTGTCACATTAAGTGCTGTATAATTTACCGCATCAAACTAGCTACAGAATAGATAGGTGGAAGATTTGTGTATACATTAAGTGCTGTATACTTTTTGCATATCTCAATTGCTCCACACGTTGCTGTACGATCAGTTCAACAGGGAAAGTTCTTTCAAAATTAATACTTAAGTGTTGTATACTTTACCACATCAAACTAGCTACAGATGAGCTAGTTTCAGCCCACACTCAACATCAGCCAAAACCATAAGGTAGAGAAATTATGTAACTCAATGCTAACTAGTGCAGATAGAATTTAACTAGTGCAGATAGAAACTATTATAACTATAGAAGTAACATTCTGCAGATAGAAACTATAGAAGACTAGTGTAGATAGAAGTAACATTATAGAATTTAACTAGTGCAGATAGAAACTATTATAACTATTTCCAGATAATGAGAAGCAAGCAACTTCATTCTCTGCTCACATCACATACGGCTAACGTCATGCTCAAACTTCTTTATATTTCTAATTTTCGTGATCGAGAGACTTCATCCTTTCACCCTCCCAACAAATCAATCGCCCAGTGAATGTGATTTTATGGATTTATTATTTCAATTCTCGATTTTGAAAAGGGATGAATTAGAATTTAAGTACGTATTTTATAATTTTTATGAAGATTACGTTAGCAAATAGCTTTATTTATTGTTATTCATAGGCATTATTGATGGATAAAGGATTGAACGTTGAAAATTATATTATAATGTCTTACAAAAGCTAATTGTTTGTTAATCAACTCATAATATGATAACTAACACATTTTACAAAGGTGGCGCTAGCTAGTTCTCGTCCATCAACTAGTTTTAACTATAATTTTGTTTTAACACAAAATAGCTGTCAAATTACACTCAACAAACATAGCTAATCTTTTCTATCAAGGGGCTAACAGAGTAGCTAAAGTTTTCAAACACTAATTCTAGAATCGAACAAACACTAATTCCATCAAACACAGATTTCAGAATCGAACAAATTAATTCCATCAAACAAACACTGATTCCAGAATTCAGACTGACAAGAAGTTAACCTATTTTGGTTTGCTTCTGCTGGCATGTCCATCATGAATATGATGAAGCTAAGTTTTAAGTGATTTTAAATCCAAAATTTAACCTATTACTCTGCATATAGAAAAAACGAAAAGTGCTATTGACAGTGTTTGGTTTAAGGAGTTTAAATTCTAATACCTCTTCCTTCTTCGAATTCCTATGGCGGGGCTTCTAGTAGAGGAGGTTTATTCAGATTTATTCTAGGTTCATGTTGGATATGTCTCTTTTCTGCTTTCTCAGCCATTGAAAGTTTGACAAGCCTAAATGAAGTATGACCTATTTGCCTGGAATTGAGTTGGCGCGACGTGAATGTACTTCTTGCTAGAGGTTAAGAGTACTAATTGATATGCCACCCCTTTTATACGGGGATATTTTATGTTAATAGGTGTTAACCTAACTTGAACCCACTGAAGTAGACAAAGATTTTAGAAGTCTATTGCTTTTATACAGATTGAGTAATCAGCTTATGCGTTAGGCTCTTTTCTACTCACATTATCAAATCACAGTTTACCAAACACTCACCGGTTAATGGAGGAGAATAAGGACACCAACCAGCGGCGCGCCGACGACTGTGTGACGGAGCTTTGCTGCGAGCTTGTGTCCGCAAGGTCGTGGAAGAGAAGGGAGGTGAAGAGGATAAGTGGAATTTGACGAAGGAAATGAGAAATGGAGCTCTGCTGTGTGGTTGTGTAAGATGATGGATGAAATGAGAAGTGGAGCTCTTCTGCGTGGTTGTGGAAGAGGAGGACAACAGGAGACTGAAGAACAGCGGCAGGCGGTGTAAGAGTTTGAGAGAGATGGGGGGTCTAACCCTAACATAAAGTATAAACACAGTGAAACAAGTCAAAACGATGTCTTATATATTTCGGTTATACGGTTAACCAAATTGTGTCTGTTTCAAACCCGAACCGAATAACTATTCGGTTAACCGTAAACAGAAATAATAAAATATGATTAAAAGTTTCGGTTAAAAATAATCAAAAAAATTATAGTTTTCGGTCAAAATGAATTAACCGAACCTAATAGACAGCCCTACTGAGAGGAGCAAGAAAACAGTCGGTTAATAGAGTGAACGAAAAAGATGACGAACATGGGCCGAAGGCATTGGGCCCATTGGGACTGCTAGGCTCATTTGTCAACTAAGAAAAATCAAGTTTTAAGACGAAGTAGAGTGAAACTGGGCCATTTGAGAAGCGATGGAAATGCTCAGTGATTGCTGAAAATGCGAAGGAGAGGACATTCATAACCCTAACATCCTATAATTTAAGATGGATGAAACCCACAAGAACGGGGCTACTAGTTCGGCCCCAGAATTCTCCCACCGAAACATTTAGCAAGCGGAGTATCTGGAATGAAGCTGGGCCAGGCAGATAGTCATAGACAACACGCAACTGGTAGAGTTAATGAATAATGAGCAACTGCATCAATGGCAGAAAGGGTATGACAGTAGGAGAGGACACGTCACATGTGGGTGATTCAGTGTATGGCTGGCTTAGGTTATATCGTATCTGATTAAAAGTCAAACCTGACTTTTTTTTGTACCGTTGGGCGGAGTTTGAAATGAGTGTAGTAGTAGTACAGGTACAGTTATAGTCTGAACGAATTATAATAGCAGCTTTTAACTTGAATGTTTCCAGCCCTGGTCGAGATTGAGGAATAACTTCTATGTATTCTCAAAATAACCATAACCTCATTCTTGATTAACCTCACACACTCAAAACTAACCTCAGATTACCCTTAATTCATTAATTACTAACAATCACTCCATATTCATCATGAGAACATTTATGTAGGTGTGATAGGAAGAAGAGAAGGCAGCAGCTGACAAGGGGCACTATGCTACAGCTTGTACGTTAAACACCGGAAACTACTTTCTGCTCATAGGCTTACCATTTGTTTTGATGGTACAAACAGAAGAAACAAAACCTCTATTGTTATCATTTACAGAGGAGGAGAAGAAAGGCTCATGTATATTACCGATTTTGCAATGAGTGATTTTTCAGTCCTTCCCAGCCAGGTGTACGAGAAGTAGTTGTTCTTGGTGGTTTACTTACCACTGCAGCAGCACAATAGATGCAACAAACGGAGATAAGGTTGGGTATATTAACGTGGCGGGAATGAAATGTTTTAAGGTCTCTTACCATTTGAAGTACGACAACAGAGGTATAAGTTCCAGAAAGATGGATTGTTTGAGTTGTAAAATTATTGTGAAGAGTATAAGGAGAACCAGCAGTAAGGATAGAAAAACAATTACCTTAGTATATCGACTGAACCAAGAATAAAACACCACTGTTATTCCCTCTCTCAGAAGTCGGTTTTATCCGCTTAAGAAGATGAGCAAATATAAATAAGGCTGGGTTCAGATTTAGCTTTGAATGCATAAGAGAAATCGTAAAGAAGGAACAAGATCTCACCTTGCTCGAGTTCAAACCTGATGCACGAGCACAACAGAGGCATGAAAACTGGAAAAGAATGAAGATGGTGCAGATACGTGTGTTCTTGTTTGTCGGCTGGTTTGGGGAAGTATAGAGTTTAAGAAGAAGAAAGAAGAGAAGCGGCTAAGCGTTGTTCCTTCCTCATTAGGGTATACAAAATCTTAAGTGTTGTTCCATCCTCATTAGCTGAAGAGAAATAGAAGATTGGAAGCATTGGGCATCTAAGTCCAATCGCCAATTAGGTCTTCCATGGGATGTGCTAAGTTTGGCCCTCTTGGCTCCTTTGTTGGGTAGTTTTGGACCTTCTTAATTGCTAGTTGATATTAGTAAGTTAACGTGGCCAAAATTATTTTTCTTCAGCGTTATTGAGTCATTTAAATGCTCATAGTTTATATTAACTTGTGAAATGAATTCACACGCTTCCATATATTAATTTATGCTATTATTTAGTGTAATATTATATATTACATGTGGCATAATTTTTATTATTTAATTATGCTCCTTAATCATATTCTTTAATTTCATAATTTTATATGAGATTTAACAACCTTTATGAACCTTATATTATTTATGTATTTATCATTAAGGTTCCACAAATTCTTAAGTTATGTAATGATTACATAACCTATTTTTGGAACATGTTAGCCTTAATAAATTATTTAATTAGGATACAATAATTTAATTAAATATTAGGGATATTTTAAGAAGGTTAAGGTCTACTACTTGGGTAAGGTTTTGTTTATTTTGGTAGTGGATTGGTGGTTTTCTGATTGGTGGTTCTTACAATTCTAGACCCCGAATTCGTTGACGGGGCTACGTGTGATTCTGTTGAGCTGTCCCCATAAGTGGGGAGTAATCTGGTAAATTTTGTGCTCATGTTTGCTTCCTTTACGTGGTTTGTGAATATTAAAAGATGTTTTGGAAACCCTGATTAGGGATTTAGGAATTGGGAAATTATATCCCGCGTGTTGTGAATTAATTTTGAATCTTACAATTGGAGTTTCGATTTTGTTTTATGGAGCCTTTCACTGGAACGATTGCTTGTTGGGGCCTCTTGTTGCTCCCTGAATATTGTTGGGGCCTCTTGGTGCCCCTTGATTATACATTAATTATTGGTACTTCGTACCCTGACTATACATTAATTGTTGGTACTTTGTACCCAGACTATACTTTTTGTGCTGCGAACAATGAAACACAGTTAAGCTCTATGATCTATTCCTTTAGGTCAGAAGTACCTTATGAGGGTGTGCACACTTAAGGACTTAGGGTAGGGGAATTATTGTTACGGTCTGTTCGTGGCTCTGTTTATGACTTGTGGTTGTTCCTGTTGAAAGCTCCCCCGATGTTTTTATTCTGGATATCAATTGTTGGTAAATGAGTTGTTTTGCCAAGAAAGGTTGCTCTTGCTAACTGTTTGATAATTAAAAGGTTTTCAAAATGTATTTTACATAATGAAACAGGATTTACTCAGTTTCACTGATTTGCGTGGTCCTTTCTTGTCTTTATATTGTTTTCGGATCGCAGGTATGAATTACGGAGGTATGGGACTGAGGATTACGCTACCACATAGTTTATGGTGTTGCTAGATCGTTGATGAGATACAAAATTTGGTTTGCGATGTTTTGGATATTTTTTTCTGATGAATTGTTACAAGTTTAGCCTGAGCACTCAAGGGGTTGAGTGTGGCGTTAACGCTCTGGATTTGGATTACTTTTCCGTTGTGGTTTTCATGTTGAACGTTTACCATATCTGCTTATAAATCTTTCACATTCAATTACCATTGAGATTGTGGTATTAATGTACACTTCTTGAAGTTGTTTCAATTTATTTTTTGCAGAATTGGACCTATCTGAACGTCTGTCCGAACATACAAGTTCATACAGGCCCCGAGAGCATTTTCGTTTTCGTAGTAATAGTGTGTCCGAACATCGGTTCGGACAGCATGCGAGGACGGGTCTGGAGTGTAATTCTCAGTATTAGTCCGAACTTACATGTCCAGACCACGTACTTGAACTTTATTGGAACTTGTGTCCGAACTTACATGTTCGGACGCTTAAGTTTAAAAGCTCTCGACTTGTGTCCGAACTTCATTGTCAGGACACAAGTTCGGACATCTTCCACTTTCTAATATGATTATAAAACATTCGAATTGTGTCTGAACATCAATGTCCAGACACAAGTTCGGACACTTTGAACTTCTTAACATGTTTAACTCTCGACTAGTGTCCGAACTTCAAAGTCCGGACATAAGTTTGAACAAACCTTCTTTCTCAGTTTTAAGACTCGTTTGAAGTTCGTTTTCGTTTTTGTTTGCAGCGTTAGATTCATATTGTCGTGTACTATCATATGAGGCAATATCTAGGGTGTTACATACAGGTCCCATGTTATACAGAAGACTAACAGGGAAAATGAATTTTCTAACACATACCTGACTAGATTCGTGTTTTAGTGTGCAATTGAGTCAGTTTTTAAATAGACCAACAGATGTACAAATGAAGGTTGCATTACATACCCTTAGATACATTAAAGGAACTTCTAGCTATGGGCTCATGTTAAACAGTTCTAAAAACTTTGATTTAATTACACACTGTGATTCTGATTGGGCTGGATGTCCCAATACAAGAAAGTCCATAACTGGTTTTTATATTGAACTTGGTGGTTGTGCCCTCTCCTGTAAATAAAAAAATAGACAAATGTGGCTCTTTCTTTTACAGAAGCAGCATATAGGGCACTAAGACAGACTATTGTAGAAGTAATCTGGCTGACAAGATTATTGCACAAGCTAGGGATTGAAGGAATTCAACCCATACATATCGGGTCAGATAGTCAAGCAGCAGTGCACATAACCAAACCCCCAATTTTCCACGAGAGGACAACACATATTGAGGTGGGCTGCCATTTCGTTAGGCAAAAACTGCAGCAAGGACTTGTTCGGGTAGAGTTCATACCATCACAACATCAATTGGCAGATGCGTTCACAAAAATACTGCCAGGGCGTGCTTATCCTTTGATTTTGAAGCAGCTGAGCATTCAAGATGTTTTTAAACAACATGTACCTTATGAACCAAAACTTAACCATCACAATCAAAACAAACATTGAGATTGATAGTTTTGAGGGGGATGTTAAGATGGTTAGGTTATTTCCTTAGCATTAGTTGTATTAGTTATGGATTGATCAGACTAGTTTAGGACCGTTACTCCCCGTGTATGTATATATTCATAGAAGATACGGGTTGAGCATTATGTAGTTAAGTAAGGTTGTACAGAGTTCTCTACTACTTAATCTAGGTTGTAATACATACTCTCCAATTAGTTCTCTGATTGTAATTGCTCTCGATGTTTTCTTTTTCATCTCTTCTTTCATTCCCTTTTTTTCTTCCCTGAGGGTGTGCGTGGAGCTTGCGGTTCACTCAAGGTCACTGGAACGTTGTCATCCTATGCTCTTCAGTAACATATTGCCAACTCACCATACACAAAAATAGTTAAAACAAAGCCACAAAAATGGTAGCAATAGTAAAAATAATTTTAGTAAAGTTTCCATTTATAAGTAGAGTGACATAACTAAAGAAGACAACAATATAAATCTTCCCACATCTATATTAAGCGAGTCTTAGTTTGTTATAGCCATTAAAAAAATATAGTCTAGTCATAGCTTTTTTGTTGGATGGTCGTACATTCTCCTCAAAACATCTAGCGAATGTGCGGGACGTCCATTCTATATTCGGTGCAGCACATGCCACTATGGAAAACAAAGTACATGTCAGCATTTTTTAAGCATTTTAAATATTATATTAAAGGGGAGAGGCGGAACAAACCGACACTCATTGATTTTCTTAAATAAAAAAACAAACAACATATGATTGTCATAAATGATTATAACTTTTAAACCATAAGTCCAAAATAATAAATATTTGCACCATTGTTTATCAAAATTCAAGTTCTTTAAAACAAGACCAATCATGGATATGTCTTGATAAGTTTAAAAATTTATGTTAGTTACATGTACATATCAACATATATCAACAACACTTATGATTCACCACATACAGTTTAAAATACACCATATAACATTAATAATACACCACAAAACAATAATGATTCAGCATTTGTTTCAAAGTTTTTTATCTAATCCACCACTTATTAGTTAATGAATCATAATACCAATTTCAATGAATCATAATATCAAATTTAATGAATCATACCATAATTTTAGTGTATCATCAATAACATATAAAAATAAAATTTTTAAACAATAATACAACACAAAACAATATTTGATATGTAAGAAAAAAATGTTTCACCATATAGGTTTTAAAATACATTACAATACAATAATAATACTAGAAACCATAATGATTTTTTATCGGTTCCGGAGTTTGTTATTTAATTCGTCACTTATTAGTTAATTAATCATAATATCAGTTTTAATGAATCATAATATCAATATTAATGAATCATGTCTTCATTTTAGTGTATCATCACAAACATATAAAATAAAAAATTTTACACAATAATACAACACAAAACAATATTTTGTATGTATGAAAAATATATGATTCATCGTATAAGGTTTAATGAAATACCCCAAACTAATAAAATATGAATTAAATATCTAATCACATTAATTAAGGCCTAAACATGCCTTAAAAGTCAACTGAGAACAACAGTGGTCAACACAAAACAAAAAGTTGCACCCTTTGACTGTTTTGGGTAAACAAATACCCAAATGAACTACTTAGGACTAAAAATTTGTTCTAAGCATATTAACACATTACTAAACATATTACAATTGCTGGACAACACTCCAACACAAAGAACAAGCATTTACATGCTTCAAGGTCAAGTAGAGCAAAAATGTGCTCTAAGAATACCTTAAAGGTCTAATGACCTCTAAATGATATAAAATTGGATACCATGATCAAATATCATGTAAGGAACACAAAAAACCGTTTCAAAGAAAACCAAGCTCAGAAACACCTTGCGACACAAAATGTGCACTAAAACTCCTTAAAGCACGTTTTTGTGTAATTGCCTTCTAAATTGGTTTTAAATGGGCTAAAAGGTTATAATTACCTTTAAATATGATAAAATATCATATTATATCATGTTAGGAATTTAATTCCAGAAATTTACAAATTTTTACAAATTTAATATTAAAATATTAATAAAACCCTAAAAGGGGGCCCGTTTGGGCCAACATTGACTAAGTTGGTCAATGTTGACCATTGACCACGAATTGGACCACATAAAATCGGTGGAGTAAGCCTCCTAACAGACCATGTGACAATTCCCATGTGACAATTAAATATACCCCATTACTTTTACATAAAATAAGGAAAAGTATACTTTAACATATTAAAACATAAAGTGAGCTTACCACTTGCTTACCCCATGTGATAGGCTGCCGATTTGGGAGCTCCACTTCTCCTCATTATACGGTGGCTCCAAGCAAGATAAGACAATGCTTGGTGACTCACCTTTGACTAGCTTATTAAATGATATTATTACTCCATTATTGAATCAATTAGGTACCAATTATTCATCCACTACTCCAATCATGGCCGGCTGCCTCTTGTCTTTGTCTCCACTGATTAATCAACACCAATCAGTCCTTGGTGAGTCATCAAAACAATAAGGACATAAAATAAACAAAAAATGACTTTAAGGACAATTTAGGTTACCCTCCTTCATTTGCTCCATTCAGCCGAGATTGCTCCTGCCTTGAGCTCTCTTTGGCTCCTCTTTGACCGTAGGTAAGTTACCAAGCTCCATTGGTGAGAGCTCTTGCTCTAGGTAAGCTTCTAAGGCATAAAAATGTCCATTTTCCTCATCTTTCTGTCCTTTTTCCATTGATCTAGACTCCAACCATTTCTATACATTTATGTAGAGTGTTTTGGAGGTTAAAGGAAGGGTTATTTTCGGCTGAAACAAGATCTAAGGAGTAAAGTTCAAGTCTTGACCATTTAAGGTAAAAATGTGCTTTAAGCACATATCTCTTCTTCCTGGAAAATTTCGGTTGTAAACCTTGGTTCCCTAGCCTTATTTTCTTCTCCTTTTCATGTGGATTCAGTTGGTATACCAAGATCTACAAGGAGTAGCTAGATCCAAGCCAAAAACACCATTTTTGGCATCTTAAACAAGGTAAATCTTAGCCATCTTCCAAGCTAGTTACCCACGGTTTTGTACCTTGTTTTTAAGAGTGTTTTGATACTCTTTCTCTACTGGAAAAATAGGGCCGAGGTAGATCTCCAACAAACTTGAAGATCTAAGGTAAAAATTCATGATTTTCATGACTTAAATTACTTCTCATGGTTAGCTCATGTTTGGAGTTTAATCATGTCTTGTTTTCTACATGAAGACAAGTAAATCAAGCTGTGGAGAAATTCTCCTTAAGGTGGCGAGACCAAACAAGGTCTTAACCTTGCTAAATCAAGGTATAAATCACTTAAATCTACACTTGGTATATTAATATGTGTTTATACATATTTATACATATATGCCATGAGTGAATGGGTATATTAAGGTTTTATTTTGACCTTAGGTGATTAAGGAATGGTTTAATAAATTTTATAACTAATTAAACAAGCATAATTGTCAAATTTAAGACATTATGTGGAAGTTTGGTAATTAAAAGAAAAATATGTGGTGAGGCCGAGATTTATATGTATTTTGGGACATTTATGTGTAATTTATTTTGTGAGCAAATGTTTGTAATAAGGCCATGTACTTTAGGCCATTTTATTTATGCATTTACAAGCTTTTAATTAAGTTTAAGTGGTGAAAATGCATTACCGAAAAGAAATGGGGTCTTAGGTGTAATAAAATTAAATTTGGGGGCTTTATAATAATAAGGCCGAAAATTAGAAGTTAAAAAGGATTTAAAATAAAGTTTATAAGATTTTATAAAGTTTTGGGGGTTAAATGGTGAATTTTGGAAACTCAGGGGTTAAAACCGTAATATAAGGAAATCAATGGTCAAGGAAATATTAAGGAGGTCAACCTTGACCATATGGTAGGTTTTGACCAAATTAGGTAAGTTAGATAACTTATTTAAGGTTTTATAATAAGATAAGTATTTTATTGTAACAATTTTATAACATATGTGGTAAATATGTTATTACCAAAAATTAAGGGTGTATAATGGTATTATAAACACCCATGGGCTATTAGGAATTTTTAGGAATTTATTTGGTTGATTTTGGAATTAAAATAAACTATATATGTATAATATATAGTTATTATGTCATTATGACACTTTGGAGAAATATAGATGATGGAATGGTAAATACCGAAAGTATATGGGTTAATAAGGATATTTATAACCCTTTGGTGAAGTTTGGAGATTTTTAGAATTATATAAGGGTATTTAATAAGATATGTGTATAATATATAGTTTTGATGATATTGTAAAACTATATGTTATAAATTGGGCCAAATGGCAATTATAGAAAAGACATAAGGTCTGTTCGGAATTTACAAAAAATAACCATAGGTTATACTCTTTTATAAGTTAGAAATGTTATATTAAAAGGTATATATAACATGGTATAAATAATGTGGTGATTTTGTAAATAAAGGAAACTATGGATTATGGAAAAGAATAAGATTTTCTTATGGTGCCTAAGAGGCAATATAAAATAGTTTTGTATAAAAACTATAGGTTATAAGTTAAAGGAAATAAAAATATCATATCAAATGATATTAGTATATGGTATAACATTACATAGTGTTATGTGGTCAAAATAGAATTTAAATAAATTCAAGGGCTGTACCAAAAATATAAAGGTTGGAAAATGAATTTTAGACTAAGGTCTATAATGTTATAAATGTTTTGACAAGTATATGGTTTAGGTGGGATTAATATGAGTAAGGATATTCACATTAAATAATGTGACAAACTATAAATAAATGGGATTTATAAACTAAGGTATTTATGGAATAAACCTTAGGAGTTGTAAATATACAACATAAAATGTTACATAATATCAGGATAACAATCTTAATATAAGTTGTACAATATAATACAACTAATGGGAATAATCATCTAAAAGAAGATGATAAAATGTAACATATAATGTAAGAGTTTATTAAACTCACAAAACTTACCTACGTGGTAAACATATACATACACAAGAATAATGTATATAAGGATGGATATATATATTATGGTTGGAAACCATATAATATAATGGTGGTGGTTATTTAAAAAAAATAAAATAGTTACAAACTATATGTTATGAGTTTTTGAATGCAAATATAATTTGCTAAGATAATAGATTAAATAATATAATGTATTATAATGGATGGTGGAAAAATAATACGATATAATATAATCATGCATGCATACATGCAACTATAGGTTATATACCTATATTAAGGGTGGATAAGATTAAAGAGAAACAACGAATTAAACTTAACAGTTGAAATATTATGACGTACGCGTTTTAAGTAACAAAACCGACTGTTTTAGAGAAACCTGTAACAAACAAGTGTAGAAAACAGGGGTGAACTGTCGGGGTTGCTTATTATTCGGAAATACCGGATGTAGTTAGTCATGGAGACTGACTTATAGTTTATTACCGTTTAGATCATACTTCAGACAAGGACGCTTGACGAGCTAGTGGACTACACTGCGCATCCTAGGTCTTGGTAAACGGTATGTAAAGGGGTTTGATCCGAGTTGTCCTAAGGAAGCTCCTTGGGCTCGGATTTGGTTGATATAACTTGTGTGTTATGTGTGTGGATACATGTATGTGATTAAGTGTTACTGCATTATTTATTTATGCACGGGCGTCCTACGGGACTAACACCACGTCGACTATAGATCGACTTATATAAACATACATACACGTTATTGTGATGACATGACGGTTACTTGATATAATACCATAGTATTAATATTAAGAAAAACACTTAGGTATGAGTCACGACATTGTCGGTCTCTAGAGCATGGATCTCGAACATGAATATAACCTAGATTACTTCTAGGTATGCGTGACCCATTGGGCCGCTGGCTAATAATTATTCTCCATAAGACTAAGAGCATATCTTAAACATTATGAGAGAGAGATGGTATGAGTTGAGGTGAGGAATCCCGGTAGTTTACGAACTACTTGGTTGCGCATTTGTGATCACTGAGGGGTTTCCTAATTGGATTCCGCTCCAGGTTATATCCAACGAGCCCAAACTGGATCGTGGATCAGGTGGCTACGGCCTTTATATGGACGTCTTACGAGACATAAGTGAGTCAGGGGCCTCCGGACCTCTGGCGAAATGAGCACCTTTGTGTGTACGGGAGGACTACTGTCCATGGTGAGGTTATCGGGTTGTCCTAACATGACGCCCAACTGATATTAATAATTAAACATGGTTGGATGGAGCTTACAAGGCTAAGGTAAATTAAATATGAAAACTGTACGCCACGGCGAATGTACATTGTACATAACTAACCAAGAAAACTGTACGCTACGGCGATTGTACATTGTACATATGGATGGGGCCTTGAAGGCCAAACTAAAATAAATTAACAATGGATGGTGGACGCTACGGCGATTGTACATTGTACATTATACTGTTATTATTTCGATACGTCGATATACAATTGTGGTTTGTGATATTAAATGAATGTTTGGATTGGATGGATGGTTAAATGTTTATGAATATTTGGATGGATGATTATGTATATTATACATTTATATTACAGTATTGATTATAACTGTAAAATGGTAAAGCATGAAATCAATCTAATATTAAGATGGTTAAAATGACTAAGTGACCATTAGGGTCCAGGCCCGGCATACTCAGCGTCTATCGCTGATACTACACCATTACAGGTTGTTGATTATTGTCGAAGCCAAAGAGCGTGAACAGGGTAATTGGAGTTTTACCTTAATTATTACTGCACATGGAGTTTGTCTATATGGCAATGAAGATGGTGATTTGTATTATGGTAAGGTTGTGTATATTCAGGTTTGGGTAGACGCTCACTTGTCGTTGTTTATGGATTATAGACTTAGTATGATGTATAGGAGTTTTCTCGTTATCATGGCGGTTAGCAGTTTGTTTATGTTGGAAGTTGGATGTAGTTTGGCTTCGTTGCTCGTGTGGGCGAGTAATGGCCGGTGACACCCGAGCGAGTGTTGTTATTGTTATTTATTTTCCGCTGCGAGACGTTTTATTTATTGCTACGTGAGGGATTATTACGTGATTGTGGAGAGGGGTGTTACAAAAGTGGTATCAGAGCGGAGTACCGCTCTGATGACGAGAAAGTAGGTTAAGACAGTGAGCTTAGGACTTGGGAAATTATGGGAAACGTTTGGGAGGTACGAGACGATTCGTCTTAAAAGATACTGTGTCTAGTAACGCAAATTGTGTGATAGGTTAGCCTTTAAGGCAATCCAATATCTACTAGTTGTGTACGGTAATTTACCGATTATTTATGTGACATACTATACTACAGATGTCTGGGGGAACTAGAGGGCGTGGTACTGGAAGAGGTGGAGGCGGTGAACCCGGCATTCCAGGAGTTGCTGAGACGGTTGCAGCCGTTCTTGCACAGCTGGGTACTCAGATAGGAGGAGCACCAGCCCACCCGCCACAGCCCAGAGAAACAAACTGGCTGAAGTCAGTTAGCGAGACCCGACCACCTACATATTCTGGGGAACCAGACCCCGTAGCTTTGGAGCGTTACATTGTTGAACATGAGAAAGCATATGAAGCTTTACAGGTACCGGACGACAAGAAGGCCGTCATTGCTGCTTTCCATCTGAAGGATGCAGCCAACACTTGGTGGAGGTTGGTCAAGGACCATCACCTGGCTACGCCCGACTTTTCGTGGGCTGCCTTTGTCGAGTTACTGAGAGGGAAGTACTACCCGGCGCATCTCAAGCAGAGGAAGCGCCATGAGTTCGAAACATTGACCCAGGGAGGTCTGACCGTGGATAAGTATTACGCTCGATTCATTGGTCTGCTGGACTTCATCCCCGGTGTGGATTACTCAGAGACCGTAAAGATCGAGAAGTTCCGGGGAGGACTATTGTTTCGCATCCAGATGACGATGGGTGCTACCCTCTACACTACCATCCAGGTATTAACATGGAAGCCATCAATTCTTTACTTACTACAGTACCGTTAACTTTGTGAGAACTTATCAATGAGATTCCAGGAGTGTTACGATGCTGCCTCGAGGACGGAGCTAATGCTCCAGACTCGGGAAGAGACTCTAGGGGCAAGGAAAAGGAAGAACCCTGAGGGAGAGTCTGAGGGTGGAGAAGCATCTCTAGGCGATGGCCAGAAAAGGGAAGGTAAGGACTTATCCCACTCTAAATTGTTTATCATATTAAATACCTTAAGAATGCTGACCCGAAACCTTAAACAGGAAATTCTTTCCAAAGAAAGGGCAGCAGGGTCACCAGGGAAAGAAAGGGAAAGAGCCCGTCCTTCGGTTGACCGGCCCAGTTATTGATGCTCAGCCTCTGAGATCTGCACCTCCTAAGGGTGAGAACACCTACCTCTTAAATTGAATTGTGACCTTAACCTTTATACCATCAGATTTTAACTTAAACTTAAATACTACCATCAGGCACCGGACAGCCCCAGCGCCATTTTTACTGTAAGCGTTATGGGAAGGACCATCCTGGGGTCGACTACAAAGGCCGCAAAGTCGAGTGTCGGTGCTGCCACAAAGAGGGCCATAGGGAATTTGAGTGCTGGATGAACCGGGAGAGCCGTAATTACAGGTCACCAAAGAATACTCAGACGACCTCAGCTGGAGGATCTGGAGTACCACGAGGCGGTCAGGATGGCCAGACATCTACTGATGCTGGAGCCCAGAAGGGCAAGGGAGTAGATAGGGCATGAGTACCCTGACTCCATGAGACCGCTGGTGGAAGACTATCGTTTACCTTGTTATGAATTCACCTTGGATGTTAGACAAAGACTTGTTACAAGTATATGGGAGTGTGTCATTGACCACTCGCCTTTTGTGTAAGACTTTGGGATTAGTTGTGTGTACTCAGTACCAATAACCTTGGAAACCTTGACGGATTATATATATGAACAGAATGTTAATGCTTACATTATCATGTAGCCCATACTAGACGACACAGAGTCAATGAGACCGGGAATTACTGAACCAGAATTTCCACCTGCATGGCGCACTTGCTATTGCAAGCGCTATGACAAGTAAACCACTGAAATTTCCACCTGCCTTGCGCACTTGACAGAGCAAGTGCAGCAACAACAACTGCAACAACTACTACTTTTTAGTCTTTTATTATATCTATACCAAAAAAAATGTTTTTTTCAAACTTCTTCATACAAACCTTGAGATTAGGAACCTATGCAACCTTGGGAAGACCGTTAGTCCGACCATTGCAACTGGAGAAATTATACAACCACTGTGATTGTAAACCACACCAGTTTAATTGTTTGGGAATTTTCAGACAAGGCTTATTAGCCAAATACCATCAGTGTATACCCGCATTTAATGCTAATCACTACTAGTGATGAATGTTTAGTCCTTATGGACAAGCATACCCTTTGTAGATGCACCACCGTCAGTGAGGATGGTTGGGAAGTGAAGAGCCAAGTTGCTCAAGCTATTATGCAATCTGCAATACATCCAATTAAACGGATGAGGGAACGAATATGAACTATGGATGAGATATGACCAGGAAAAAAAACAGGGAGAAAAGGAATATGTATTGTACTCAATGAGATTGAATTAGGAGAACCAAGTTTGCTAAATATAGCACAGATTTTGCTTACACCAAGTTGAATAACACTGGCTTATGGCACGAATTACCACGGATGCCACAAAGGCAATAGCACTTATTACAGGATAACTGATAACATGAACTATTAGACAAAAAAAAGCAAAAAGAAGAAAAAAGAAGGAAAAAAAAGGATATCCATCAGAGGGAGATTGACAACAGAATACTTCACAATAACCGTGTGACAGACATTACCAGTTTACTAAACGAGACATGGGACGACCGCACTCCGATAGGAGCATGTGGGCCTGACAGACTTATTTATGAGTTAGTCGGGTAAGTAGTAATGTATCAGTACGGTACCCCATGCAAGTAGACAAGTAGTGTTAGGAACACGAGAAGTAGTCAACTCCGTACTACGGACAGTAAGACAGATTACCTCGAAGATGGACGAGAAGAGCCGTTGTTAAACCAACGGGCTAAAGAAATCAAGAACCTTCAACAGAGAACAATAGACAGTATACAGTGAAGACAGGGAAACAGTTCAAGGACAGGAACCCAAAAAAAAGAAACAGGAAAACCCATTATGGACGAATAATATGTAGAATCCTCATAAGGATCGAGTAAATTCTTGCAATCCAGAGGAAATCTACCAGATGATATGGACATAAACGCGTGACTACGCGAGGATAAAAGACAAAGCTATATAATAGCAGATACCTCAAGCAAGGAACGGTGGATTTGGAATGTACCACTCACAGGATAATTCGATCATCTTATCCGTTGGACTCATGAGATATTAGCTGCTGAGAGTTTACGCCTCTGCACTCTGTAGGACTGAGTGTTTTGGTATTGCACTTGTGCAGTTATTAATCTAGTGGGAATACGGGAAAATGTAATGGATATCAACACGAATGTGTATAAAAAAAAGAACTACAACAGTGTGTTACTCCGGAACAAAACCACCAGGAGACATGGATGACAATCATCATCTTTGTGGACATATAGGCTGGTACGTCTTAGTATTACAAAGACAAGTGCAAAGAGCACTAAGTACTAACAGTAGCCAATGTCATATTTCACCTCAGGCTGAATATCAGTGAGAGAAGACACATGCAAGTATACTAGTGATCCAATGAGAGGATACACAACAATGGAAAAGGCAAACTGAGCCTATGTTCATGGGTCTGCACCTCATACGGAGCGAGTTGGCCCATAAGAATAAACTTGGGAGAGAGCACAAATAGATCAGTGCCTCACCTTTATGTATTGTGGATCCCTGAAGGGCTAGAGTCATACCCGTCTCTCTGATATGAGGATAATTCACGAGTTGGTGAACTCTTTGAGAGCCAAGTACCCAGCGCTCCTTGTTGAGCGGCTGTTGTATACTTGTGGGGTACAGGGGCGTAACCCTTTTTAAGGGGGGTAGAGCCTCTTGGCTGTGCACATGTGTGCACTAAGTTTTGTTTGTTTCGTATGCATTGCATACAAAGAATTGGTGGTGTGCGGGGCATACGAGGTTTGTTTGTTTGGTATGCATGGCATACAGTGAATTGTTTCGTATGCATGGCATACAGTGAATTGGTTTTGTTGGTTATGGTTGGTATGCGGGGCGTGCGTTGTTTGGTTTGTTTGTGTGTGATGTGCACTTATGTGTATGTATCTTATGAGATACTTGTTTGAATGTTGTGGTTACACCCATGTGTGTAGTACCTTCTTATACTACTTGTGATATATGGTTATATTGCTTTGTAGAATGATTACATATGGTATCGCCTAGATACGAAATGAATCATTAGATATGGAATGTGGAACGGTGGTATGTTAGGGACGCCTCGGGGAGGTTGTCAGGGTTTATAGAACTGATAGGAAATGATGGTGCTGATGGATCACCTATATCCATATATGATTGAACTAACTCCACAACGTGATGGCTATGTGCTGTATAAGCGCAATACGATGTGTGTAAATGATATATCACATAGATATACATTATGGGAATAATGGGTAGTTATACATTTATATACTTACCTATTTGATTAAGCGACTTCGGGACGAAGTCTTTTTAAGGGGGGTAGATTGAAATACCCCAAACTAATAAAATATGAATTAAATATCTAATCACATTAATTAAGGCCTAAACATGCCTTAAAAGTCAACTGAGAACAACAGTGGTCAACACAAAACAAGATGTTGCACCCTTTGACTGTTTTGGGTAAACAAATACCCAAATGAACTACTTAGGACCTAAAAATTTGTTCTAAGCATATTAACACATTACTAAACATATTACAATTGCTGGACAACACTCCAACACAAAGATCAAGCATTTACATGCTTCAAGGTCAAGTAGAGCAAAAATGTGCTCTAATAATACCTTAAAGGTCTAATGACCTCTAAATGATATAAAATTGGATACCATGATCAAATATCATGTAAGGAACACAAAAAAAACGTTTTCAAAGAAAACCAAGCTCAGAAACACCTTGTGACACAAAATGTGCACTAAAACTCCTTAAAGCACGTTTTTGTGTAATTGCCTACTAAATTGGTTTTAAATGGGCTAAAAGGTTATAATTACCTTTAAATATGATAAAATATCATATTATATCATGTTAGGAATTTAATTCCAAAATTTACAAATTTTTACAAATTTAATATTAAAATATTAATAAAACCCTAAAAGGGGGCCCGTTTGGGCCAACATTGACTAAGTTGGTCAATGTTGACCATTGACCACGAATTGGACCACATAAAATCGGTGGAGTAAGCCTCCTAACAGACCATGTGACAATTCCCATGTGACAATTAAATATACCCCATTACTTTTACATAAAATAAGGAAAAGTATACGTTAACATATTAAAACAAAAGTGAGCTTACCACTTGCTTACCCCATGTGATAGGCTGACGATTTGGGAGCTCCACTTCTCCTCATTATACGGTGGCTCCAAGCAAGATAAGACAATGCTTGGTGACTCACCTTTGACTAGCTTATTAAATTATTACTTCATTATTGAATCAATTAGGTACCAATTATTCGTCCACTACTCCAATCATGGCCGGCTGCCTCTTGTATTTGTCTCCACTGATTAATCAACATCAATCAGTCCTTGGTGAGTCATCAAAACAATAAGGACATAAAATAAACAAAAATGACTTTAAGGACAATTTAGGTTACCTCCTTCATTTGCTCCATTCAGCCGAGATTGCTCCTGCCTTGAGCTCTCTTTGGCTCCTCTTGACCGTAGGTAAGTTCCAAGCTCCATTGGTGAGAGCTCTTGCTCTAGGTAAGCTTCTAAGGCATAAAAATGTCCATTTTCTTCATCTTTCTTTCCTTTTTCCATTGATCTAGACTCCAACCATTTCTATACATTTATGTAGAGTGTTTTGGAGGTTAAAGGAAGGTTATTTTCGGCTAACAAGATCTAAGGAGTAAAGTTCAAGTCTTGACCATTTAAGGTAAAAATGTGCTTAAGCACATATCTCTTCTTCCTTGGAAATTTCGGTTGAAAACCTTGGTTCCCTAGCCTTATTTTCTTCTCCTTTTCATGTGGATTCAGTTGGTATACCAAGATCTACAAGGAGTAGCTAGATCCAAGCCAAAAACACCATTTTTGGCATCTTAAACAAGGTAAATCTTAGCCATCTTCCAAGCTAGTTACCCACGGTTTTGTACCTTGTTTTTAAGAGTGTTTTGATACTCTTTCTATACTGGAAAAATAGGGCCGAGGTAGATCTCCAACAAACTTGAAGATCTAAGGTAAAAATTCATGATTTTCATGACTTAAATTACTTCTCATGGTTAGCTCATGTTTGGAGTTTAATCATGTCTTGTTTTCTACATGAAGACAAGTAAATCAAGCTGTGGAGAAATTCTCCTTAAGGTGGCGAGACCAAACAAGGTTTAACCTTGCTAAATCAAGGTATAAATCACTTAAATCTACACTTGGTATATTAATATGTGTTTATACATATTTATACATATATGCCGTGAGTGAATGGGTATATTAAGGTCTTATTTTGACCTTAGGTGATTAAGGAATGGTTTAATAAATTTTATAACTAATTAAACAAGCATAATTGTCAAATTTAAGACATTATGTGGAAGTTTGGTAATTAAAGAAAAATATGTGGTGAGGCCGAGATTTATATGTATTTTGGGACATTTATGTGTAATTTATTTTGTGAGCAAATGTTTGTAATAAGACCATGTACTTTAGGCCATTTTATTTATGCATTTACAAGCTTTTAATTAAGTTTAAGTGGTGAAAATGCATTACCGAAAAGAAATGGGGTCTTAGGTGTAATAAATTAAATTTGGGGGCTTTATAATAATAAGGCCGAAAATTAGAAGTTAAAAGGATTTAAAATAAAGTTTATAAGATTTTATAAAGTTTTGGGGTTAAATGGTGAATTTTGGAAACTAGGGGTTAAACCGTATATAAGGAAATCAATGGTCAAGGAAATATTAAGGAGGTCAACCTTGACCATATGGTAGGTTTTGACCAAATTAGATAAGTTAGATAACTTATTTAAGGTTTTATAATAAGATAAGTATTTATTGTAACAATTTTATAACATATGTGGTAAATATGTTATTACCAAAATTAAGGGTGTATAATGGTATTATAAACACCCATGGGCTATTAGGAATTTTTAGGAATTTATTGGTTGATTTTGGAATTAAAATAAACTATATATGTATAATATATAGTTATTATGTCATTATGACACTTTGGAGAAATATAGATGATGGAATGGTAAATACCGAAAGTATATGGGTTAATAAGGATATTTATAACCCTTTGGTGAATTTGGAGATTTTTAGAATTATATAAGGGTATTTATAAGATATGTGTATAATATATAGTTTTATGATATTGTAAAACTATATGTTATAAATTGGGCCAAATGGCAATTATAGAAAGACATAGGTCTGTTCGGAATTTACAAAAAATAACCATAGGTTATACTCTTTTATAAGTTAGAAATGTTATATTAAAAGGTATATATAACATAGTATAAATAATGTGGTGATTTTGTAAATAAAGGAAACTATGGATTATGGAAAAGAATAAGATTTTCTTATGGTGCCTAAGAGGCAATATAAAATAGTTTTGTATAAAAACTATAGGTTATAAGTTAAAGGAAATAAAAATATCATATCAAATGATATTAGTATATGGTATAACATTACATAGTGTTATGTGGTCAAAATAGAATTTAAATAAATTCAAGGGCTGTACCGAAAATATAAAGGTTGGAAAATGAATTTTAGACTAAGGTCTATAATGTTATAAATGTTTTGACAAGTATATGGTTTAGGTGGGATTAATATGAGTAAGGATATTCACATTAAATAATGTGACAAACTATAAATAAATGGGATTTATAAACTAAGGTATTTATGGAATAAACCTTAGGAGTTGTAAATATACAACATAAAATGTTACATAATATCAGGATAACAATCTTAATATAAGTTGTACAATATAATACAACTAATGGGAATAATCATCTAAAAGAAGATGATAAAATGTAACATATAATGTAAGAGTTTATTAAACTCACAAAACTTACCTACGTGGTAAACATATACATACACAAGAATAATGTATATAAGGATGGATATATATATTATGGTTGGAAACCATATAATATAATGGTGGTGGTTATTTAAAAAAAATATAGTTACAAACTATATGTTATGAGTTTTTGAATGCAAATATAATTTGCTAAGATAATAGATTAAATAATACAATGTATTATAATGGATGGTGGAAATAATACGATATAATATAATCATGCATGCATACATGCAACTATAGGTTATTACCTATATTAAGGTGGATAAGATTAAAAGAGAAACAACGAATTAAGCTTAACAGTTGAAATATTATGACGTACGCGTTTTAAGTAACAAAACCGACTGTTTTAGAGAAACCCGTAACAAACAACTGTAGAAAACAGGGGTGAACTGTCGGGGTTGCTTATTATTCGGAAATACCGATGTAGTTAGTCATGGAGACTGACTTATAGTTTATTACCGTTTAGATCATACTTCAGACAAGGACGCTTGACGAGCTAGTGGACTACACTGCGCATCCTAGGTCTTGGTAAACGGTATGTAAAGGGGTTTGATCCGAGTTGTCCTAAGGAAGCTCCTTGGGCTCGGATTTGGTTGATATAACTTGTGTGTTATGTGTGTGGATACATGTATGTGATTAAGTGTTACTGCATTATTTATTTATGCACGGGCGTCCTACGGGACTAACACTACGTCGACTATAGATCGACTTATATAAACATACATACACGTTATTGTGATGACATGACGGTTACTTGATATAATACCATAGTATTAATATTAAGTATATGGTAACCTAAGAAAAACACTTAGGTATGAGTCACGACATTGTCGGTCTCTAGAGCATGGATCTCGAACATGAATATAACCTAGATTACTTCTAGGTATGCGTGACCCATTGGGCCGCTGGCTAATAATTATTCTCCATAAGACTAAGAGCATATCTTAAACATTATGAGAGAGAGATGGTATGAGTTGAGGTGAGGAATCCCGGTAGTTTACGAACTACTTGGTTGCGCATTTGTGATCACTGAGGGGTTTCCTAATTGGATTCCGCTCCAGGTTATATCCAACGAGCCCAAACTGGATCGTGGATCAGGTGGCTACGGCCTTTATATGGACGTCTTACGAGACATAAGTGAGTCAGGGGCCTCCGGACCTCTGGCGAAATGAGCACCTTTGTGTGTACGGGAGGACTACTGTCCATGGTGAGGTTATCGGGTTGTCCTAACATGACGCCCAACTGATATTAATAATTAAACATGGTTGGATGGAGCTTACAAGGCTAAGGTAAATTAAATATGAAAACTGTACGCCACGACGAATGTACATTGTACATAACTAACCAAGGAAACTGTACGCTACGGCGATTGTACATTGTACATATGGATGGGGCCTTGAAGGCCAAACTAAAATAAATTAACAATGGATGGTGGACGCTACGACGATTGTACATTGTACATTATACTGTTATTATTTCGATACGTCGATATACAATTGTGGTTTGTGATATTAAATGAATGTTTGGATTGGATGGATGGTTAAATGTTTATGAATATTTGGATGGATGATTATGTATATTATACATTTATATTACAGTATTGATTATAACTGTAAAATGGTAAAGCATGAAATCAATCTAATATTAAGATGTTAAAATGACTAAGTGACCATTAGGGTCTAGGCCCGGCATACTCAGCGTCTATCGCTGATACTACACCATTACAGGTTGTTGATTATTGTCGAAGCCAAAGAGCGTGAACAGGGTAATTGGAGTTTTACCTTAATTATTATTGCACATGGAGTTTGTCTATATGGCAATGAAGATGGTGATTTGTATTATGGTAAGGTTGTGTATATTCAGGTTTGGGTAGACGCTCACTTGTCGTTGTTTATGGATTATAGACTTAGTATGATGTATAGGAGTTTTCTCGTTATCATGGCGGTTAGCAGTTTGTTTATGTTGGAAGTTGGATGTAGTTTGGCTTCGTTGCTCGCGTGGGCGAGTAATGGCCAGTGACACCCGAGCGAGTGTTGTTATTGTTATTTATTTTCCGCTGCGAGACGTTTTATTTATTGCTACGTGAGGGATTATTACGTGATTGTGGAGAGGGGTGTTACATTTAAAATAAACCATACAACAATAATAATACACTACAAAACAATAATGATTTTTTATTGGTTCCGAAATTTGTAATCTAATTCACCACTTATTAGTTAATGGGTGATAATATCAATTTTAATGAATCATAATATTAAAATTAATGAATCATATTATCATTTTAGTGTATCATCATACACATGTAAAAATAGTTTTTTTTCAAAGTTATCAAAACATATCCATGATTGGTCTTGTTTTGAAGAGCATGAATTTAGATGAATAGTGGTATATTTTTTTTTATTTTGGACTTATATATTAAAAGTTACAAATATTTAAAGTTAATATAATAAAAAGACAGTCCAGTCAGCAAAACAGTCCAATCAGCTACTGACTGGGACTGCCAAATCAGACTCCCACACCTATCTCACGTACGGACCTGCTGCAGGATTGAATTGCGTTGAAACATATTCCACAACAGAAAGATATATTTGAATAACCACTCTTGATATTTTGAGATATAATATCTTCATAATTAAAAAGAAATTTGGTTATTGAATAAAACATAAAACAATATTCCTAACTATAATATCTTTATAATTAAAAAAATTGGTTATTGAATAGCACATAAAACAATATTATTAACTACACTGAAGTTTTTTCATGTCCAGCATGTATCATGAGGTGTAAGTTTTGTAATTTTTTCACATATTAATGAGGCTATTTATTTTTCTAAATTTATTGTGTCATTTCTATGCACTCGTGACTAGTATATATCTCTAAACCAAAAGGTTTGGGTTTTCTAACTCAAAACTTCATCAATATTCAAACTACTCATAATTAAATCTTATACATATAGAAATCTAACCTTATTCAAATTAACAGATTAATATAAAATAGTAATGATATACATTACTTTGTGTTGTAAAACTTTGATTAATAAACTAAACTAAACTTATGTTACAAATATTTTTTTAAAAATTATATCATACTCCCACAAATAATAAGATTAATTTTTTTTCAAGATTAACTATATTCCTTAATTTGTAAAAACTAATATTAATAATAAAATATACTCCTTGTAATGCAAGTTCTTTTATAAAGTGAATTATTGTTTTTGAATTGCAAGTCTTTCCAGCTTTTTTACATATCATTTTCCTATAATACTTAGGTTGGAACATTTAAAAATAAATTTTAAAATCTTAAAATACGCCAAAGATTCTTATAAAGAAATTTCATTCTCATTTCAACATGTTATAATCATTTATAACGTAAAATATATATTATTAGTTGAGAATGTAATTTTGAATAGAATATTCTTACATATCTAATTTTAACAAATTTACAAAATATTTCAATCTAAATGTTAGTTTTTTGGTGGAATATTATTTATCAATTATGATATCAGAGGTAATTTAGGAAGTTTTAAATTTTCTTAATTTGAAAAAAAGCTAGAAAACATAAGATGTAACTTTAAAATGTAATAAGAATTTCGTGACTCATTACTATAAATAATTAAATTGACATACACCCCCATCTTATAACACAGTTTATTAACTATATAATATATAAATAATTAATAAAAAATAAAGATGATGTAAATTAATAGAGTCAATTAAAGAATTGAAAAATTGAGTAAAAAATTTCGCCGTCAAGCTCTGCGCCTCCCTTCCTTCTCTTCTTGTGTCCGCGCCTCTGCAGAGAAAAATCACTTGCACTGCTGCGTCTCGCAAGCCGGATTGAAGACGGGGCTGAAAATAGTTCATTCCGGAACCGGTAATCTACTTATCCTCTTCTTTCTGGCGATTACAAAGCTTTTTATTTCTTCTGTCGCATCTAGTGAAGCAAGCGATAAGCATTATAAGCAGTAGCGTAGTCGCTGCTGTTTCCAGAATCCAAAAACCAGGCAGGAGTATAAGCTTCGGAGTAGACTTTTAGAGTGGTGATGTAGAGTATAATCTTATTGAAGTTTATTTACTTTCGGCTCATGATGTGGAGAATGTGTACAAAACAATTTGTAGTTTATTGAACTACATTCTCCCCATTACTTGATAGGATACAATTTGTAGTTAAGACATAAAACAATATTCCTAACTTTTTCGGGTCATATTATTTGATTTTAAATCGGGTTTGGATCGGTTTTTTGGGTCCGGGTCTATTGTGCCAGGTTTGGTACTAACCATCTTCTCTGTTTCCCAACCTTTAGTTGAGGTTTGGGTGCCCGTGAGTGTGGTGACTGCTGCGAACTGATGTCCTTCTCACTCTTTCATTATAGTTTCAATTGGTGAGATATCTTGTTACAGAAAGTGTAACAATGGACAGGAAGATAGGAGAGGGATAGAGAATTGGAGGAAAGAACTGATGTTCAGAGAAACAACAATCCTTGTTCTATTCTTGCAAACCGTGAGGGAAGTGAATCACAGCTACGCAGAGAACAGCTAGCATATTAACAGAGGAAAGAGTGGAGAATTCTTGTCTTTGTATATTGATATGTAAAGACTGGTGATACACATATTTATTTGCTTACAACAACCAACTGACTACTAACAACCACTCAACTGACTAACTAACTTTAGCCCACAACCAGTGGCGGATCCAGAAATCTTGTTTAGGGGGGGCTAACAAAAATTTTGATACTCAGAAATTGTTTAGGGGGGGTTAAAAAAATTTTTGACACTAATTTTCTTTAAAACTTTATATTATGTTGTATTTTTTAAAAATTTATAAGAGTAATTTGACAAATTTTCAAAATTTTCGGGGGGGCTAGAGCCCCCCTAGCCCCCCCTCTGCATCCGCCTCTGCCACAACACAACAAATGAAACTACTAATTTCCTGTAACAGATCTCCCCTTTCCTGAAAACCTTGTCCTCAAGGTTTACAATCTTAATCTGTAACACAAATCAAGGAAACACGAAAATTATAACAGAACTCCCATGTAGCTTAACAACTAATGCAGATGATTAATACGGACGTCTAGTGATGTATTATATACTAGTGTATCATCAAAAACTATGAAGACAAATTTCATAAGGTAGCCAAAGAAAACTGAAAGATCTCTAAACTCTTTCAGTAGGTATGTGATTGCTGGACGAACAGCAATTCTCTTGAGTTGAGATCTCTCCTGCCCAGCTGTATCCCAGATCTGCAATGTGAACACTTGTCTTCAAATTGAATCACAGAAATTTGTGGATCTTCTTCCACCATTGGTGCAGGTGCTACCTCTTCAGTTGTTTCATCATCTTCATCGCTGTCATAGCGAAGTCCGTTTGTTCTACGGTTGCTCAGCTGTTTTGACGATAAGAACGTTGGCGAGGGTGAGTTTGAACTTTTCTCCCCCGAAAACTGGAAGTTAGTATTTTTCTTCACTGGCAATTCCGTCGCCTGAAATACTGAAGAGTTATTCTTCACTAACTGCCAATGGTTGCCCCAATTTTTACTAGGATGAACTTTCTCGTACAGACGTCCCAACAAAAAACACTGCCTAATAGATTTTGGCTGGAACATTCGCACGTGAAATTGTGTATCTGTACGCAGCCCCGCAAGGAATATACTCACCAGAGAATCTTCGGGTAAGGGAACCTTGTTACGGATAAGATCGAATTTGTCGTGGTATTCGACAATCCCATCTGTTTCTTGCAACAATTTCAGTTCCTCAATTGGATCAATTAGGGTCTCCTCAAATTTTTCTTTAAGCAACACTTTAGTGCATTCCAATCGTGGAGGACTGCTTGACCTAACTCCGACGTCTCGCCATTGAAACGGTGGGCATCAAGTGTCGCAAGTCTGGTGACTGCTGAATATGAGTTCTTGCAAACAGATGTTTCTCCCGAAGATCGGTCAAGCCCACTCGAGTTCCTTTCAGACGTTGCTGCTTTGAACAAATCGACGATGTTCTTGTTGAGCTTGGCGTTCTGTTCGTCAAACAAAGCCTGCATCTGAAGTTGAAGCGACGCCCCAAGTTCGTGAACCGCATCACACATTAACTGGCTATTTATTGTTTCAGCCATTAATGCCACAGGATCGATTGGGAAACTGATACCTTTGTTACAGAAAGTGTAACAATGGACAGGAAGATAGGAGAGGGATAGAGAATTGGAGGAAAGAACTGATGTTCAGAGAAACAACAATCCTTGTTCTATTCTTGCAAACCGTGAGGGAAGTGAATCACAGTTACGCAGAGAACAGCTAGCTTATTAACAGAGGAAAGAGTGGAGAATTCTTGTCTTTGTATATTGATATGTAAAGACTGGTGATACACATATTTATTTGCTTACAACAACCAACTGACTACTAACAACCACCTCAACTGACTAACTAACTTTAGCCCACAACACAACAAATGAAACTACTAATTTCCTGTAACAGACTGTTATAGAACGAGCTAATGTTCATTAAACAACAACTCATCCATTACAGACCCGAGCTAATGTTCTTCTTTAAACAACAACCCAGAGCATACAAGATCGTGAGAGAGCCATTCCAAAAGCTAGCTCAAGGAATGGAGAGCCCATAGTCCTATATGAACCACACACCAACCTCCCATACGGTCGATGTGGGATCCTGTAACAGATCATCCCCTTTGAGCGCCAACGCCCACGTTGGTGGTGTGGGGCTCGCGGGGTCTGGCTCTGATACCCTGTTATAGAACGAGCTAATGTTCATTAAACAACAACTCATCCATTACAGACCCCGAGCTAATGTTCTTCTTTAAACAACAACCCAGAGCATACAAGACCGTGAGAGAGCCATTCCAAAAACTAGCTCAAGGAATGGAGAGCCCATAGTCCTATATGAACCACACACCAACCTCCCATGCGGTCGATGTGGGATCCTGTAACATATCTTTTCATTTTCTCACAGACTAGAGTAAAGGATTATCACATAATTGGGTGGTTAATTGCAACTACAATCAATGCTTTTATTTTTCAGCCGAACCGTTGTACTGGGTTATATAGCTCAGTCATAATTGTTTACGGTTTTTTTTTTATTCAAAATTATGGTGAAGTTTCAATTTGCTATGAAAGCATTTCTTTTGTATCGATTTTAGTATTTTCAGAAGTTAGTAGTGGCTTCACTCTCCTGTTGATCTAGAGCTGTGCAGTGTGCTTTTAGTTAAAAAAAATTATATTTTTGAAGTAGGTAGAACAAGTGACCTTTAGCTCTGTTGCGTGTGTGTAGTATCATATTTGCTAGAAACGGTGGCACTTATGGCATTTTCTGTATTTCCCGCCATGTTGGTTTCATGGTGGCGCCATGGGTGCCATACTGCCATTTGACTTAACACGGATAGTGTCATTCAAAGTAATCCTGAATTATTGTTGTCTCGGACAAGGGAGGCTTCAAATAGTGCTGAATAATATTTTTTGGAAGTTGATGGTTTCTTTCTTCTTTTCTGATTACTGTTTCTGAAAGGATTCACTGCAGTTGTTTTTCCTGCAATTCTGTAATGAGTTATGATGTGAAATTGTAAGATGTAGAAACCGTTTAGGTTTGCTGTTAAATATTACTGATGCTTGAAATTATTTCACTGTTCCTGGAGCTCAGATGTTTGGGAGAGGGAGAGGGCGTGGAAGATTTGGAGGTGGTTTCAGACTTAGCTCTGAAAAACCTTTTGAATGTTTTCCTGTAAGCAGCTCTACTACAATTTTGTTTGAGATAAAATATCTTGGTATGGTTGAACACAAACCTTGAAAGAAAAAAAGGGGAATGGTCACTAATAGTTTCTGTGTAGTTCGTCTTCTGATGGGTGGAGATGATTACTTTTAGATTTCTGTATTCTGTTAGCCAGTGAACTCTAGCAATTATTGATTTTTCCGTGGATACCTTTTGGTTTGTTTGTGTAGGGTATGGAATTACCAGACCGGCCGAAAGTAGCATTGGACAAAGCCTTCGCCCGTTATAATTTTAAGTTGCAGGCTTATTGGGAAAACTCGGCCTACTTTGTTGGCGAGGGTGCTTCAGAAAGTAAGACATCTATCATCGTTTGTTTATTTGAATTTTCCTCTTTCAAACTTGATAGTTCGTATCTAGATATGAGTTGAGCTATGTAGACATCAACTAAAAAGAAATTGAAACAAAATTGCTTATATGTAATATCGATGCTATTGTAATGAGAGTTGAGATTTCTAGACTTATTCAATATGGATATTGTAAATGTCCTAATAGTAGAGAATTTCTTTTCGCCTTCTTAATGCGTGAGATTTAGCATTTTCTTTTCTTCTTGTGACCTTCCTGTCATAATTTTTTTACTGCATATGCCTTAGAACGCTGCCAAAACAAAGACATTGAGAGATTTTCAGACAGCAAAAAGCCAAGATATCAGACCAAGCAACAATCTTTTTCTGATTATATGAAGCTTGCACCTGGTTATTTCCCATTGGAACTTGTTCAGGGTATGCAATGGGCATTTTTGCAAAAAGAGCAAGATCTTAGCCCCGAGTCCTCTATGTGCTGCATGTTTTTCCATTCACAGCTTTGCTGCACCACCTTGCCATTAAGTTTTCATACCCTTAATAATGTTTCAGGAGTGAAGGTTCATCGTGCACCAAAGAAGGTGAAGTGGAGTGCTAGTACAGGTCTGCTAAAAATGATTCTGTTTATATCCTGACCGCTTTACCTCTTGCAAATATATTTAAATAGGAATTACGGGTTTTAAACTATCTTCTAAGCGGACTCTCACTAAACTATACTTTTATTTTTGAACTTTTAACAACCAGTCAATGCATTGGTGCCTGCAGTAGACTCCACTAGAAAATCTAGGTTCTATTGTGAACCAAGTGAAAATTTTGTGCCTGATGTTTGTTTATCTTTAGAATTATCATTTTATTGATGTATCATAGGTAATAAAATCTTTATTTTTCATATGAGGATTATGATTTTATTGTCTTTTTGAAGCCTCAGTGTGGGAGAAATCACATGGTGCTTTCTAAGGTTTGATTGTGTTGAGAGTTACTTTAAACAACAACCTGGTATAGTGATTATAGGCTGAGGCCATTGTTTTGAATATTAATTGGCCTTTCCAATTACAGTTAGATGTTTCTTAATATTTGACTGCAAGTGCAGTGCAGTGAAGGATTGTCACTTATTGACGCGACATAGAGATAATACGTGGGCTTAGTTTTTAAAATGATCTTCACTTGCCACTTATCAGTGTTTCTAGCCGGTTTTGAACCTCCCAGTATTATTTTTACTTATTTCTGCATCTCTCAGTCTTAAAAGTTTTTAAGGTAGCTTACCACGCCTGTACCCTGCAGATTTGAAGAAATTAGATTTTCTTGAGAAGCTCGACAACAAATCTGAAGTAAGCAATCTGAATATCCAGTTTACTGTATCCTCCACTCTTGGCTAACCTTTTAGAATCAGTTTTCATGGTTTTATTCTGTATATATGGCTGTTTTGTGGTTATATGTTTATGTTCTGTAATGGGCATCAAAGGGAAAGAAAGATGACGAGGATAGGTGGAGAAGAAGAAGAAGAAGGGCAAGAAGATGAGGAATACAGTGATGATGGTGATTACAAACAGGTCACTGATCGTTCACTTTGTTTCATAATATTGAATATCTGTACTGGTTATGCACAGCTTGATTTGTAATATGGGGCGCCACAGGCTATCTGTTTTCTCAAGTTTGTATTAATTTTTCTGTAGTGCGGTGTTATTTTTTGTATTGGACTCTTTGAGGGATTGAGGTTTCTTGTACCTACTTTTTACTACTTGCAGAATATTGATTTTGATGATGATGATGACGACTTCAACGATGCTGATGATGGAGATGGTACACTAGTGTTTCTATCCTTGGAGTTTCATAGAATATCTTCTGGACTATCTTCTAATTGATGAGTTAGTTGACTATCGAATTTGCTCAGTGACTAATGTCTTGCTGCTTTTACAGACGAGCCTTGCTACTAGGGGGTTAAAGGCAACGACATGCAAGGCAGCAGTGAGTGTTTCAATTTGGAGTAAGGACCTGCTTGCTTGGTGGTAATAGAACAGTGCGCTTGTATGGTGAAGAGACCCGCTTTTCTTTAGCACTGCACACCTACACCGAAGCGAATTGCTCGAAGTGATGGCTGCAAGTGACATCTAATCTAACATGGGAGCTTCTAAATGCAATCTTTTTTCCTTTCAGCTTTTTGAGGTCGAGTAGCTGGCCCTGCATCTTTAGTTTCTTTTTCTCTGTTTTTTATGGGAGAACCTTTAAGGACCTTTTCTCATTCTGTACATATGGAGTTACTAGTTTCATCAGTCTACAGAAATGTAAGCATATCAGTTAGATCTTTTCTCTAGCGTGAATACAAATATTATCATAGATCCGGTTGTATAGTAGTTTGCAATTTTTTAAAAATCTGAAGTAGAATATGTTTTTTCTAGAAAAAAATCTGAAATAATACTCCACAACAAAAATATTACTCATATTAACCTCCAACCAAAACTAATTCAAAAAATATAAGATTATATTATATAAGAAGGGTACATGCAAATTGACACCATGTAAGACATGTGTCAAGTTCCCTAACCAGCAAGTTACATATGTCATTTCTAAAATAGAGTTTGCTGGATTGTCTTCTTCTTCACGCTGACAGTGTGAACGCACCATCACCATGGCCACCGCCATCGGCACCACCGTTGGTGCTAGCGGCACAACCGGCGTTTCCGGCGTCGTCTGCTACGCAGACTTCATTAACAGCCATCGGCTCCACGGAGCGAAGATTAGACTTTGCAGCTCTTGCAACGACGTTGAAGGTGGAAGCTAAATTTGCATATCCCACCCAAAACCCGCAAAATATAAAGAAACTAAAACACAACCTATACACAACAAGAACCTCTCCTAACAGGAGAGAGAACAAGAAACTAAAGAGATTTATTATTAAACAAAAGAACATCTAGAGACTAGATGTAGAACTACTAAATAAAAATCATGATGACAAGAAAAAACTTAGAACAAGAAGAAGAGGAGAGAGCGTTTTCTCTCTCATGGACTACATGGTGCCTGTTTAGGAATTAGTTTTGATTGAAGTTTAATATAAGTAATATTTTTGTTGTGGAGTGTTATTTTGGACTTTTTTTCGTTTTTTCTAAGCATGATGTTGAGAGTATATTCGATCTTTAATCGGAGCATCAAACTTCTCACTGGAAAAGGCTAATCATGTACATCGGGACGTACGTTCTCGAAGCTTCTTTGACTGCGGAACAAGTGGGAGATACAGAGATGCTTCATAAATGTGGAAGAGAATTATTATCAAGCGGAAAAAGAGTATGAACAATGAATATATCCCCTTATCCTCATTTGTTTATATTTTCACTAGTGTTAAATAATGAGCTCGAAGAAATTTTCAAAATCAGTTTTCCAAAATCAGTAGACTTTCACCATCAGCAGACATTAATATTAGCAGAACCTAACAACAACAACTTCTCAATTTCTAAGGACCCAACAGCAGCTCAGCTTATTGTTCTTTGTCAATCGATTTTTGTTCCTTTAACAACTAGAGTGACCTGTCGAACTCCTTCAACAAAGCTAAACATCTTCTCACTTTACAGCATCAATATATGCTCAAGCAGGGCCCGATTGTATTATTTGCAGGCTGTAGCCCACACGGATCCAATAATTCATCGAAAGTAAAGCCCAGCTCGTTAAACAGTTTACAACGAATAAATGACGTGGCATCACATTGGAAGGAGAGAAGGTGGGCCAGAGGAACGTGACCGGCACCTCTGGTCCTTAACCCTTCTTTCAATCTCGTCACGCTGTCGATTGTGCTTTGTGGGAACCACACAAACAATACACTAGTCCGGGAAAATGATTTTATGCCTTTATTAAAAAAAGAGGATATTCACAGAAATTTCCAGACAGCTATTTATGCCATCATAGCCACAGAGACTGGAACAGAGAAAAGGTTGCGTGCGTTTGAGTAAGAAAAGAAGAAGAACAACAACAATCCAAAGCAGACCTTCTTCACAAAGCGAGAGAGGAAAGAGTCATTCCGGGAAGATGTCGTGGCAAACCTACGTCGATGACCATCTGATGTGCGATATTGAGGGTAACAAACTGACCGCCGCTGCTATCCTTGGCCATGACGGGAGTGTCTGGGCTCAAAGCGACAAATTCCCTCAGGTCTCTCTCTCTGTCTGTCTTCACTTAGATCTGGTTGATGCGGTCGCTCAGGGTTAGCTTTTAGTCTCACTTTGATCTACGTTTATGAGCCTACCTCAAGAAATGAAAAAGAAAGATCTGCGAATTTGAGTTAGGTGATTTGGATTGTTTATTATCGGCTCTAGATCCCATCTACAAGCTGTTATTCATTTTTCGTTGTTGCCGATGGGGACGTATTATTGCGATCTGTTCGATTTTAGCTTGTCTGCGATTTGATTTGTTTTGACTTTTTGAAACTCTCGTTTCGGCGGTCAAAATTGGAGGAAATTGAGTAATTTCATATGATGTTTAGTAGCGCTTTATTTGTTTGATGCGGATCTTATATTTTTTCTTCGAAGTACTTTTAGTTCTGTGGCTATGTCCAAGCACCGTCTTACAAAATTTTTCTTTCTGCTAATTATAAAAGAACAAGTCTCGGATGTTCTGATCTGACCGGTTTGGAGCTCGATTTCGTATTTTCAGTTCATAATTTTTTGTGGATTTGATTTGTTATTCGCCGTCCGTGTGGATGGATGCATTGGTTGATAAACTGTCTGACATATCTAAATTGAATAACACCGAAGACTCGGCTGTTCTTTGGTTTGACCTTACTTTGTAGAACATAAAAGTAAAAGATTGGGAAATGAAGAGAACTTGATTGCTAATTTAAGTCCCGAATGAGCTCGAGAGCCTATTCTCACTTGTTTATTTTCAGAAACTGGTAAATTTTTCAGTGTTTCCTGTTTCCATTAGGTGTTATTTTGGTTGTGTTGATTTGCATGGAATTACGTATCCAGATTTATATCTGAAGTTATGCTGCTTTGAATTACTTGGCACTTTATCTTCCTAGCTATGTATATTGGTTTGACCTCTCTGATTTTTATTCCTCCTGATCAATCTTTCCATTTGTGATTTTTGTGGCTCTAATCTCTCAGTTTAATGCTGGGGAGTTTGAAGCAATTATGAAAGATTTTGAGGAGCCTGGGACCCTTGCTCCTACTGGGATGCATGTTGGTGGTGCTAAATACATGGTTATCCAAGGGGAGGCCGGTGCTGTGATCCGTGGAAAGAAGGTGTGTGATCTTTCTTAATGGTAACTGTTGCTATTATCGATGCAAACTTATGTGTTCCACCAACTGCACTGGATTTGTAAAAAGAGCAGATTTGACACATTCCATCACACCGTTTTAGTTATGCTATTGTTGACTGAATGTCATCAGGCTATGTTTGATGTTGAACTGATGCAGTTTCTTTTAACATATCACTGTTCAGTTGCGTCATTGACATTGTGTAATGTTGATTACTCAAATTATGTGAATGTTTGTAGTTTTGGATTACATAATATGAGGTTAATATGTGTAGACAGACACTGCTAGGGGGGTTGAAAGATGCAATTGTATGTATTCATAAAAATATTAGCTGTTTCTTATGCACATGCCATGGCTGTTATTCTTTTTTCCAAGTAGCAGTACTACTTGTACATTGATATGAGGGCCCTTTGAGGTGAGTTATTTGAACGACTTAAAATTGGCCTCGGCTCTGATATGTTTCTGGTAATTAATAGAGGCATTCATCTTTACTACATAGGATGGTCTTTCTATCTCTGCTTACAGACATGACGAATATGTACATACTGCTCATATATATAATCTAATGACCACATTGAAGCTGATGATTTGTAAAAACCAGTAGAGTAAGCTTTTGTGAAACCAAATATGTTTAAATAGAAAGAAGTGTTACGATTGCCTTTTTGCATGTCAAATAAGAACCCACCCACACCATGTCAAGGCAGCATGGTATGCATACTATATGAGTAATCAATCACCCGTGTCTGTAATAGAATGAAAAATATCTGTTTCCTTTAGGGCAGGTTTCCCTTGTCCCTATCCTGCCTGTTATCTATTTCATCAAGTGATTTATGTCGCATTATAGGATTGTAGGCAAAGGTTTGTATGATTGCATCTGACACACTTTTTTTGTCTCTTTATTGGACAAAAATTTCAGGGTCCTGGGGGAATCTGTATCAAGAAAACTGGAATGGCGTTGCTTGTGGGTATCTACGAGGAACCTGTTACTCCTGGGCAGTGCAATATGGTAGTTGAGAGGCTCGGAGACTACCTTGTTGACCAGGGAATGTAGATGATGGTTCCCGCTACAGTAATCTTTCTATTTGCAGTGGGCGTGGATCTATTTTTGTGCTTAACTTCTGGGTTTGTTTCTTTTTTCTAATTTTAAAATCCTTTTTTCTAAATTATTGGTTTCTGTATCCTTTTCTTTAAGCCCCCTCCTTCGGTGGCTTTTGTATAACTGGGGCACCTTCAAAGAAATGGTTATTGCTTGGGATAAATAATCATGATATGTGAGTGCACGATAGCATCTTAATCCTGCTTATCCTTCATACGGTTTTGTCTTTGTTGGTTCCTACCGTTATTTAGCAAGCAATTTTGTTAGCAACCGCCATCCTTTTTCTTCATATCTTTCCTGCTGGGTAATTCTCCAAGAACGGTGTTGCATTCGTATGGAGCAAATTGGTTACTGGTGGAGCATAGTCACTCAGTCTTGCGAACATATTCACTGCTTTTAATTGGATGAAGTTGGGCGGTGGATGATGTCAATTGCGCGGATTATGGGGTCTAGCTGTCCTGGCATTAATGCACTAGAGCACGAATTCAGTGTGATATTCAAAATGTTCTTTGGTCCACTCTTTAATGGTCGGCAGCAGACCTCGTTGAGTAATTGATAGTAGTAGCCGTCCAGACTGTGACATCGAATTATTCTCTCACCACTTTACTTCAGAAAAAAAAAAGAATTATTCTCTATCCACTTTTTTTTTAAGCTAGAAATTCTAAGGGGAATGTTAAAACAGAAGGGAAATAAATTGCAGTTTTGTCTAAACACCAAATCAGATTCCTAAATTGATTAGACAAAGTGCTACATTGACAAAAGGGAGCATCAAGGCTGTCAAGTCTTTGATTTCTCAACTTCTCATCGGAGTCTTTCACTCTAACATCAATACAAATGTTCCTAATGCCCTCCTCCAGCGCCCATCTCTAGCCATAGATTAGGCCTTTAACTTCTTGTTGCACATTACAGTAGCCTGGGACCTTCTTGTTGAAGACCATTCTCGGCATGCCTTTGTGGTTTCTGATAGAAACAGTCAAGATGGTAGACTGGCCTCTTTTGATAACCCAAGAACAATTGAGCTTGTAGAAACCCTGCATAGGAGGAGACCAAACACTATCAATAACACCTGTTTTAAGATTGCTTTTCATAGCTGCGGAGTAAGCTCTGGTAAAAACCAGATTTGCCTCTACTGTTGCGAGTAAAGACATGTTCTGCCTGTGTCTAATGAAGTTTTTCGCATCATAAATAGACCACATAAGATTAGCTATAGTAACAAGCTTATCACTTCCCCATTTGACTGAATTTCTAACAATCCAGTCCTGGATACTGATGTCCCCCGAAGAAGGAAGAAGACTGAGAGTGATAGTGTTATTCCACATGTGAGCTATCATAACACACTCAAAGAGTAAATGAAATAAGGTGTCTGTTTTCCCACACAGATGACATTTCCCACTGCCCTAGTCTCCTAGCTATATTAGCCATACATGGCACAATATTATTCAGAACTTTCCAGTAGAACAGTTTCACCCTAGGACTGCAGAGATGGGTCTTCAATCTGTCAACAGAATTAAAATAATCTGAATTCGTAGAAGAGGTACCACTAGGATCCTCATCTCTAACTACATTGTAAATGGACTTGACTGAGAACTTGTTATCAATTGAATCGTGCCAAACCCATCTGTCCTCCTCATTAACATTCACTTGCATTTCCTTAATCACCTCAGCATCGACTTTCCAAACTGTGGAATTAATCCTATCCCAATCCTAAGTGCTTCTGTTACTGTCAATGAAGGAACTAACTGAAATTTGAGGCCGAGGGTTAGGAGAAGGAGTAATCAACTTGAAAGAATTCATCCTAGGAATCCAAGGAGACGTCCAAAAATCAGTATTCCTCCCATTCCCAATTTGGAGTCTAGCCCCTTTCCTGATCAGTGGAATGGCAGTGTGGAGAGATCTCCAAATAGGGCTGGGGTGAGGGCCCAGCCTGGCTAAAAGGATATTCGAGGAGGGGAAATACAGCCCTTTAATGGTTTTGGCCATCCGAGAGTCTTGGTTTTGAAGGAGATTCCAAATCTGCTTAGAAAGAAGGGCTTTATTAAACAAAGAGATATCTTTAAATCATGTCCCCCTTTAATCTTGTTGTTACAGATCTTGGACCAACTTAACCAGTGCAATATTTTCTTTTCCTCACTCCCTCCCCACCAGAAGGAAGAGAAGATGACATTAAGCTTAGTAATGATCTGGTTAGGAAGAAGAAATAAGGACATCGTGTAAGTGGGTAGAGATTGCAGAACACTGGTTATCAAAATACTCCTAGCAGCTTGAGACAGAGGTCTTGACCATGCATGGACTCTCTTCCTAACTACTTCTATAATATAATTACAGATCTGAGCTTTATTTCTCCCAATGTGAACTGGTAAACCAAGATATTTAGTAAAGAAAGGACTTTCTGAGACATTCAGAATACTACAGATCTAGTTTTTAGAAATAGGATTGAGGAGCTTATTGAAGATGTTCTCTCACTTATTGTGATTGATCTCATGACCAGAGGAACTTAAAAACTCATCAAGAATGTTTTTAAGAGCATTGGCATTCGATGAAGTTGCTGCCCCATAGAACAAAATATCATCTGCGAAAGCAAGATGAGTAATAGCAGACCTAGTTGAAGACAGTTTAATACCCTTGAAAGTTCCTCCTATCTCAGAATGAGCAAGCACTCTAGAGAGGGATTCTTGAACAAGGATAAATAAGAAGGGAGACATAGGGTCTCCCCGTCTAATCCCTCTGGAAGGAGAGAAAAACTTCCCCGGAGCAGCATTGATAAGGATGGAACATCTGACTGAGGTAATACAGTTGATAACAGGAGTAAGCCACTGAGGAGGGAAGCCCATAGCTTGAAGGATCTGATATATGAAGTTCCATTCGATTCTATCATAAGCCTTGCTTAGATCCATCTTCAAAGCAAAACTCCCATTCTTCTTTGCACTACTCCTATAACACCCCAACTCTAAATCCCGTAATTAGCGTTTAAAAAACTCCAACATAACAACAAACCACAGCGGAAATGACTTAAACAGATTCGGTGTTACCGCCTCCAGCCACCCACGTGGCTGACAAGGCCTTTCCTCCCAACACGTTACGGTCCGAATGACTGGAAATACATTACAATCTCCTTAAAATACATACCGAGTCGCTAAATCTTAATTAATACAACACACGTCTAAATACATCTTATAACAAAATCAAAATGAGTCCCAAGTCCTAAGTGTACCCCGCCTACTCTCGGTTGGGTATGATCTCCTTCGCGTACCTGTGAATGGTTGGACATGAAATGGCTCAGCAAAACGAATTGCTGGTATGGAATCGTGTAGCCCACGTGCGACCGGGCTACACTTAACTAATTGGTCGGATAAACATGCGGTTAATTATTTAACAGACATGCAATTATATAATGAAATATTGTAACACTCAACATACCAATCACATAGTCCACAAATAATCAACAAGTGATCCTACTCAACGGGATCAAATCGTCACAACAGGGTTAGCCTTCAAGGAAGTTGTAATTTAATATTACACTCATATAAATCCAACCTCCTAATCTCCTTGAATTCTCCATTCGTGATCCAATTCATTTCTTCGTATAGTAGGCTACTTTACCGTGTAGTTAGCAGCACGACAAATATCAAGACGGATTAATCACCACACAATTACAGGCAACAATAATAGTCCAGTTTACATGCTTTAATCTTGGGGGTCGTTTTTCCACACAAGCAACTAGCACACAAGCCTAGTATAACTCGGTAGCAAGAAGGCTACAAGAAACTATACCTTGGCCTAATAGATGTCCGCCTAATTTCGTCTAGCAATCCCGGCTATCCAATACGAATCCCTCCAATAATTTATTAACCGAAAGTGTCAATAATTCATCCGGGTATTAGTTTACTTATGAAACATTTTCCTACGTCTTAATCCTTACGTGCATGTGCATGCACTCCTTGCATTTACGTACTAATTCCAAAACTCGTAATACAATGTGATTATCGTTCATTAATATTTCTTTCATCCCATAACCTTACTTGTGATTAAGGTATTATTTATTTATCCTATAGTCTTTTTTTATGAGACTTATCTTAGTTTGGTAATTCTCTTTTTAAATACCTCCATATGATTTCATATGTAACACATTATTTTATTTCCTTTTGATTTATTTTAAAATCCCTAAATGTATATACATGTGTTATCTAAGTCATATGTTGTAATTGTCTGAATGACTTAACAACTTTATTAATTCCTTAATAATATTTATAGGTCACCTATGGACACAAATATTTTATATCCTTCATTATTTACAATCTATCTCCGAAGACTCCTTTAACGTTTACACATTAATTCCTTTTACTCATGTAGCCTATAGTTTTAATTTCATAATCCCTTAAATCAATATTTTCCTTTCTAATTCCTCCAAATATTCACATAGCATTTATTATAATATTAATTCAAGTAAGGACAGCTATATTTCCGGTTATTTACATTATAACCCAATAATTTCATAAACTTTACATTTTACTTCTAATTGCGTTATATTATATAGTTTTAATTCCTTACTTCACTAAATTATAGTTCCACCTTATAATTCCGGTAATTACTTTCTGGACACAACAACCTTTGGTAATTACTATTCAGCCACACTTACTTTTAGGTTTGCGCCAAATTTTTCTATATTTATATTTCTCTCCTTAAATCTTATAACATATACATATATGTTATTATTATCATATAACCTATAGTTTTTTTTTATATTCCTTTCAAGTAAATTCCGAATTCCCTTTAATATTTTCGGAAATTACACAACCTCCCTACATTATTTTCGGTTTTCACCCTTAGCTTTCCTTAATTACATTTTTACCCCAAAACTTTTATAACCTTTATATTTTATGTTATTATTTATTTCTAACTCCAATTTTCGGTCAACACTTTGACCATTGCCTTAATTAATTTATAATACACTAATATACCCAGAATTTTATTTATTTCTCAAATGGATCACAAATTTTCTAGAATTTACAATTTTGTCCCAAAATTTTATAATTTGTTATTTTAATTCCTTAGCACTTATTTAACTTACCCAAAATTCATAATATAAGCTCATATACTATATTACATCATTATACAGCCTAAGTTTCAGATCATTCTCAGATTTTTAATATGTATACCCCATACTTTTCAAAAATTACACTTTTACCACATAACTTATTAAACTAGTCATTTAAGTACTTATAATTAAATTTAGCTCATCCAAATCTTATAAAACAAGTTTATATACTTATGTAGCTCATTAATAACCCATTTATACAGCAAGCTCTTGGCTGTAATTAATTTTTAACATATAGTTTTATAACTTATGTTTTTAAGGCTTATAATGCCATAAAATGCTTATAAAATTACCTAAACATTTGGCTAAGGTACAAACTATTATATACAGTTTAAATACATCAAAATATCCATAAAAAATGTACCAAAAATTCGGACATAGTATAATATTACAACCGGTTACATTCTAATTATATATTATGTCCTTAAACATTATAAAAATGACATTTAAGTGCCTAAATTATTACTAAACCTAACCAAGTGTTCCTCACCAGTTTATAATCATTTATAGGTTAAACTCAACTATTTTTAAGTGTTTATTTTCGGTTACATACAGAAATGTACTTAGAACATTCTTAAGGTACTTAATTAAGCCTTAAACTTAGATTACCTTTGTAATGCTTCAAATGTTGTTTTGCAGCTCACTCTTTTCGGCCCCTAGGGTAAGACAAGGGATATAATTCAGGTTCTGTACATACTTAAGGTTAATGGAGTGTTTAAGACCTTAAAAACATGATTTAAGTGCTTACCACTCTTAAGGTATGATTTTTCTCTTCTTTTCCCCCTTGTATATTTTCGGCTAGCACTTTAAGAATTTGTGAACTCCAGTTCAGCCACAACATGTAGAAGACAATGGAGGATAATGTTAGGGCATAGATTACCATAATGGTGCTTAGGAAGATTAGGGTTCTAAAGCATGAAAACTTAAGATTTCCATGACATTACCTTAGATGTTGTCCTAGGAATTTTTGGTCTCCTTAAGCTTGGTAGTGGCAACGATTTTGTGCATGAAAAGAGTAAGGAAATGGTGTTATAGAGGCTAGAATTTTTGGACAACATAATGACATAGGGAAACTTAGTGTTTAGAGCATGTTTTACCTTGATTAAGTGGTCTTAACCCTTCTCTTGCTCAAACTGATTTTTGGTTTCCAACAGCCCTTCTTGCATGGATTTTTCGGTCACATAATGGCAAGGGAACCAAGGTTGGTCATGTGTGGAAGAAAGAAGAAGAAGAGAGTTAGATTAAGTGGGTGTTTAATGGTGTAACAAGAAAAGCAAATGTAGAAAGGGGTGTTTACCTTACACATGGAAAGAGGAGAGAGTGGCTGGAACTTTTGCAAGTTGCCGACAAGGAAGAAAGAAATGGAGGAGGTATGATTTTAATTTGAAATGGGAGTAATGAGTGGGTGTACTTTTACATGTTGTTTTATCTTGACAAGTACAAGCTAATTAGTACTCTCTCTTTGCCATACTCTCTCGATCTTGCTCCTCTTGTCATTTCCGGTTGCAAAGTAATTAAAGGGGGAAAGAACGGCATGGCTGTGCATGGCTTGGGAAGAAGGAGGGGGATTTGACAATGGAGAGTAGCTAGGTGTGGTAGGTAATGTACTTGCTAGCTTCTATTTCTTTCCTTCCTTGCATTCTCTAGGCTGAAACATGTAAGAGGTAATGATAGTTTTTTTTCTTCTTTCTCTTCCTCCTTCCTAGATTCATGGTCATATGTTGTACTTGGTAGATTTTTTTTTTCATTCCTCCTCTTGCTGTTTACCGAGAATAAGCAGTACAAGGGCTATATGTTTTCAGTTCCCTTAATCCATGGTGAATCATTGATTAACTTGCATATAATATTGTATAGTTGGTGGTAGTAGTTCATCCGATGACTTGTTTTTTTTTTGTTTCTTGTTTCATGTTCTATATGTCACGGTTGCAAATGTTGGACAACAACATGTTTTGTTTTTTTCTTTGCTTTGTATAACATTGTACAATTGTATATTATTAGGAAAGTACAAGCTACCAACAACTCCCCTTATTTTACTCATTGCAATTCTCTTCCCTCATTCTTATTTTTTTTTGCTCTCGGTATAACAAGCAAACCGGTAGCTTTTTTTTTGGTTTTCATGACTTTGTATTTAGTATTTTATAGCACATATACTTGGGCAAGTACAATTTCCTTGATTTACTCCCTCATGTCCCATTCTCATTTTCTCTTTACTCCAATATTGTTCTCGGATGACACCACCAATTCAGCCCCCTTTTTGTTTTTTTTTGTTGCATTATTATACTATATAGATTATGACATTCATTAGTTTATTTACAACAAGTACAAACTTTCCTTATTTTCCTCCATGTTTTACTACTCTCACGAAGCTTTCTTTATTTGCTTCATTACAATACTTTTACGGTAGCAAATGGGTGAAACCGAACAACACATTCTTTTTGTGTTGTTTTATGCCTTAATATGGTATATTACATGTACACTTCTGTGTTTAAGTATTATTCATTTTACTAGTGCATTTAGTTATATTTGGACTTGTCCAATGTGCTGATTCCTTGTGTATATTTTATGTGAATGTATACTCATTATTTATTGTGATTGTAAAGTATACTTAATGATCGTAGTACATGTATTATGGTATTACATGTTACATTATTTTTAATGGTTGATTTCTTCTTAAGGTTGTTCCTCCTTTAGTCCATTATTTAATGTGAAGTTTCATGACTTCCATGGACTATATAATTATGCGCATATAAATGCCTTAGTGTATAATATGATTCTCCACTAAATTAAGTTAATTAGTCTTTATAATTTAGTGACTAATCCTTGTTTAAGTTCTCCTTTAATTTAATTACTCTTTTAATCAAGGTAATTAAGGTTTGGGGTATTTCAATCTACCCCCTAAAAAGAACTTCATCCCGAAGTTTTATACCTAAATCAATTGGTCCTGAAAGATCTAGTTCAGCGACTAGTGTCAACCCTAGGGACCAAGTCCCATGTCCAAATAACTTAAGCCCTATGTATATCCAGTACAACATAAACTACAATCAGGCAATACGCAATAGACGTGCACATGCAATCTCATCATAGCGTAGTAAGAGTATACATAATCTAGTCATAGGGCAACAAGGCACACATATTATTCAAATCCAATCAAGGTGCAACAAGGTGCACATATAATCAACCTTCAATAGTGCAATACGCGCACACAACCAGTCATACAATCAACAAAGTGAAACGTGAATGCATATACATTTTCGTTATGGATGTAAGTGATCCATCCACACTATTAATATGAATTTCAAATTCTTGGTATGTAAGTATACACTGGGGATATTTGTTCCCATCTCATCTCTTCTTCACTCTTTATGTGTTTTATATCATAGAAGTCGATCCATTTTCTTGTATGGAGCATCCATGACGTAATGATGAAACCATAGCAAATGACTTCCTGAGTCCACAACATTCTCAAATACCCGCAGACACACCGGCCTTATGACGAAGGACTCTGAGGTCCATGGCCCCTTGGGAAACAAATACAAACACACCTTCGGGCACACCGGTCTACCGACGAAGGGCTCTAAGGTCCACGGCCCCTTAGGTGATTGAACATACTATCTAATCATCTATGCTCATAACCTACTCTTTTCTGTGTCCACTTGTAGGGAGTTTCAGGAATCACCCGACCCTGATGTGATCAGCATCAGTGTTGAACTATCCTTCCACCCCAATTTGTGTTCGGTCTCCCTTGATTTACGCGGAATCAAGTTCAACCTCCCACGTCAGTTTTAAACAATCAATTAATTAAACAAATTCCAATTCCTATCTTTTAATAATCCTAGTCATAATCACAGAATTAGCACATCTAATTATATCACTCATCTTCAAAACTGTTCGCATCAATCCATTTCCTAGGAACCATTCGTTCTCTAGGGAAGTCAATTCCCGTTATGTTCCATATCGGTTTCATACCGGTTCACCAATCTCAATATCACCGCATATGGTATCATATACCATGTCCCACAAGAAATTCAATTCCACAGGGGTTTCTACTCCTCTTACATGTATTCTCACAGTAGAGCTAACAAGATACTCGCATCTTTTGTGCTAAGTAACTACAACTCAAGGTAGGAATATACGTATAAATTTATGTATTATACATATAACATTACAACAAATCCTTTCATGCTATACGCACAGTAATTTACATGACCAATACATAAAATGTACTCTAAGCGATTTTGCGCTCTACCCCCCTTAAAAGGATTACGCCCACGTAATCAACAATATATCATCATTGAACATTGGTTCAAGATGTCTAGCGGTCATAAAGTATTTTAGCTTCCATGCGGTTTATCGCATATTATGATTAGATCAAAAGGTCTGTGTATAAAAGGTTTTATCGGTTTTGTACCAATTCTTACAATAGGGTTCGGCTCTAGCCTCTAAGGCTCCAGGTCACTGGGTAACATACTTCATTTGTTCTCTCACCTTCTTAGGTTATACTGAACCTATGATACATAGGCCCACAAGCTTCTGTTGCGCGACCCTAATAACTTAGAGTTCTACTTGTTCCTTTCCCTTCTTCTTAAGGTATTGTTCATCCATCGTGCCCCAATAATTCTGGGAATAAGGTCTTCCAATTGACGCTTGATATCTCTTGTTATATGCAAACTCGATGAGTTATAGATAGTTTATCCATTGCTCTAGAGATTTAATGTACATGCTTTTAGCGTACTCTTGGTTGTTTGAATTGTTCCTTCTGACTGACCTTCGGTCTGAGGTTTATGTATAATCTGGGGTTACTGTTTAGTGTTTATTGCTCTTCATAGTTTCCTCAAAATCTTGAGTCACATCCGATGTCTGTACTTGGTACTCAGTGCTCCTCGCACTCATAACTCTTAATAATTTCATCTCGGAATGAATTCTCTGTCTCCTTTGGACTCGCTAGCTAAATCGAGATCCTTCTCTTCAACTGTTCGAGGTAATTATCTGCACTGGTCTAAATTTGCATCGCTGACCGTGGCACGGAGTCGACTACTTCTCATGTTCCTTACACTACTCGTTTACATATATGGGGTACCCTACTGGTACATTACTACTTACCTGGCTAGCTTATACTTAAGTCTGTCAGGCCCGCAAGCTCCTTTGGAGTGCGGTCGTCCCATATCACGTTTTTGTATACTCATAGTGTCTATCACACAGTTGGTTGTTGGTATCTTGTGAAGTATTCTGCTGTCGATCTCCTCTTTTATCGTTCTATGATAACGCACTTGTGGTTCTTCCTGAACTTAATCAAGGGAAATCCATCTACTTCGTTCTTAGATATATTCTACCTTCTTCCTACATTTCGCACGGACTCGATTCACTGCCAGTTGAGGTCTCTTTCCATAGACCCTATCATTCATTTTTTTGATCTACTAGGAATGCGCTTCCAGTCTCGTATGTAAATGTACTAGAATAAGCATTGTGCTACCTGTGACATCTCTCTTTGTACGGTCTAAGCTATTGCCATTAATTTGCAGTCTAACTTCAAACTGATTTTTCATTCACGTCGTGTTTAACTCATAAATTGGTCTTCTATGTCGACGTCTGACGGTCATTTATGATGGTCGCTTTCTTGCGCACCATGTAGTTTTCTCTAGACAGGTATTGTTGCCATGCCATCCGCTATTGTTAGTTTATCATTCGTGTATCGTACATTGATATTTCAATTCTTCAATGATTCAAGCCAACATTCTCCTTGGTTCAATCTCTTATTGGTGAAAACACTCTGGGAGTTCTTAGGGTTCAAATATGTGGTTATTGCTGCATCGTACTATCTGGTCGCTGTCTTTTAACACAAAGTTGATTGCTTCAGTTCAAATTCATGTGTAGGTTAGTCCTCCTCACGTTCCTTCACCATTATGGTTGTGTTTACCACAGGTTGGGCTGACTTAGAAACAAGTAGATCGTCTTGTTCACGAGTCTTCTGAGCATTGGCCACTCCTCATTTATGTGTGGTCCCAGTAGTTATTACTTTCTTCCTTCCTGGTAACTGGTTCTAGGTTCGAAGGTATTGTTCTCCTCTTTTTTTGTTACCTGTGTTCTTGGAACACTCCTAAGGAATTCTGGGGGTTTATAGTTCCCATTCTCAATAGTCAAGTGATTTATTTCTTCCCTTCAATCGGTGTAAGCTCGGTTGGTTCGCTCTCCGTTCCACTGAATTGTAGTATTTCTCCCCCTCAGTGGCACCTTTATTGGCAATTTCATCTCAATAAGTTATAGGTTCTGCAATCGTTTATGTCTACAGTTGTAGTCGGTTCATGGTTTTGATATGCCCCTTTCTATCCTTCCTTGCGCGTTGAGCTCTTCTCACTGTGGCTGTTTCATAACTCCCTAGTGCTCTTCACACTTCCGAAACGATTTAATTATATCTTCTGCTGTTGTACCGGACTCTACGACAAGGTTGATGCATTTGCTTCCTTCATGGGTGTTCCTTCAAGTGTTTTGATATTTATTTACTGCCGATCATCATTTTTTTCCATCTTCAAGTCGAAGGTTCTTGGTTCTCTAATGACTTCCACTAGGTGGTCGTTGCGACGGCATCTTCACTCTTTTGGACTTGATTCTTCTCAGCAACTACAAATATCATCACTTTAGGCGTCGACCTTATGGTGTTTAAACTAGATTTTTTTTCTGGTTATCATATGCTTCCCACAATGCTTTTCTCAACTTTGTTGATGTTGGCACCCTTGAGAATTGTACTTGGTGTACTAAGTTAGGCAGCTATCTCTGCTAATTTTACAGGTATGTGTTGGTTTGGCGGTATTGACTTGAGGTATAATGGTTTGAACTTCCCTCCTTAAGATTGGAGTGTCTCTTGACCTTGGGTAGGTCGTCGTTTAATTTCTTTCTCCTTTGCTCTCCTTTCTGAGGGTTAATATCATCTTTAATGGAGTTTGACCTCGGTGATTGTCTTGGGGGTTTTGATCCCGGTTATTATTGTGTCTCCTGTCTTCATAAAAATTGTATCATCTTCATGTAGGTTGTTTTCTTCTTGGTATTGGCTCGTTCCCCTTTTTGGCTGTATAATCCATTCTTCTTCCAAGGTTTGGGATATGGTTATATGTGTATGTATGCGTATATATTAGGCACTAGTCCTCTGTTCCTCTGTCCAATTTGTTGGTCATCCTCTAGCTGGTAAGTTTCACCTTTATGGTTTCTCGGTGCCCTATGAGGTAGGATTCCTTTGATTTCCCCTTCGGTTTCTTGTCTTCGATGTGGGTGGGTCGTCTTTGAAGTGTTGTAATGTGGATTTGGCACTCCTTACCGGTAGTGTCAGAAGTTGATGTCGTCGGTGTAAGTCCTTTGGGTTCTAGGTGTACACATCTAAGGTTAGAAATTGTTACTGGTAATTGTAGCGTTAAGTAAGGTTGACCAAGTTTGGCTCCCTGCTTCTGGTATGTCCCTTCAAGGTTACAATAGTCAAGCTGTTAGGCTCCTTCGAGGTCTCGTCTTCCTGATCTTTTGGGTTCTCAATCCGGTATTCATATTTTTCTAACTGTAGCATGCTGGTCTTGGCCGTTACGGCTTCCCGTATAGTTTGTTGTGGCAGCACTTGCTATAGCAAGTGCGCCATGCAAGATGGTTTATCGGTACACTATGTGGCGGTTACTGTGCATTCCTCTGATCTCACCATACTTGGCATCTTGTTGGCTCCTTCTTAGGCACTACATTGCAGAGCACGGTTCGCAAATGTTTCTTATTCGTCTAGGTTATCTCTGTCAGGCCCTACATAACCTTTTGAAGTTGTGGAGGTTTGCAGCTACTCACTTTAGAATAGACTTTTATGTGGTCTTCACCATGTCTGGTATTGTTCCACTGTTATGCTCCATAAGGCATCTGTCACGGGTTTCTGTAGCTTCTTTTCCTTCCCATTGCGCTTGGTAGTGCTTTCCCCTTTGCTTGTCGGACAGGGTCCTATCGACTGCTACGCATGTCGACCCAAGTTGCCGATAAAATTGGTCTTTCATAGGTAGGATTTCCATGGGCAGCGTCTTTAAATTTTACGCTCCAGTCAGAAACTTCAAATATTGGAAAACTATTGTAAAACAAGGTTTTCTTTCCGAATTAATTATGTGTATTATTAAGTAAATGCCAGATGGGGTTTTCCCTTGTAAGAGGAGACTTTCTACCTCTCTGGTGTTCTTTCGCTGAATAATTTGAACTAGGGATGTGGAGGGCGGGTGTAGGTGTATGTATATATATCCAGTAATCACTGGGGAAAAATCCTAACTAACGTGACTCTTGCACTACTCACAACCCTTAACCCAATGTTAGAATTCCTAGACTCGGTATTTCCAGTCGTCAGAGCGTAGTTACACTCTGATACCACTTTTTGTAACACCCCAACTCTAAATCCCGTAATTAGCGTTTAAAAAACTCCAACATAACAACAAACCACAGCGGAAATGACTTAAACAGATTCGGTGTTACCGCCTCCAGCCACCCACGTTGCTGACAAGGCCTTTCCTCCCAACACGTTACGATCCGAATGACTGGAAATACATTACAATCTCCTTAAAATACATACCGAGTCGCTAAATCTTAATTAATACAACACACGTCTAAATACATCTTATAACAAAATCAAAATGAGTCCCAAGTCCTAAGTGTACCCCGCCTACTCTCGGTTGGGTATGATCTCCTTCGCGTACCTGTGAATGGTTGGCCATGAAATGGCTCAGCAAAACGAATTGCTGGTATGGAATCGTGTAGCCCACGTGCGACCGGGCTACACTTAACTAATTGGTCGGATTAACATGCGGTTAATTATTTAAAAGACATGCGTATATATAATGAAATATTGTAACACTCAACATACCAATCACATAGTCCTCAAATAATCAACAAGTGATCCTACTCAAGGGGATCAAATCGTCACAACAGGGTTAGCCTTCTTTTATCTCTTAACCTCAATTTACGTTTTCACCCTTCAGTCCTCCCATGCCTTTCTCTTTTCGATTAATGCAATGCTCTCATGGTATTGTTTATGTTCAAATATTTTTCCTTACAATTCATACAACGGAATTGGGCATATACATTTAAAATCCTCAAGACAGTCTGAATTTTTGAGACTGCTTACAATTTTAACTTAGGGCAGGTGGCCCGTACCAAGTGAACACTACGCATCACAAATCAATAATCAGTGCCGATAGTGGCATACATACATAAATATATATACATATAACTCACCCCTATCAATGAACAAATGCCAAAGACGGGGAGCCAATCGCTTGGCTCCGGGGCAGCGCAGTCCGTAGACGCACTCCAACGAGGTTGGTTCTATTATAGGTACCACCCTCTCAATCCAATAAACACGCGTGCCCGGTCTACCCGGTTCCTCTCGTCCCCCCAATAGTTAGTGTTAGTCAAATTCTTATAATCTCTTCCTTAGTTACTTCGAGACATCACTCTGACGTCGTTAACAATTAGTAAGGAAGTTGTAATTTAATATTACACTCATATAAATCCAACCTCCTAATCTCCTTGAATTCTCCATTCGTGATCCAATTCATTTCCTCGTATAGTAGGCTACTTTACCGTGTAGTTAGCAGCACGACAAATATCAAGACGGATTAATCACCACACAATTACAGGCAACAATAATAGTCCAGTTTACATGCTTTAATCTTGGGGGTCGTTTTTCCACACAAGCAACTAGCACACAAGCCTAGTATAACTCGGTAGCAAGAAGGCTACAAGAAACTATACCTTGGCCTAATAGATGTCCGCCTAATTTCGTCTAGCAATCCCGGCTATCCAATACGAATCCCGCCTATAAATTATTAACCGAATGTGTCAATAATTCATCCGGTTATTAGTTTACTTATGAAACGTTTTCCTACGTCTTAATCCTTACGTGCATGTGCATGCACTCCTTGCATTTACGTACTAATTCCAAAACCCGTATTACAATGTGATTATCGTTCATTAATATTTCTTTCATCCCATAACCTTACTTGTGATTAAGGTATTATTTATTTATACTATAGTCTTTTTTTATGAGACTTATCTTAGTTTGGTAATTCTCTTTTTAAATACCTCCATATGATTTCATATGTAACACATTATTTTATTTCCTTTTGATTTATTTTAAAATCCCTAAATGTATATACATGTGTTATATAAGTCATATGTTGTAATTGTCTGAATGACTTAACAACTTTATTAATTCCTTAATAATATTTATAGGTCACCTATGGACACAAATATTTTATATCCTTCATTATTTACAATCTATCTCCGAAGACTCCTTTAACGTTTACACATTAATTCCTTTTACTCATGTAGCCTATAGTTTTAATTTCATAATCCCTTAAATCAATATTTTCCTTTCTAATTCCTCCAAATATTCACATAGCATTTATTATAATATTAATTCAAGTAAGGACAGCTATATTTCCGGTTATTTACATTATAACCCAATAATTTCATAAACTTTACATTTTACTTCTAATTGCGTTATATTATATAGTTTTAATTCCTTACTTCACTAAATTATAGTTCCACCTTATAATTTCGGTAATTACTTTCTGGACACAACAACCTTTGGTAATTACTATTCAGCCACACTTACTTTTAGTTTTGCACCAAACTTTTCTATATTTATATTTCTCTCCTTAAATCTTATAACATATACATATATGTTATTATTATCATATAACCTATAGTTTTTTTTATATTCCTTTCAAGTAAATTCCGAATTCCCTTTAATATTTTCGGAAATTACACAACCTCCCTACATTATTTTCGGTTTTCACCCTTAGCTTTCCTTAATTACATTTTTACCCCAAATTTTATTTTATAACCTTTATATTTTATGTTATTATTTATTTCTAACTCCAATTTTTGGTCAACACTTTGACCATTGCCTTAATTAATTTCTAATACACTAATATACCCAGAATTTTACTTATTTCTCAACTGGATCACAAATTTTCCAGAATTTACAATTTTGTCCCAAAACTTTATAATTTGTTATTTTAATTCCTTAGCACTTATTTAACTTACCCAAAATTCATAATATAAGCTCATATACTATATTACATCATTATACAGCCTAAGTTTCAGGTCATTCTCAGATTTTTAATATGTATACCCCATACTTTTCAAAAACTACACTTTTACCACATAACTTATTAAACTAGTCATTTAAGTACTTATAATTAAATTTTGCTCATCCAAAACTTATAAAACAAGTTTATATACTTATGTAGCTCATTAATAACCCATTTATACAGCAAGCTCTTGGCTGTAATTAATTTTTAACATATAGTTTTTATAACTTATGTTTTAAGGCTTATAATGCCATAAAATGCTTATAAAATTACCTAAACATTTGGCTAAGGTACAAACTATTATATACAGTTTAAATACATCAAAATATCCATAAAAATGTACCAAAATTCGGACATAGTATAATATTGCAACAGATTACATTCTAATTATATATTATGTCCTTAAACATTATAAAAATGACATTTAAGTGCCTAAATTATTACTATACCTAACCAAGTGTTCCTCATCAGCTTATAATCATTTATAGGTTAAAATCAACTATTTTTAAGTGTTTATTTTTGGTTTCATACAGAGATGTACTTAGAACATTCTTAAGGTACTTAATTAAGCCTTAAACTTAGATTACCTTTGTAATGCTTCAAATGTTGTTTTGCAGCTCACTCTTTTCGGCCCCTTGGGTAAGACAAGGGATATAATTCAGGTTCTGTACATACATAAGGTTAATGGAGTGTTTAAGACCTTAAAAACATGATTTAAGTGCTCACCACTCTTAAGGTATGATTTTTCTCTTCTTTTCCCCCTTGTATATTTTCGGCTAGCACTTTAAGAATTTGTGAACTCCATTTCAGCCACAACATGTAGAAGACAATGGAGGATAATGTTAGGGCATAGATTACCATAATGGTACTTAGGAAGATTAGGGTTCTAAAGCATGAAAACTTAAGATTTCCATGACATTACCTTAGATGTTGTCCTAGGAATTTTTGGCCTCCTTAAGCTTGGTAGTGGCAACGATTTTGTGCATGAAAAGAGTAAGGAAATGATGTTATAGAGGCTAGAATTTTCGGACAACATAATGACATAGGGAAACTTAGTGTTTAGAGCATGTTTTACCTTGATTAAGTGGTCTTAACCCTTCTCTTGCTCAAACTGATTTTTGGTTTCCAACAACCCTTCTTGCATGGATTTTTCGGTCACATAATGGCAAGGGAACCAAGGTTGGTCATGTGTGGAAGAAAGGAGAAGAAGAGAGTTAGATTAAGTGGGTGTTTAATGGTGTAACAAGAAAAGCAAATGTAGAAAGGGGTGTTTACCTTACACATGGAAAGAGGGGAGAGTGGCTGGAACTTTTGCAAGTTGCCGGCAAGGAAGAAAGAAATGGAGGAGGTATGGTTTTAATTTGAAATGGGAGTAATGAGTGGGTGTACTTTTACATGTTGTTTTATCTAGACAAGTACAAGCTAATTAGTACTCTCTCTTTGTCATACTCTCTCGATCTTGATCCTCTTGTCATTTCCAGTTGCAAAGTAATTAAAGGGGGAAAGAACAGCATGGCTGCGCATGGCTTGGGAAGAAGGAGGGGGATTTGACAATGGAGAGTAGCTAGGTGTGGTAGGTAATGTACTTGCTAGCTTCTATTCCTTTCCTTCCTTGCATTCTCTCGGCTGAAACATGTAAGAGGTAATGATAGTTTTTTTTCTTCTTTCTCTTCCTCCTTCCTAGATTCATGGTCATATGTTGTACTTGGTAGATTTTTTTTTTCATTCCTCCTCTTGCTGTTTACCGAGAATAAGCAGTACAAGGGCTATTTGTTTTCAGTTCCCTTAATCCATGGTGAATCATAGATTAACTTGCATATAATATTGTATAGTAGGTGGTAGTAGTTCATCCGATGACTTGTTTTTTTTTGTTTTCTTGTTTCATGTTCTATATGTCACGGTTGCAAATGTTGGACAGCAACATGTTTTGTTTTATTTCTTTGCTTTGTGTAACATTGTACAATTGTATATTATTAGGAAAGTACAAGCTACCAAATACTCCCCTTATTTTACTCATTGCGATTCTCTTCCCACATTCATATTTTTTTTTGCTCTCGGTATAACAAGCAAACCGGTAGCGATTTTTTTTGGTTTTCATGACTTTGTATTTAGTATTTTATAGCACATATACTTGGGCAAGTACAATTTCCTTGATTTACTCCCTCATGTCCCATTCTCATTTTCTCTTTACTCCCATATTGTTCTCGGATGACACCACCAATTCAGCCCCCTTTTTGTTTTTTTTTTGCATTATTATACTATGCAGATCATGACATTCATTAGTTTATTTACAACAAGTACAAACTTCCCTTATTTTCCTCCATGTTTTACTCCTCTCACAAAGCTTTCTTTATTTGCTTCATTGCAATACTTTTACGGTAGCAAATGGGTGAAACCGAACATCACATTTTTTTTTGTGTTGTTTTATGCCTTAATATAGTATATTACATGTACACTTCTGTGTTTAAGTATTATTCATTAGTAGTGCATTTAGTAACTTATAACATGTATTTATATGTTATATTTGGACTTGTCCAATGTGCTGATTCCTTGTGTATATTTTATGTGAATGTATACTCATTATTTATTGTGATTGTAAAGTATACTTAATGATCATAGTACATGTATTATGGTATTACATGTTACATTATTTTTAATGGTTGATTTCTTCTTAAGGTTGTTCGTCCTTTAGTTCATTATTTAATGTGAAGTTTCATGACTTCCATGGACTATATAATTATGCGCATATAAATGCCTAAGTGTATAATATAATTCTCCACTAAATTAAGTTCATTAGTCATTTTAATTTAGTGACTAATCCTTGTTTAAGCTCTCCTTTAATTTAATTACTCTTTTAATCAAGGTAATTAAGGTTTGGGGTATTTCAATCTACCCCCCTAAAAAGAACTTCGTCCCGAAGTTTTATTCTGAAATCAATTGGTCCTGAAAGATCTAGTTCAGCTACTAGTGTCAACCCTAGGGATCAAGTCCCATGTCCAAATAACTTAAGCCCTATGTATATCCAGCACAACATAAACTACAATCAGGCAATACGCAATAGACGTGCACATGCAATCTCATCATAGCGTAGTAAGAGTATAAATAATCTAGTCATAGGGCAACAAGGCACACATATTATTCAAATCCAATCAAGGTGCAACAAGGTGCACATATAATCAACCTTCAATAGTGCAATACGCGCACACAACCAGTCATACAATCAACAAAGTGAAACGTGAATGCATATACATTTTCGTTATGGATGTAAGTGATCCATCCACACTATTAATATGAATTTCAAATTCTTGGTATGTAAGTATACACTTGGGATATTTGTTCCCGTCTCATCTCTTCTTCACTCTTTATGTGTTTTATATCATAGAAGTCAATCCATTTTCTTGTATGGAGCATCCACGACGTAATGATGAAACCATAGCAAATGACTTCCTGAGTCCACAACTTTCACAAATACCCGCAGGCACACCGGCCTTATGACGAAGGACTCTGAGGCCCACGGCCCCTTGGGAAACAAATACAAACACACCTTCGGGCACACCGGTCTACTGACGAAGGGCTCTAAGGTCCACGGCCCCTTAGGTGATTGAACATACTATCTAATCATCTATGCTCATAACCTACTCTTTTCCGTGTCCACTTGTAGAGAGTTTCAGGAATCACCTGACCCTGATGTGATCAGCATCAGTGTTGAACTATCCTTCCACCCCAATTTGTGTTCGGTCTCCCTTAATTTGCGTGGAATCAAGTTCAACCTCCCACGTCAGTTTCAAACAATCAATTAATTAAACAAATTCCAATTCCTATCTTTTAATAATCCTAGTCATAATCACAGAATTAGCACATCTAAATATCACTCATCTTCAAAACTGTTCGCATCAATCCATTTCCTAGGAACCATTCGTTCTCTAGGGAAGTCAATTCCCGTTATGTTCCATATCGGTTTCATACCGGTTCACCAATCTCAATATCACCGCATATGGTTTCATATACCATGTCCCACAAGAAATTCAATTCCACAGGGGTTTCTACTCCTCTTACATGTATTCTCACAGTAGAGCTAACAAGATACTCGCATCTTTTGTGCTAAGTAACTACAACTCAAGGTAGGAATATACGTATAAATTTATGTATTATACATATAACATTACAACATATCCTTTCGTGCTATACGCACAGTAATTTACATGACCAATACATAAAATGTACTCTAAGCAATTTTGCGCTCTACCCCCCTTAAAAGGATTACGCCCACGTAATCGACAATATAGCATCATTGAACATTGGTTCAAGATGTCTAGCGGTCATAAAGTATTTTCGCTTCCATGCGGCTTATCCCATATTATGATTAGATCAAACGGTCTATGTATAAAAGGTTTTATCGGTTTTGTACCAATTCTTACAATAGGGTTCGGCTCTAGCCTCTAAGGCTCCAGGTCACTGGGTAACAAATTCATTTATTCTCTCACCTTCTTAGGTTATACTGAACCTATGATACATAGGCCCACAAGCTTCTGTTGCGCGACCCTAATAACTTAGAGTTCTACTTGTTCCTTTCCCTTCTTCTTAAGGTATTGTTCATCCATCGTGCCCCAATAATTCTGGGAATAAGGTCTTCCAATTGACGCTTGATATCTTTTGTTATATGCGAACTCGATGAGTTATAGATAGTTTATCCATTGCTCTGGAGATTTAATGTACATGCTTTTAGCATACTCTTGGTTGTTTGAATTGTTCCTTCTGACTGACCTTCGGTCCGAGGTTTATGTATAATCTGAGGTTACTGTTTAGTGTTTATTGCTCTTCATAGTTTCCTCGAAATCTTGAGTCACATCCGATGTCTGTACTTGGTACTCAGTGCTGCTCGCACTCATAACTCTTAATAATTTCATCTCGGAATGAATTCTCTGTCTCCTTTGGACTCACTAGCTAAATCTAGATCCTTCTCTTCAACTGTTCGAGGTAATTATCTGCACTGGTCTAAATTTGCATCGCTGACCGTGGCACGGAGTCGACTACTTCTCGTGTTCCTTACACTACTCGTTTACATATATGGGGTACCCTACTGGTACATTACTACTTACCTGGCTAGCTTATACTTAAGTCTGTCAGGCCCGCAAGCTCCTTTGGAGTGCGGTCATCCCATATCGTGTTTTTGTATACTCATAGTGTCTATCACACGGTTGGTTGTTGGTATCTTGTGAAGTATTCTGCTGTCGATCTCCTCTTTCATCGTTCATGATAACGCACATGTGGTTCTTCCTGAACTTAATCAAGGGAAATCCATCTACTTGGTTCTTAGATATATTCTACTTCTTCCTACATTTCGCATGGACTTGATTCACTGCCAGTTGAGGTCTCTTTCCATAGACCCTATCATTCATTTTTTTTGATCTACCAGGAATGCGCTTCCAGTCTCGTATAAATGTACTAGAATAAGCATTGCGCTACCTGTGACATCTCTCTTTGTACGGTCTAAGCTATTGCCATTAATTTGCAGTCTGACTTCAAACTGAATTTTCATTCACGTCGTGTTTAACTCATAAATTGGTCTTCCATGTCAACGTCTGACGGTCATTTATGATGGTCGCTTTCTTGCGCACCATGTAGTTTTCTCTAGACAGGTATTGTTGCCATGCCATCTGCTATTGTTAGTTTATCATTCGTGTATCGTACATTGATATTTCAATTCTTCAATGATTCAAGCCAACATTCTCCTTGGTTCAATCTCTTATTGGTGAAAACACTCTGGGAGTTCTTAGGGTTCAAATATGTGGTTATTGCTGCATCGTACTATCCGGTCACTGTCTTTTAACACAAAGTTGATTGCTTCAGTTTAAATTCATGTGTAGGTTAGTCCTCCTCACGTCCAATGACAAGGTCTGCCTGATCTAGGTGACATTCGGAGGAAACTGAATCCTGGGTAGCTACCTTTTTCTTAGTTGCCACCCCTTGAAACTTGTTTCTCAAACTTCTCCTTTTCTTCTCTTTTCTCTCACTAGATTTGCTAGGGGAAACTCCTAGTTCAAACAATAGATTCTTTCCTTCTCTCTGGGTCTAGATAGCTTCAGTAACAACACCTCCATCCTCTACCACTTTTTACGTTCTCTTTCCATCTGCTTCCTCATAATCTGATCAATTTCATTATCGGTGCTATTGGTATCACCTCTTCTCTGGCCTTTTTCCATCCTTTATGTTGGTAATTCTTCATAGCTAAATTTCAGTCAAAAGTTTTATAGAATTTTCTCTTCCCAACTCTTTTCTCTCTTTGAAGAGACTCTCAAACCCCGGAGGAATGCCAGGGCTAGAGCTGTCTGAATCAACAAATTGCTTAGAGCTCAAGCAATGCATCTAATCAGTAGAGTTATGTGTAGCTAAGGAGGTTGAAGCTCCTTCAATAGACCGGGAAGATAGTCCTCCTGAAGGAATGACTCTTAACTGTAAGGGTTCACGCACTATGATCAGAGGGGGAATTTTCCTGGATTCAGAGCCAGAAGCAGCTAAAACCAGGTCCTGCTTAGGTAGAAGGGAGTCCTTAGGCCCCTGGGGTGAATTATCAGCATCATGTAAAACAGAATTGTTTTGCTCGATCATAAAAGCATCAGGGAAGTTGGCCGAGATTCCTGCAAATTCTGATCTCATCCAAGCCCCATATCTCTCAATCCCCTTCTCATTTAACTTAGCAAATTTACACTCCACCATCATATGATCCAGTCTACCACATCTATAACAAAAACTGGGTAAATTATCATAAGAAACTCTACAGTATCGATCATTCTTGCCATCAGCTACCACCAAGACTCTACATAAAGGCTCTGCAATATCCACCTCTATACAGATTTTAAGCACTTTCGAGGAGAGGGGATTGATCTTATCAGCGCAGGCAACAAACACTCCTATTTTGTTGCCCAAAGTAACTGCCGAGGCCCTGTTAAAGTAGACCATGGGGAGGTTATGCACAGCTGCCCACACTCTAACTCTAGTAGGGTTATGTTCTCCTATGTGGATAGTGGGATCAATAGGCATTACTACCAACAATCTATTTTGATAATGCCAGGGTCCATTAGACAGGATGTGTTTGATATCTACACCCGAGGAGAAATGAAGAGAGAAGCGGTTAGGGTTGATCTCACTGACCTTAAGAAAGGCTTTCGGTTTCCACAGCTGGATAAGAAAGTTTTGGAGAGTCCTAGGAGGGATCTTCATTGGTGCCACAGATGGGCAAACAAGGCGTGTTTAACATTAGGGTTAGGAGAACCAAACAACAAGGTATCACCTTCGACCTTTTCTAGCTCACTAGGATGAATCTTCATATTACCCATCTTCTTCGATGATGTTCTCCATGATAGAGTACCAGCAACACGAAAAAACGAAGAATACCCAGAACCTCCACTTCTACCCTGTATCACTCACACTTCCTCCACTCTAGTAACGCAAGAACTGATCTTCTTAGAGAGCTGCTGATGCTTTTATGAAAGAGGTCAACACAGACTTCTAAGAGGAAGCAACAAGGTCCAACAGAAACCAAGCTCTTCTCAACCCTTCTAAAACTACTGATTAGACTGTTAACCATCAAAGTAAACTCTCTGGCATCATTAAGGAGGTGGTTGGCTTCCAAGATATTGTAAGAATCTAGCACTTCAGGGTTACGTGGCTTACTCTCATAAGCCCAAGGGAGAGCTGTACTAATCACAGCCTTACTACTCAACTGGCTACGTGATAGGCGCCATGGTGCCATGCTGCTAAAGGTAGTACGGAAAGGAGAAGAAGGAAACTACGTAAAAAATCGCCTACAAAGAAGTCAATTGAGCAAGCATTGCAAGCTCAAGTTTCCCTCACCGATGATCTAGATGAGCCAAAGACGAAGCAAGGTGGTTCCGGCCGGAGAGGAAGAGGTCGTGGTGGCTTCAAAAATTATGGAGGCCAAAGAAATCAAAATGACGTGAAGATAAGTCAAGATCCAACCGTCAACAAAATTACAATGGGGTCGAGGACGTGGTAGAGGTGGAGAACGAGGAAGGTATGAAAGATCCGATGTTCAATGTTATGCTTGTCAGAAGTATGGTCATTATGCCTTAGAATGCAGGAGAAGAGGCAAAAACCAAAGGGAAACCATGTGCAGAATAGTGATACCAGTGATGATAATGACCATACACTATTAATGGTCAAGAATGATGGGGAGAGACCAGATAGCCAAACTTGGTTCCTTGATACCGCCTGCACCAATCATATGTGTGGAAAGGAGTTTTTTGCTCATCTTAATGAGTCGATTCACACCATGGTAAATTTTGGAGATGGAAGTAAGATCCTAGTTGCCTGCAAAGGGAAAATTCTCATCACTTTGAAGAGTAGGGACCATAGGTATATTTCTGATGTCTTCTATGTTCCCAAGTTGAGAACAAATCTAATAAGCATTGACCAGCTGCATGAAAAGGGGTATAATATGAAGCTTAATGGTGGCAAGCTTTTTGTTTCTGATGAAAATGGTGCATTAATTCTCACTCCTGCTATGGCTAGAAGTCGTATGTTTCCAATTGATATATCTAGTGGTACTTATCATTTTTTGTCAACTATAATCTCTAATGATTCATGCTTGTGGCATTTACGATTTGGTCATATGTGCTTTCATGGCTTGAAGAAATTATTCCGAGAAAATATGGTGAAGGGTTTTCCAGAGATAAATCATCCTGAGCAGTTGTGTGAAGCTTGCACCATCGGAAAACATCACCGATCACCGTTTTCATAAGATGGAAAAAGAGTTAGCCATCATCTTCAGTTGGTGCATTCTGATGTATGCGGTCTAATGAGTATCATGTACAATCGGTATTTTTAACCTTTATTGATGATTTTTCTTGGAAACTGTGGGTCTATATGTTGTAGAAGAAATATGAGGTGTTTGAATACTTCAAAAAGTTCAAGGCTCATGTAGAGAGACAAAGTGGTTACTCCTTGAAGGTGTTGCGCACTAACGGCGGTGATGAATATGTATCTAACGAATTCAAGGAGTACTGTGAAGAACAAGGGATAAAGCATGAAGTGACATGTCCCTACACTCCTCAGCATAACGCTGTTGCTGAACGGATGAATCGGACCATCATGGATATGGTAAGAAGCATGTTGAAGACCAAAGGAATGCCAAATTCTTTCTGGGTGGAGGTAGTTTCCTGTTCGACGTATATACTAAATCGCTCTCTAACGAAAGGTGTCTCAAGTCTCACTCTTGAAGAAGAATGGACCAGTGTCAAACCAGGAGTAAAACATTTGAAGGTATTTGGCGCCATTGCTTATGCCCATGTTCCAGTGAAGACAAGAAAGAAGCTGGATGATTGAGCCGAGAAAACCGTATTCATTGGATATGAACGGGGAGGATACAAGCTATTCAATCCAATGACGAAAAAGGTAATATTCACTTGTGATGTTACCTTTGCAGAAAATGAGTCATGGGATTGGAAAATAAGTGGTGCCATAGATCCCAAAAGCCATAATATCTTCCTTGCTGAAGAGTCTGAAGAGTCAAACCCAGAGGGAGGAGACTTAACACCTAACCAGGTTCAGACAAATGTTGGTAGACCACAGCGTTATCGCCGACAACTAGTACATCTTCAAGATTATGAGGTAAACCTGGATGATGGAGATACTGATGAGGAAAAGATTGTGTATTTTACTCTATTCGCAGATCTTCAGCCAGTGACAGTGAAGGAAGCACTTCAATCCAAAATGGATGGTGGCCATGCATGAGGAAATTAACGTTATTGAAAGAAATGATACATGAGTCCTTACCAATCTTCCACTAGGGCAAACCATTGATGTGAAGTGAATTTTCAAGAAAAAAATGAAGCCCAATGGTGAGGTGGAAAGATATAAAGCAAGATTGGTCTCAAAAGGGTTTAAGGAGTGACCCGGTCTTGATTACGAAGAAGTTTTCTCTCCCGTTGCTCGACTGGAGACTAAAAGGCGATTATCGCATATTATGATTAGATCAAAAGGTCTGTGTATAAAAGGTTTTTCGGTTTTGTACCAATTCTTACAATAGGGTTCGGCTCTAGCCTCTAAGGCTCCAGGTCACTGGGTAACATACTTCATTTGTTCTCTCACCTTCTTAGGTTACTGAACCTATGATACATAGGCCCACAAGCTTCTGTTGTGCGACCCTAATAACTTAGAGTTCTACTTGTTCCTTTCCCTTCTTCTTAAGGTATTGTTCATCCATCGTGCCCCATAATTCGTGGGAATAAGGTCTTCCAATTGACGCTTGATATCTCTTGTTATATGCAAACTCGATGAGTGATAGATAGTTTATCCATTGCTCTAGATTTTAATGTACATGCTTTTAGCGTACTCTTGGTTGTTTGAATTGTTCCTTCTGACTGACCTTCGGTCTGAGGTTTATAATCTGGGGTTACTGTTTAGTGTTTATTGATCTTCATAGTTTCCTCAAAATCTTGAGTCACATCCGATGTCTGTACTTGGTACTCAGTGCTCCTCGCACTCATAACTCTTAATAATTTCATCTCGGAATGAATTATCTGTCTCCTTTGGACTCGCTAGCTAAATCGAGATCCTTCTCTCAACTGTTCGTATTATCTGCACTGGTCTAAATTTGCATCGCTGACCGTGGCACGGAGTCGACTACTTCTCATGTTCCTTACACTACTCGTTTACATATATGAGGTACCCTACTGGTACATTACTACTTACCTGGCTAGCTTATACTTAAGTCTGTCAGGCCCGCAAGCTCCTTTGGAGTGCGGTCGTCCCATATCACGTTTTTGTATACTCATATGTCTATCACACGGTTGGTTGTTGGTATCTTGTGAAGTATTCTGCTGTTGATCTCCTCTTTTATCGTTCTATGATACGCACTTGTGGTTCTTCCTGAACTTAATCAAGGGAAATCCATCTACTTCGTTCTTAGATATATTCTACCTTCTTCCTACATTTCGCACGGACTCGATTCACTGCCAGTTGAGGTCTCTTTCCATAGACCCTATCATTCATTTTTTTGATCTACTAGGAATGCGCTTCCAGTCTCGTATGTAAATGTACTAGAATAAGCATTGTGCTACCTGTGACATCTCTCTTTGTACGGTCTAAGCTATTGCCATTAATTTGCAGTCTAACTTCAAACCGATTTTTCATTCACGTCGTGTTTAACTCATAAATTGGTCTTCTATGTCGACGTCTGACGGTCATTTATGATGGTCGCTTTCTTGCGCACCATGTAGTTTTCTCTAGACAGGTATTGTTGCCATGCCATCCGCTATTGTTAGTTTATCATTCGTGTATCGTACATTGATATTTCAATTCTTCAATGATTCAAGCCAACATTCTCCTTGGTTCAATCTCTTATTGGTGAAAACACTCTGGGAGTTCTTAGGGTTCAAATATGTGGTTATTGCTGCATCGTACTATCTGGTCGCTGTCTTTTAACACAAAGTTGATTGCTTCAGTTCAAATTCATGTGTAGGTTAGTCCTCCTCACGTTCCTTCACCATTATGGTTGTGTTTACCACAGGTTGGGCTGACTTAGAAACAAGTAGATCGTCTTGTTCACGAGTCTTCTGAGCATTGGCCACTCCTCATTTATGTGTGGTCCCAGTAGTTATTACTTTCTTCCTTCCTGGTAACTGGTTCTAGGTTCGAAGGTATTGTTCTCCTCTTTTTTTTGTTACCTGTGTTCTTGGAACACTCCTAAGGAATTCTGGGGGTTTATAGTTCCCATTCTCAATAGTCAAGTGATTTATTTCTTCCCTTCAATCGGTGTAAGCTCGGTTGGTTCGCTCTCCGTTCCACTGAATTGTAGTATTTCTCCCCCTCAGTGGCACCTTTATTGGCAATTTCATCTCAATAAGTTATAGGTTCTGCAATCGTTTATGTCTACAGTTGTAGTCGGTTCATGGTTTTGATATGCCCCTTTCTATCCTTCCTTGCGCGTTGAGCTCTTCTCACTGTGGCTGTTTCATAACTCCCTAGTGCTCTTCACACTTCCGAAACGATTTAATTATATCTTCTGTTGTTGTACCGGACTCTACGACAAGGTTGATGCATTTGCTTCCTTCATGGGTGTTCCTTCAAGTGTTTTGATATTTATTTACTGCCGATCATCATTTTTTTCCATCTTCAAGTCGAAGGTTCTTGGTTCTCTATGACTTCCACTAGGTGGTCGTTGCGACGACATCTTCACTCTTTTGGACTTGATTCTTCTCAGCAACTACAAATATCATCACTTTAGGCGTCGACCTTATGGTGTTTAACTGGATTTTTTTTTCTGGTTATCATATGCTTCCCACAATGCTTTTCTCAACTTTGTTGATGTTGGCACCCTTGAGAATTGTACTTGGTGTACTAAGTTAGGCAGCTATCTCTGCTAATTTTACAGGTATGTGTTGGTTTGGCGGTATTGACTTGAGGTATAATGGTTTGAACTTCCCTCCTTAAGATTAGAGTGTCTCTTGACCTTGGGTAGGTCGTCGTTTAATTTCTTTCTCCTTTGCTCTCCTTTCTGAGGGTTAATATCATCTTTAATGGAGTTTGACCTCGGTGATTGTCTTGGGGGTTTTGATCCCGGTTATTATTGTGTCTCCTGTCTTCATAAAAATTGTATCATCTTCATGTAGGTTGTTTTCTTCTTGGTATTGGCTCGTTCCCCCTTTTGGCTGTATAATCCATTCTTCTTCCACGGTTTGGGATATGGTTATATGTGTATGTATGCGTATATATTAGGCACTAGTCCTCTGTTCCTCTGTCCAATTTGTTGGTCGTCCTCTAGCTGGTAAGTTTCACCTTTATGGTTTCTCGGTGCCCTATGAGGTAGGATTCCTTTGATTTCCCCTTCGGTTTCTTGTCTTCGATGTGGGTGGGTCGTCTTTGAAGTGTTGTAATGTGGATTTGGCACTCCTTACCGGTAGTGTCAGAAGTTGATGTCGTCGGTGTAAGTCCTTTGGGTTCTAGGTGTACACATCTAAGGTTAGAAAATTGTTACTGGTAATTGTAGCGTTAAGTAAGGTTGACCAAGTTTGGCTCCCTGCTTCTGGTATGTCCCTTCAAGGTTACAATAGTCAAGCTGTTAGGCTCCTTCGAGGTCTCGTCTTCCTGATCTTTTGGGTTCTCAATCCGGTATTCATATTTTTCTAACTGTAGCATGCTGGTCTTGGCCGTTACGGCTTCCCGTATAGTTTGTTGTGGCAGCACTTGCTATAGCAAGTGCGCCATGCAAGATGGTTTATCGGTACACTATGTGGCGGTTACTGTGCATTCCTCTGATCTCACCATACTTGGCATCTTGTTGGCTCCTTCTTAGGCACTACATTGCAGAGCACGGTTCGCAAATGTTTCTTATTCGTCTAGGTTATCTCTGTCAGGCCCTACATAACCTTTTGAAGTTGTGGAGGTTTGCAGCTACTCACTTTAGAATAGACTTTTATGTGGTCTTCACCATGTCTGGTATTGTTCCACTGTTATGCTCCATAAGGCATCTGTCACGGGTTTCTGTAGCTTCTTTTCCTTCCCATTGCGCTTGGTAGTGCTTTCCCCTTTGCTTGTCGGACAGGGTCCTATCGACTGCTACGCATGTCGACCCAAGTTGCCGATAAAATTGGTCTTTCATAGGTAGGATTTCCATGGGCAGCGTCTTTAAATTTTACGCTCCAGTCAGAAACTTCAAATATTGGAAAACTATTGTAAAACAAGGTTTTCTTTCCGAATTAATTATGTATTATTAAGTAAATGCCAGATGGGGTTTTCCCTTGTAAGAGGAGACTTTCTACCTCTCTGGTGTTCTTTCGCTGAATAATTTGAACTAGGGATGTGGAGGGCGGGTGTAGGTGTATGTATATAATCCAGTAATCACTGGGGAAAAATCCTAACTAACGTGACTCTTGCACTACTCACAACCCTTAACCCAATGTTAGAATTCCTAGACTCGGTATTTCCAGTCGTCAGAGCGTAGTTACGCTCTGATACCACTTTTTGTAACACCTCAACTCTAAATCCCGTAATTAGCGTTTAAAAAACTCCAACATAACAACAAACCACAGCGGAAATGACTTAAACAGATTCGGTGTTACCGCCTCCAGCCACCCACGTTGCTGACAAGGCCTTTCCTCCCAACACGTTACGATCCGAATGACTGGAAATACATTACAATCTCCTTAAAATACATACCGAGTCGCTAAATCTTAATTAATACAACACACGTCTAAATACATCTTATAACAAAATCAAAATGAGTCCCAAGTCCTAAGTGTACCCCCTACTCTCGGTTGGGTATGATCTCCTTCGCGTACCTGTGAATGGTTGGCCATGAAATGGCTCAGCAAAACGAATTGCTGGTATGGAATCGTGTAGCCCACGTGCGACCGGGCTACACTTAACTAATTGGTCGGATAACATGCGGTTAATTATTTAAAAGACATGCGTATATATAATGAAATATTGTAACACTCAACATACCAATCACATAGTCCTCAAATAATCAACAAGTGATCCTACTCAAGGGGATCAAATCGTCACAACAGGGTTAGCCTTCTTTTATCTCTTAACCTCAATTTACGTTTTCACCCTTCAGTCCTCCCATGCCTTTCTCTTTTCGATTAATGCAATGCTCTCATGGTATTGTTTATGTTCAAATATTTTTCCTTACAATTCATACAACGGAATTGGGCATATACATTTAAAATCCTCAAGACAGTCTGAATTTTTGAGACTGCTTACAGTTTTAACTTAGGGCAGGTGGCCCGTACCAAGTGAACACTACGCATCACAAATCAATAATCAGTGCCGATAGTGGCATACATACATAAATATATATACATATAACTCACCCCTATCAATGAACAAATGCCAAAGACGGGGAGCCAATCGCTTGGCTCCGGGGCAGCGCAGTCCGTAGACGCACTCCAACGAGGTTGGTTCTATTATAGGTACCACCCTCTCAATCCAATAAACACGCGTGCCCGGTCTACCCGGTTCCTCTCGTCCCCCCAATAGTTAGTGTTAGTCAAATTCTTATAATCTCTTCCTTAGTTACTTCGGGACATCACCTGACGTCGTTAACAATTAGTAAGGAAGTTGTAATTTAATATTACACTCATATAAATCCAACCTCCTAATCTCCTTGAATTCTCCATTCATGATCCAATTCATTTCCTCGTATAGTAGGCTACTTTACCGTGTAGTTAGCAACACGACAAATATCAAGACGGATTAATCACCACACAATTACAGGCAACAATAATAGTCCAGTTTACATGCTTTAATCTTGGGGGTCGTTTTTCCACACAAGCAACTAGCACACAAGCCTAGTATAACTCGGTAGCAAGAAGGCTACAAGAAACCATCCCTTGGCCTAATAGATGTCCGCCTAATTTCGTCTAGCAATCCCGGCTATCCAATACGAATCCCGCCTATAAATTATTAACCGAATGTGTCAATAATTCATCCGGTTATTAGTTTACTTATGAAACGTTTTCCTACGTCTTAATCCTTACGTGCATGTGCATGCACTCCTTGCATTTACGTACTAATTCCAAAACCCGTATTACAATGTGATTATCGTTCATTAATATTTCTTTCATCCCATAACCTTACTTGTGATTAAGGTATTATTTATTTATACTATAGTCTTTTTTTATGAGACTTATCTTAGTTTGGTAATTCTCTTTTTAAATACCTCCATATGATTTTCATATGTAACACATTATTTTATTTCCTTTTGATTTATTTTAAAATCCCTAAATGTATATACATGTGTTATATAAGTCTATTTGTAATTGTCTGAATGACTTAACAACTTTATTAATTCCTTAATAATATTTATAGGTCACCTATGGACACAAATATTTTATATCCTTCATTATTTACAATCTATCTCCGAAGACTCCTTTAACGTTTACACATTAATTCCTTTTACTCATGTAGCCTATAGTTTTAATTTCATAATCCCTTAAATCAATATTTTCCTTTCTAATTCCTCCAAATATTCACATAGCATTTATTATAATATTAATTCAAGTAAGGACAGCTATATTTCCGGTTATTTACATTATAACCCAATAATTTCATAAACTTTACATTTTACTTCTAATTGCGTTATATTATATAGTTTTAATTCCTTACTTCACTAAATTATAGTTCCACCTTATAATTTCGGTAATTACTTTCTGGACACAACAACCTTTGGTAATTACTATTCAGCCACACTTACTTTTAGTTTTGCACCAAACTTTTCTATATTTATATTTCTCTCCTTAAATCTTATAACATATACATATATGTTATTATTATCATATAACCTATAGTTTTTTTTATATTCCTTTCAAGTAAATTCCGAATTCCCTTTAATATTTTCGGAAATTACACAACCTCCCTACATTATTTTCGGTTTTCACCCTTAGCTTTCCTTAATTACATTTTTACCCCAAAACTTTTATAACCTTTATATTTTATGTTATTATTTATTTCTAACTCCAATTTTTGGTCAACACTTTGACCATTGCCTTAATTAATTTCTAATACACTAATATACCCAGAATTTTACTTATTTCTCAACTGGATCACAAATTTTCCAGAATTTACAATTTTGTCCCAAAACTTTATAATTTGTTATTTTAATTCCTTAGCACTTATTTAACTTACCCAAAATTCATAATATAAGCTCATATACTATATTACATCATTATACAGCCTAAGTTTCAGGTCATTCTCAGATTTTTAATATGTATACCCCATACTTTTCAAAAACTACACTTTTACCACATAACTTATTAAACTAGTCATTTAAGTACTTATAATTAAATTTAGCTCATCCAAAACTTATAAAACAAGTTTATATACTTATGTAGCTCATTAATAACCCATTTATACAGCAAGCTCTTGGCTGTAATTAATTTTTAACATATTTTTATAACTTATGTTTTAAGGCTTATAATGCCATAAAATGCTTATAAAATTACCTAAACATTTGGCTAAGGTACAAACTATTATATACAGTTTAAATACATCAAAATATCCATAAAAATGTACCAAAATTCGGACATAGTATAATATTACAACCGTTACATTCTAATTATATATTATGTCCTTAAACATTATAAAAATGACATTTAAGTGCCTAAATTATTACTAAACCTAACCAAGTGTTCCTCATCAGTTTATAATCATTTATAGGTTAAAATCAACTATTTTTAAGTGTTTATTTTTGGTTACATACAGAGATGTACTTAGAACATTCTTAAGGTACTTAATTAAGCCTTAAACTTAGATTACCTTTGTAATGCTTCAAATGTTGTTTTGCAGCTCACTCTTTTCGGCCCCTTGGGTAAGACAAGGGATATAATTCAGGTTCTGTACATACTTAAGGTTAATGGAGTGTTTAAGACCTTAAAAACATGATTTAAGTGCTCACCACTCTTAAGGTATGATTTTTCTCTTCTTTTCCCCCTTGTATATTTTCGGCTAGCACTTTAAGAATTTGTGAACTCCATTTCAGCCACAACATGTAGAAGACAATGGAGGATAATGTTAGGGCATAGATTACCATAATGGTACTTAGGAAGATTAGGGTTCTAAAGCATGAAAACTTAAGATTTCCATGACATTACCTTAGATGTTGTCCTAGGAATTTTTGGCCTCCTTAAGCTTGGTAGTGGCAACGATTTTGTGCATGAAAAGAGTAAGGAAATGATGTTATAGAGGCTAGAATTTTCGGACAACATAATGACATAGGGAAACTTAGTGTTTAGAGCATGTTTTACCTTGATTAAGTGGTCTTAACCCTTCTCTTGCTCAAACTGATTTTTGGTTTCCAACAACCCTTCTTGCATGGATTTTTCGGTCACATAATGGCAAGGGAACCAAGGTTGGTCATGTGTGGAAGAAAGGAGAAGAAGAGAGTTAGATTAAGTGGGTGTTTAATGGTGTAACAAGAAAAGCAAATGTAGAAAGGGGTGTTTACCTTACACATGGAAAGAGGGGAGAGTGGCTGGAACTTTTGCAAGTTGCCGGCAAGGAAGAAAAATGGAGGAGGTATGGTTTTAATTTGAAATGGGAGTAATGAGTGGGTGTACTTTTACATGTTGTTTTATCTAGACAAGTACAAGCTAATTAGTACTCTCTCTTTGTCATACTCTCTCGATCTTGATCCTCTTGTCATTTCCAGTTGCAAAGTAATTAAAGGGGGAAAGAACAGCATGGCTGCGCATGGCTTGGGAAGAAGGAGGGGGATTTGACAATGGAGAGTAGCTAGGTGTGGTAGGTAATGTACTTGCTAGCTTCTATTCCTTTCCTTCCTTGCATTCTCTCGGCTGAAACATGTAAGAGGTAATGATAATTTTTTTCTTCTTTCTCTTCCTCCTTCCTAGATTCATGGTCATATGTTGTACTTGGTAGATTTTTTTTTTCATTCCTCCTCTTGCTGTTTACCGAGAATAAGCAGTACAAGGGCTATTTGTTTTCAGTTCCCTTAATCCATGGTGAATCATAGATTAACTTGCATATAATATTGTATAGTAGGTGGTAGTAGTTCATCCGATGACTTGTTTTTTTTTTGTTTTCTTGTTTCATGTTCTATATGTCACGGTTGCAAATGTTGGACAGCAACATGTTTTGTTTTTTTCTTTGCTTTTGTAACATTGTACAATTGTATATTATTAGGAAAGTACAAGCTACCAAATACTCCCCTTATTTTACTCATTGCGATTCTCTTCCCACATTCATATTTTTTTTTGCTCTCGGTATAACAAGCAAACCGGTAGCGATTTTTTTTGGTTTTCATGACTTTGTATTTAGTATTTTATAGCACATATACTTGGGCAAGTACAATTTCCTTGATTTACTCCCTCATGTCCCATTCTCATTTTCTCTTTACTCCCATATTGTTCTCGGATGACACCACCAATTCAGCCCCCTTTTTGTTTTTTTTTGCATTATTATACTATGCAGATCATGACATTCATTAGTTTATTTACAACAAGTACAAACTTCCCTTATTTTCCTCCATGTTTTACTCCTCTCACAAAGCTTTCTTTATTTGCTTCATTGCAATAATTTTACGGTAGAAAATGGGTGAAACCGAACATCACATTTTTTTTGTGTTGTTTTATGCCTTAATATAGTATATTACATGTACACTTCTGTGTTTAAGTATTATTCATTAGTAGTGCATTTAGTAACTTATAACATGTATTTATATGTTATATTTGGACTTGTCCAATGTGCTGATTCCTTGTGTATATTTTATGTGAATGTATACTCATTATTTATTGTGATTGTAAAGTATACTTAATGATCATAGTACATGTATTATGGTATTACATGTTACATTATTTTTAATGGTTGATTTCTTCTTAAGGTTGTTCGTCCTTTAGTTCATTATTTAATGTGAAGTTTCATGACTTCCATGGACTATATAATTATGCGCATATAAATGCCTAGTGTATAATATAATTCTCCACTAAATTAAGTTCATTAGTCATTTTAATTTAGTGACTAATCCTTGTTTAAGCTCTCCTTTAATTTAATTACTCTTTTAATCAAGGTAATTAAGGTTTGGGGTATTTCAATCTACCCCCCTAAAAAGAACTTCGTCCCGAAGTTTTATTCTGAAATCAATTGGTCCTGAAAGATCTAGTTCAGCTACTAGTGTCAACCCTAGGGATCAAGTCCCATGTCCAAATAACTTAAGCCCTATGTATATCCAGCACAACATAAACTACAATCAGGCAATACGCAATAGACGTGCACATGCAATCTCATCATAGCGTAGTAAGAGTATAAATAATCTAGTCATAGGGCAACAAGGCACACATATTATTCAAATCCAATCAAGGTGCAACAAGGTGCACATATAATCAACCTTCAATAGTGCAATACGCGCACACAACCAGTCATACAATCAACAAAGTGAAACGTGAATGCATATACATTTTCGTTATGGATGTAAGTGATCCATCCGCACTATTAATATGAATTTCAAATTCTTGGTATGTAAGTATACACTGGGATATTTGTTCCCGTCTCATCTCTTCTTCACTCTTTATGTGTTTTATATCATAGAAGTCGATCCATTTTCTTGTATGGAGCATCCACGACGTAATGATGAAACCATAGCAAATGACTTCCTGAGTCCACAACTTTCACAAATACCCGCAGGCACACCGGCCTTATGACGAAGGACTCTGAGGCCCACGGCCCCTTGGGAAACAAATACAAACACACCTTCGGGCACACCGGTCTACTGACGAAGGGCTCTAAGGTCCACGGCCCCTTAGGTGATTGAACATACTATCTAATCATCTATGCTCATAACCTACTCTTTTCCGTGTCCACTTGTAGAGAGTTTCAGGAATCACCTGACCCTGATGTGATCAGCATCAGTGTTGAACTATCCTTCCACCCCAATTTGTGTTCGGTCTCCCTTAATTTGCGTGGAATCAAGTTCAACCTCCCACGTCAGTTTCAAACAATCAATTAATTAAACAAATTCCAATTCCTATCTTTTAATAATCCTAGTCATAATCACAGAATTAGCACATCTAAATATATCACTCATCTTCAAAACTGTTCACATCAATCCATTTCCTAGGAACCATTCGTTCTCTAGGGAAGTCAATTCCCGTTATGTTCCATATCGGTTTCATACCGGTTCACCAATCTCAATATCACCGCATATGGTTTCATATACCATGTCCCACAAGAAATTCAATTCCACAGGGGTTTCTACTCCTCTTACATGTATTCTCACAGTAGAGCTAACAAGATACTCGCATCTTTTGTGCTAAGTAACTACAACTCAAGGTAGGAATATACGTATAAATTTATGTATTATACATATAACATTACAACATATCCTTTCGTGCTATACGCACAGTAATTTACATGACCAATACATAAAATGTACTCTAAGCAATTTTGCGCTCTACCCCCCTTAAAAGGATTACGCCCACGTAATCAACAATATAGCATCATTGAACATTGGTTCAAGATGTCTAGCGGTCATAAAGTATTTTCGCTTCCATGCGGCTTATCCCATATTATGATTAGATCAAACGGTCTATGTATAAAAGGTTTTATCGGTTTTGTACCAATTCTTACAATAGGGTTCGGCTCTAGCCTCTAAGGCTCCAGGTCACTGGGTAACAAATTCATTTATTCTCTCACCTTCTTAGGTTATACTGAACCTATGATACATAGGCCCACAAGCTTCTGTTGCGCGACCCTAATAACTTAGAGTTCTACTTGTTCCTTTCCCTTCTTCTTAAGGTATTGTTCATCCATCGTGCCCCAATAATTCTGGGAATAAGGTCTTCCAATTGACGCTTGATATCTTTGTTATATGCGAACTCGATGAGTTATAGATAGTTTATCCATTGCTCTGGAGATTTAATGTACATGCTTTTAGCGTACTCTTGGTTGTTTGAATTGTTCCTTCTGACTGACCTTCGGTCTGAGGTTTATGTATAATCTGAGGTTACTGTTTAGTGTTTATTGCTCTTCATAGTTTCCTCGAAATCTTGAGTCACATCCGATGTCTGTACTTGGTACTCAGTGCTCTCGCACTCATCTCTCATAACTCTTAATAATTTCATCTCGGAATGAATTCTCTGTCTCCTTTGGACTCACTAGCTAAATCTAGATCCTTCTCTTCAACTGTTCGAGGTAATTATCTGCACTGGTCTAAATTTGCATCGCTGACCGTGGCACGGAGTCGACTACTTCTCGTGTTCCTTACACTACTCGTTTACATATATGGGGTACCCTACTGGTACATTACTACTTACCTGGCTAGCTTATACTTAAGTCTGTCAGGCCCGCAAGCTCCTTTGGAGTGCGGTCATCCCATATCGTGTTTTTGTATACTCATAGTGTCTATCACACGGTTGGTTGTTGGTATCTTGTGAAGTATTCTGCTGTCGATCTCCTCTTTCATCGTTCAATGATAACACACATGTGGTTCTTCCTGAACTTAATCAAGGGAAATCCATCTACTTGGTTCTTAGATATATTCTACCTTCTTCCTACATTTCGCATGGACTTGATTCACTGCCAGTTGAGGTCTCTTTCCATAGACCCTATCATTCATTTTTTTTGATCTACCAGGAATGCGCTTCCAGTCTCGTATATAAATGTACTAGAATAAGCATTGCGCTACCTGTGACATCTCTCTTTGTACGGTCTAAGCTATTGCCATTAATTTGCAGTCTGACTTCAAACTGAATTTTCATTCACGTCGTGTTTAACTCATAAATTGGTCTTCCATGTCAACGTCTGACGGTCATTTATGATGGTCGCTTTCTTGCGCACCATGTAGTTTTCTCTAGACAGGTATTGTTGCCATGCCATCTGCTATTGTTAGTTTATCATTCATGTATCGTACATTGATATTTCAATTCTTCAATGATTCAAGCCAACATTCTCCTTGGTTCAATCTCTTATTGGTGAAAACACTCTGGGAGTTCTTAGGGTTCAAATATGTGGTTATTGCTGCATCGTACTATCCGGTCACTGTCTTTTAACACAAAGTTGATTGCTTCAGTTTAAATTCATGTGTAGGTTAGTCCTCCTCACTTCCAATGACAAGGTCTGCCTGATCTAGGTGACATTCGGAGGAAACTGAATCCTGGGTAGCTACCTTTTTCTTAGTTGCCACCCCTTGAAACTTGTTTCTCAAACTTCTCCTTTTCTTCTCTTTTCTCTCACTGGATTTGCTAGGGGAAACTCCTAGTTCAAACAATAGATTCTTTCCTTCTCTCTGGGTCTAGATAGCTTCAGTAACAACACCTCCATCCTCTACCACTTTTTACGTTCTCTTTCCATCTGCTTCCCTCATAATCTGATCAATTTCATTATCGGTGCTATTGGTATCACCTCCTTCTCTGGCCTTTTTCCATCCTTTATGTTGGTAATTCTTCATAGCTAAATTTCAGTCAAAAGTTTTATAGAATTTTCTCTTCCCCAACTCTTTTCTCTCTTTGAAGAGACTCTCAAACCCCGGAGGAATGCCAGGACTAGAGCTGTCTGAATCAACAAATTGCTTAGAGCTCAAGCAATGCATCTAATCAGTAGAGTTATGTGTAGCTAAGGAGGTTGAAGCTCCTTCAATAGACCGGGAAGATAGTCCTCCTGAAGGAATGACTCTTAACTGTAAGGGTTCACGCACTATGATCAGAGGGGGAATTTTCCTGGATTCAGAGCCAGAAGCAGCTAAAACCAGGTCCTGCTTAGGTAGAAGGGAGTCCTTAGGCCCCTGGGGTGAATTATCAGCATCATGTAAAACAGAATTGTTTTGCTCGATCATAAAAGCATCAGGGAAGTTGGCCGAGATTCCTGCAAATTCTGATCTCATCCAAGCCCCATATCTCTCAATCCCCTTCTCATTTAACTTAGCAAATTTACACTCCACCATCATATGATCCAGTCTACCACATCTATAACAAAAACTGGGTAAATTATCATAAGAAACTCTACAGTATCGATCATTCTTGCCATCAGCTACCACCAAGACTCTACATAAAGGCTCTGCAATATCCACCTCTATACAGATTTTAAGCACTTTCGAGGAGAGGGGATTGATCTTATCAGCGCAGGCAACAAACACTCCTATTTTGTTGCCCAAAGTAACTGCCGAGGCCCTGTTAAAGTAGACCATGGGGAGGTTATGCACAGCTGCCCACACTCTAACTCTAGTAGGGTTATGTTCTCCTATGTGGATAGTGGGATCAATAGGCATTACTACCAACAATCTATTTTGATAATGCCAGGGTCCATTAGACAGGATGTGTTTGATATCTACACCCGAGGAGAAATGAAGAGAGAAGCGGTTAGGGTTGATCTCACTGACCTTAAGAAAGGCTTTCGGTTTCCACAGCTGGATAAGAAAGTTTTGGAGAGTCCTAGGAGGGATCTTCATTGGGTGCCACAGATGGGCAAACAAGGCGTGTTTAACATTAGGGTTAGGAGAACCAAACAACAAGGTATCACCTTCGACCTTTTCTAGCTCACTAGGATGAATCTTCATATTACCCCATTCTTCGATGATGTTCTCCATGATAGAGTACCAGCAACACGAAAAAACGAAGAATACCCAGAACCTCCACTTCTACCCTGTATCACTCCACTTCCTCCACTCTAGTAACGCAAGAACTGATCTTCTTAGAGAGCTGCTGATGCTTTTATGAAAGAGGTCAACACAGACTTCTAAGAGGAAGCAACGAGGTCCAACAGAAACCAAGCTCTTCTCAACCCTTCTAAAACTACTGATTAGACTGTTAACCATCAAAGTAAACTCTCTGGCATCATTAAGGAGGTGGTTGGCTTCCAAGATATTGTAAGAATCTAGCACTTCAGGGTTACGTGGCTTACTCTCATAAGCCCAAGGGAGAGCTGTACTAATCCCAACCTTACTACTCAACTGGCTACGTGATAGGCGCCATGGTGCCATGCTGCTAAAGGTAGTACGGAAAGGAGAAGAAGGAAACTACGTAAAAAATCGCCTACAAAGAAGTCAATTGAGCAAGCATTGCAAGCTCAAGTTTCCCTCACCGATGATCTAGATGAGCCAAAGACGAAGCAAGGTGGTTCCGGCCGGAGAGGAAGAGGTCGTGGTGGCTTCAAAAATTATGGAGGCCAAAGAAATCAAAATGACGGTGAAGATAAGTCAAGATCCAACCGTCAACAAAATTACAATGGGGGTCGAGGACGTGGAAGAGGTGGAGAACGAGGAAGGTATGAAAGATCCGATGTTCAATGTTATGCTTGTCAGAAGTATGGTCATTATGCCTTAGAATGCAGGAGAAGAGGCAAAAACCAAAGGGAAACCATGTGCAGAATAGTGATACCAGTGATGATAATGACCATACACTATTAATGGTCAAGAATGATGGGGAGAGACCAGATAGCCAAACTTGGTTCCTTGATACCGCCTGCACCAATCATATGTGTGGAAAGAAGGAGTTTTTTGCTCATCTTAATGAGTCGATTCACACCATGGTAAATTTTGGAGATGAAAGTAAGATCCTAGTTGCCTGCAAAGGGAAAATTCTCATCACTTTGAAGAGTAGGGACCATAGGTATATTTCTGATGTCTTCTATGTTCCCAAGTTGAGAACAAATCTAATAAGCATTGACCAGCTGCATGAAAAGGGGTATAATATGAAGCTTAATGGTGGCAAGCTTTTTGTTTCTGATGAAAATGGTGCATTAATTCTCACTCCTGCTATGGCTAGAAGTCGTATGTTTCCAATTGATATATCTAGTGGTACTTATCATTTTTTGTCAACTATAATCTCTAATGATTCATGCTTGTGGCATTTACGATTTGGTCATATGTGCTTTCATGGCTTGAAGAAATTATTCCGAGAAAATATGGTGAAGGGTTTTCCAGAGATAAATCATCCTGAGCAGTTGTGTGAAGCTTGCACCATCGGAAAACATCACCGATCACCGTTTTCATAAGATGGAAAAAGAGTTAGCCATCATCTTCAGTTGGTGCATTCTGATGTATGCGGTCTAATGAGTATCATGTACAATCGGTATTTTTAACCTTTATTGATGATTTTTCTTGGAAACTGTGGGTCTATATGTTGTAGAAGAAATATGAGGTGTTTGAATACTTCAAAAAGTTCAAGGCTCATGTAGAGAGACAAAGTGGTTACTCCTTGAAGGTGTTGCGCACTAACGGCGGTGATGAATATGTATCTAACGAATTCAAGGAGTACTGTGAAGAACAAGGGATAAAGCATGAAGTGACATGTCCCTACACTCCTCAGCATAACGCTGTTGCTGAACGGATGAATCGGACCATCATGGATATGGTAAGAAGCATGTTGAAGACCAAAGGAATGCCAAATTCTTTCTGGGTGGAGGTAGTTTCCTGTTCGACGTATATACTAAATCGCTCTCTAACGAAAGGTGTCTCAAGTCTCACTCTTGAAGAAGAATGGACCAGTGTCAAACCAGGAGTAAAACATTTGAAGGTATTTGGCACCATTGCTTATGCCCATGTTCCAGTGAAGACAAGAAAGAAGCTGGATGATTGAGCCGAGAAAACCGTATTCATTGGATATGAACGGGGAGGATACAAGCTATTCAATCCAATGACGAAAAAGGTAATATTCACTTGTGATGTTACCTTTGCAGAAAATGAGTCATGGGATTGGAAAATAAGTGGTGCCATAGATCCCAAAAGCCATAATATCTTCCTTGCTGAAGAGTCCGAAGAGTCAAACCTAGAGGGAGGAGACTTAACACCTAACCAGGTTCAGACAAATGTTGGTAGACCACAGTGTTATCGCCGACAACTAGTACATCTTCAAGATTATGAGGTAAACCTGGATGATGGAGATACTGATGAGGAAAAGATTGTGTATTTTACTCTATTCGCAGATCTTCAGCCAGTGACAGTGAAGGAAGCACTTCAATCCAAAATGGATGGTGGCCATGCATGAGGAAATTAACGTTATTGAAAGAAATGATACATGAGTCCTTACCAATCTTCCACTAGGGCAAACCATTGATGTGAAGTGAATTTTCAAGAAAAAAATGAAGCCCAATGGTGAGGTGGAAAGATATAAAGCAAGATTGGTCTCAAAAGGGTTTAAGGAGTGACCCGGTCTTGATTACGAAGAAGTTTTCTCTCCCGTTGCTCGACTGGAGACTAAAAGGCTGATTATTGCCCTGGCTGCTCAAAAACGGTGGAAGATTCACCAAATGGTTGTAAAGTCAGCCTTCTTAAATGGCTAGTAGAAGAAGAAGTGTTTGTCAAGCAGCCTCCCGGCTTCGATAAATTTAGAAGTGAAGGGAAAGTATATCAGTTGAAGAAGGCTTTGTATGGCTTAAAACAAGCACCTAGAGCTTGGAATAAGCGTATAGACGCCTTCTTTAGCACGAGTGGTTTTACCAAATGCCCTTATGTGCATGCATTGTATGTGAAGGTGGATAAGGCTGGTGGTATACTAATCATATGTCTGTATGTTGATGACTTGATTATTACAAGCAATCGTCCCACTATGATTGAATCCTTCAAGGAGTTCATAATGAAGGAATTCAAGATGTTTGACCTTGGGCTGACGTTAGAGGTGATCATTCGGGCAGGCGGGCCGGGCCAAAGGAAAATTTTAGGCCCGTCGGGCCTATTTTTAAAAACTAAGCCCGGTTTTTTACATGCTCGGGCCGGGCCGGGCTAGGCCCGGTTTTTTCCAAGCTTTGCCGAAGCTCGGCCCGCCCGGCCTGGTTTTAAATTTTTTATATAAATTAATAAAATATATATTAAAAATAATATATTTTAATATATATATTTATATTATATATATAACTTATTTAAAATTTATATTTATATAATTTTTGTATATATTATATATTAAATGTATATATTATATTTTAAAAAAATTATAATAAATAATATAAAATCGGGCCGGCCGGGCTTGTCCACGGGCTCAAAAATGTGCCGTAGCCCGGCCCGGTTTTTTATTCGGGCCGGATTTTGTGTCCAGGCCCGCCCATAAGTCCAATCGGGTTCGGGCCCGTCGGGCTTTTTTATGGGCCGGGTCGGACTGGGCTGCTGGGCCGAACACATTTTGATCTGCTCTAGCTGACGTCATATACTTTCTTGGTATTGAGGTGATTCAAGGAAATGATAGCATTTTCATCTCTCAAAAGAATTATGCTGATGATCTCTTACAATGGTTTCAGATGTCGGACTGCAATCCAGTAAGAACACCTGTGGATGTTGGAACCAAATTATCAAAGAATGAAGAAGGAGCCTATGTTAATCCAACCTACTACAAGCAGATTGTCGGCAGTCTCAGGTATCTTACTTGTATGAGACTAGATATTTCTTTTGGTGTTGGCTTGATAAGCAGATTCATGGAGACTCCCCGATCACCACATTTACAAGTATATAGCTAAGAGAATCCTACGATATGTGAAGGGAACATACGACCATGGATTGTTCTATGGGTCTATTGATGATATTTGTGTTGTAGGATATTCTGATAGTGATTGGGGTGGAGATATAGATGATTGAAAGAGCATTTCGAGATATTGCTTCAACTTTGGAACAACCGCATGCTCATGGTCATCCAAGAGGTAGTCCATTGTTGCCCTATCAACGTGCGAGGCAGAATATGTGGCCGCAGCAACTAGTGCCTGCCAAGCTATGTGGTTGCGGTACCTAATGGATCACATTAATGTGCCACAACAGAAACCCACAACAATTTTTGTTGATAATACGTCTGCACTTAATGTAGCAAAGAGCCCGGCCATACATGGTAGAACCAAGCATATCAAGACCCGATATCACTATCTGATGTATCAAGTTGCAAAGATCGAGATGGAAGTGAAGTACTACAAATCGGAAGATCAAGTTGCTGACATCCTCACCAAACCTTTGAAATATGATGCGTTTGTCAAGCTAAAAGAAAGGTTAGGGATGACTTCGATGCAAAGCAGGATTAAGGGAGGATGTTAAAAATATTTATTAATGTTGATTTTTGTTTTCCTAATTTTTGTCCCATTTTCTTATTTTTTTAGTCCTAAGTTTCTTATTTACTAGCTAGAGAATAGGACAATTAGCTTCTATCCATTACAATCTTTTTCTTCAACAGATTTACTAGTTTGTTACTTATTTTTAGGGAGATCAGCATTGTAGTCATTGTATCACTATGCTATAAAAGGAACACCCTAGTAGGTAATCAAGGGCATTCAGAAATACAAGTTAGCTTCACTCCTATCTATTATGTGTGTATCTCTAAAAGTTGTCAGACCCGAGTGGACATGTTGATAAAACTTAGTCTGGAAAAAGAGTGAAAAATTCTATTCCGTAGAGGGACTCCATTGTAGTTTGTGAAAACCTAATAGATAGTTACTATTCTCTTATTGAGCCATGTGAATCATTGCTTTCTCTTACGATTTCAATGAGTGGTATTGAGCTTTCTCACATTAGTGGTAGTCACAGTCAAAAGCAGAAATGGGATGACTAACAAATTTCCTTAAAGCGGGCCGATAGGGGTGGGTTTCTTTGATTTAGAGTAGGTCACATAGAAGCAGTGGTCTCTTCTTATCATATCCGATGTTGAAATCTCCAACGGATGAATATGGGCGAGTCTTCTCTAAGTTGTCAGTTGGCTTCTTTAGTGTGGGTTTTTAAACCGTTACCTATGAACTGAATAGCAACGTGAACCATTCGTTGTTGGCCGATTTTGAGGATTGCTCCTCGTTCCTAAAGCAATTGAGGTACCACCTGTTGCAATATCAAGGATAATATTTTTGGATGTATTTGATCCATCATATTAATCATTTGTGACTGCCTTCTCTAGACTTTTCCTCACCGACTAGATGAAACAAGTGACTTTGGCTTAAGTTCATCCTTACAAGAAGAGAAAATGATCTAGTTGCTACTCTGATTTCTAAAGGTGCTGGTGTTCGCTCCCGTAGGTAGGAAGACAAATAGGTTTGGTAACTTGAGGGATATAGGTGGGTTTGAGGCCAAATCTTACTTCTTGGTCTTATTTGTCCAATTTCTCTATTGGTTGCTTTATGATCTGTCTCAGTTAAAAATTATGGTATATACAACAGTTTTTTCATTGCTAGGCCTAGGTGATTATTGGTAATAGATTAAGATTCGTCCTCACATTTTTTTATTACTTTCGTCGTGAAGTGACTCTCAAATATGGCTTAATTTTTCCAGGATGACCGTTTCTAGCGTTGCGACCGTCAAGTTTTTAATTAGTGATCCTTGTTTTAAAATCTTAAGAAAGATTGGTGAGATTTTCTTAGATTTGATGTTTAGGGAAGTTTTTCCTTCTCATGAGAAAACTGACTTGAATCTGGAGAAAGATTTGGCTATGTCTATTGTTGGTTAATTAGCTCGAAGAAGGTACGGTATGAACATTACCTACCCTGATTAGGGTGGATGATGACGAATCTCTATCATTGTTCGGAATGTAATCAAATGTCAACCTTATTTTCCATATGTCCTTATGTATAATAAAGTTCAGCTTGTTAGGAAGTCACTCAAATCGTTAACAAACTGTAGAAAACTTGGTTGGATTCTGTGTTAAACAGATTAAATTACTCTTCCCACTCCAGTAATGTGTGGTTCCTACTTTAAGATGCCCATGAATTCATCCAAGGAGAATTATCTTAAGCTATGATCAACTTAGCTTTCATTCTTGATAATGGGTGCATGTATTACCATCTTAGTGCTCTTTTGTTCTTTTAATTGGGTTCATGCCCGGTGCCATGCGGTGAAAAGAAGACTAAGCACTTTATGGATGAGCTCCTCAAGAATTAGAATTATGTTAACATGTCTGTTAGTGGAGACCTGAGCTCCTATTTTAAATGGATATGCTGAAACACGATGGATGTCTCTATCCCTTTTTTGAAGCATGAGCATAATTTTAGTGGATGAGATGAAATGGGGGTGAGTAGATACTTTATTTAAATACTCAATTTCGAACCTGGTGCTTGAGCCAGGTTGTAATGTGGCAATGGGCAGTTTGGTCTTTGACACCTATTTTGTCTTTTTCTACTTTATCCTTTTGTAAAACTTTAAAGTGTTGTGTTTTATTATATATAAGTCCAAATAACATAAATTTTATATCATTGTTCATCATAATTCGAGCTCTTCAAAATAAGACCACACATGAGTATGTTTTGATAAATTTTAATTTGTAAATTGTTTGTATGTACATATGTCTTAAGATTGATTGTGAATCTTAAGTTTAAGAAAATTGAATCAAAGGTTGTTAAAAAGAGAATCATAGAGTTTCTTAAAAGTGAATAAGAGGTTTGAAAAAAGTGAATCTCATAAATAGATATTGTTTAACTAAAGTGATTATAATTTTTGACTAGTGTGAATTAGAGGATCTAGAAAAGTGAATCAAAGGTTGTTAAAAAGTGAATCAAAAGTTGTTACAAAGTGAATCAGAGTAATAAGAAAAGTGAATATCGTAAGCATAGATTGTTTAACTAAAGTGATTAAAAGGTTTAAGAAATGTGACTCAGAGGTTTTTATAAAGTGAATCATGGGTTTAAGAAAAGTGAATCGGAGGTTTAAGAAAAGTGATTCTTGTAAATTGAGACTGTTTAACTAAAGTGAATAAGAGGTTTAAGAAAAGTAAATAAGAGGTTTATGAAAAGTGAAACAAAGGTTTATTAAAGGTGAATCAAAAGTTTAAGAAAAGTGAATATTTTGTTTATTAATACAAGTAAAAGTTAATCCTTCCACAAACATATGCAAGAATAGTATGAACCTTTCATTTATTGAAAGTGAATCATTCGTTTAAAAAGTGAATCTTATGTTTAAGAAAAGCTAACATTTCATTTAAAATAATGTGTGAAATACCCCGAACCTAATTAGGGTGATTAAATTACTCTAATATGATATTTAAGGGCCCATTAGTGCCTAATGAATTTTGGTAAAAAGAATAAATCCAAAAGAAAAGAGAAAACACTTAAAAAGCGAAAAACGCTAAAGTGGGCGTTAAGTGACCCTAGGAGAAATAAAACCTTACGAAGGGTATTAAATGAAATTAAAAGGCTTAATAATGCCTAAATAATATATGGGAACAATTCCCGAAGAAAACGGATCTAAATAACGTATTAAAACGCTAATAAAGCTTTATCGCACGTTTTTCGAGAAAACCCGAAAACGTGACTTTAAGTGGTCAAACAAACCCGTAAAAATTATAGTTCATTAAATAACTATAATTAAACATTAATGGGAGCTTAATAGCCATCAAAATTAAAGAAACGAGAAAATTCCGGAAAAGCGGGCCCGGTTAGGGAATAGGGCTAAAACCGGGTAAACTAACGAGCGTTTTCTGTGAAAGACAAAAAAACGCTCCAGCATGTACAGCAAGGGGGCCGGTTTTAATTGCTGACTCACCCCTCTCTTCTACTAGTGATAAGCTAGAAAGAAAGAAAAGAAAAGTAAAGGAAGAAAGAAAAGTAGAAAAAGGTAACCTCTCTTCTCTCTCCTCCCATTCTCTCTTTTTCTTTTCTCTTTCCTCTCTTTCTCCTTCTTCTACCGTTTTCTCCTCCCCTCTGGTCTGAACGATTTCGAGCTCCCCTCCAATGGCTTCCTCACTTCAATGCCATGCCCAAGCTTCATGAAGGCTCCAATCAAAAAAATAAATACACATTCTTCTTCCTCTCATCATCCTCTATCATTCTCTCTTTTCAAAATTCGAAAAGGAAGAACTTCATCCATATGGGTTTTCCCCATTTGAAGAGAAAATGGCACCATCTTGTAGCTTGGAGTCCCCTCTTTCCATTAAGGTAAAAATTTCATGGAAAAACTCGTTTTTGCTCTTCCTCCTTTGGTAGCCGATTTTGCTCTCTCTTACCTTGTTTTTATCCTTGTTTTGGAGCTTTGATTCAACCCTCCAATGGTGGAATAATCCCCTTCTTGATTCAAGGGTAAAAGCCCCTCTTAAAGGGCTCCAAAAAGGTAAACCCTAACTATGGTGATTTAAGCCCTTAATTGGATTAGTGTATTTCCATGGGTTAGGATTGTTAACTATGTGCTTTTTGTGTAATTTGGGTGTTGGGATGGAGTTTGGTAACTCCATTGCCAACTTGATCGGAATTGAAGAGAAGGAGAAGAGAAGACTTGAACAAGGGGAAACTTGTGAGCTTAAGGTAAGAAAACTACCTTAATAACTATCTTTATTGCTTTAGGAATTGGGATGGGTTAAATTTAAATAATGAACCCAAACAATGTGAATTAATGTAGTTGATTGAATTTGAGGGTGATTGTGAACTGTTAGATTTATTTAGTTAGTGCGTTGGCTGTTATTAGTGTGTTAAGCCTTTCTGTTATGTTTCTCTGAGGCGTGTCAATTATTGTCGTTATTAGTCTTGACCGTTGGGTCAATGGGTTTTATTAATTGTACTAAAGTTGGGAGTATGGAGAGTAGTGTGTGTAGACTGTGTAGAGTCGTTTTCTCTAGGGTTTCAGTCTAAGCCTTCCACGTTGGGTATTCTTCCCTTTCCTCTGTAAACAATCTTCTTCCTTCGATCGACAGAAATACAAGGGTGTTTACAGTTTTTCATGGTATCAGAGCAGCGGTCATGGGACCGAGCTCTTCTTTCCTTCGTCTATAAACTTTCACCGGCGTCTTCTACCGCATCTGATTTCACCGTGTTTCGACATCACCATCGATATATGTTTCTTCTTCCTTGGGTCGTCTCACCGCGTTTCCTCGCCATCGATTTCCCTGTTTCGAACTAAGCCCAGCTTCGCCGCTCCATCAGGCATCCCTAATTTCTTAAGTCGCCTCGATGCTACTCCGGTTTCGCCGTCCCTATACTAACCGCTCAGCTAGTTTCTTGAAGTCGCTTCCGCCTGGTTTATCACCAAGGTTTGTTTTCTCACTGTCTGGTCGATTTATCCTCTTGATTCCCCTCATGTTCGACATCACCTCCGAGGCTTTTTACCTTCTTGAGCCGCCACCGACGGAACTTGGTCTCTCGCTCCCTTATTACCCCACGCCAACAGAAGATGAATCCAGAAGAAAAGAACTCAGAGGATTCCGAAGCGGGCAAGATGAAAGGGATCCAGAATGCAGGGACTAGCAACGCTGCCAATGCAACGATTGATGTTGGTGATGCTCTGTATCTTTCCAGTTCAGATAGTCCAGGCTTCGCCATTGCCACAAAATTCGATGGAGGGCCAGGTTTCTCTCGGTGGAAACACCAAGTCGAGATAGCCCTATCTTCCAAGAATAAGCTAGGGTTCGTTTTAGGAACAACTAAGAAACCTACCGACTCCACCGCCCGTGCTGAAGCCTGGACCCGTTGCGACAGTATGGTCCGTTCTTGGATCCTCATGAGTCTTGAAAGAAAGGTCGCCGACACGGTTCTATTTCGATCGCCTGCAGTCAAACTATGGGAAGATCTCTGTGCTCGCTATGATCAAGTTGACGCCACCAGGATGTTTGAACTGGAAAGGCGCCTTGCTTCAACATCTCAAGGAAATGAGACCATTGGTGATTATTTTGCAAAATTAAGGGGAATCTGGGACGAAATTGATGCGACCACAGTCCTTCCAACCTGCGCTTGCTCTACCGACCAAGGATTCAAGGAGTATATTAAGACGCAGCGGCTAATAAAATTCCTTATGGGGCTAAGTGACAGATATGCTAGTGCGAGGGAGAATATTTTGATGATAAATCCTCTACCATCAATGGAGCAGGCCTTCTCAATTTTGATCCAGCAAGAAAGACGGAAGACTTTGACAGCCAACAAAGGGATAGAGGTCGAAGCTCCTGCTGCTTTCTCAGCAAACCAATGAAGAAGAGGCTATGGTCGCGGTCAATCTGGAGGAAGGAAACCTGGTCTCCAATGTTCGCACTGTCACAAACCGGGGCACACTGAGGATAAGTGTTTCCAGAAGCACGGGTTTCCTCCTGGATGGCGAACCAACAGAGAAAAGAATCACCAAGCAAATGGCAGCGGTGGAGAAAAGGAAGATCACTGCAAGGATCCATTCCAAGGGGTGCTCACCACGGAGCAGATCAATGGCCTACTAAACTACATCAGCAAGTCACAAGTCAAAGGAAAAGAATCAAGTGCTTCTGAATCCAATTGTGGGTTCACAGGTATAACACTTTCACCTTTGGTAACTAAGACAACTGGAAATAATTATCATTGGACTGATGGAGTTTATACGAAAATTAAATCTGATTCTGATGCTGTTGGTGATCCTATAATTGCTTGTGATGATCATTTTTGCTCAGGTGTGAATATATGCGAATCAAATGATGCTTTTGATAATTTAATCTGCAATAACTTGTCCGCTGCTGGCATACCCAGAAACTCTGCTTTCAATCATAATATTTGTTCTGATTATCTGTGTTTGGGTGTGAATAGACATGGGAATGCTGATGTGGTTAAACAGAATCATTCTGTTTATGTTAATTACTTACCTGAAACTTGTGATGATGGGTCTTCTTATGATCATAAAGTTAGCTTAACTTGCGATGATGGTGTGACATGTAATGTTTTTGATGAGCACGCACATCAAGGTAAAAGGTGGATTATTGATAGTGGAGCATCCGACCACATGTGTGGGGATCTTGGCATGTTTCATGAAATTGTTTTTCTTAAGAATGACCATTGGGTAGGGATGCCTGATGGGCATCCACAGGTAGTAAAACTGATTGGTAAAATTAGAATAAACAGTTTCATAACTCTTAACGATGTGCTCTATGTTCCTGATTTCAAATTTGGCCTCATATCTATTAGCAAGTTGTGTGATCAGATGCAAGGCAGGTTTTATTTTGATTCAAAACATTGTTTTTATCAGGCCTATGACAGCAGTCAAGAAGTGAAGATTGGAAATGCCCAAAGGGGTCTTTATCTGCTTGATACCTTCTGTGATCAGATGAGAAAAAATAGTTTCAGTTCTAATGTAGATAAGGATACTTTTGTCAAAACTGTGAATGATCTAGATTTGTGGCATCATAGGGTCGGTCATTTACCAAAGGAAAAGCTGTCAAGACTAGGTCTCATTAGGGAGAAAAACCTTCTGAATGATTTTGTTTGCGAGTCATGTAATAGAGCCAAAAGTCATAGGGTTCCTTTTCCATCCAGCTCAATAAAAACGAAAGATATATTCGAATTGATTCATATTGACTTATGGGGGCCATACAACCTTGAAACCCACGATGGGTTCACTTATTTTCTCACAATTGTTGATGACAAAAGTCGGGTTACATGGACTCATCTGTGCAAAGCTAAGTCTGATTCATTTCCTCTTATTATTGGTTTTATCTCAATGGTTGAAAAACAATTTGACAAGAATGTGAAATGTGTTAGAACAGATAACGCACATGAACTTGGAAGCTCGAATGTTGGGGCTGAATACTTTAGGCTCAAGGGCATTAGACACCAAACTACTTGCTCCTACTCACCGCAGCAAAATGGTGTTGCTGAGCGGAAGCATAGACACATTCTAGAAACAGCCCAGGCCATTATGTTTCATTCCTGTTTGCCTAGAAAGTTTTGGGGGGAAAGCATCCTCACTGCTACCTATCTCATCAATAGGATGCCCCTTGTTAATTTAGATAAGAAATCCCCATTTGAGATAATTTATGGGAATAAACCTGATTATTCTGTTCTGAAGGGATTTGGTTGTCTTTGTTTTGCTAATAACAATAGAAACCTTCATGATAAATTTATGTCCAGATCAGTGAAATGTGTTTTCCTGGGGTATGGACAGAACAAAAAAGGGTATAAGCTGTATGATTTAGACAATGATAGAGTTATTTATAATCGGGATGTTATTTTTCATGAAAGGGTGTACCCTTTTAGGCAAAACTCAGAAAGTTTGAGACAACAGAATCAGACATCTGACGACAGGGAAGGTAATGCATTGCAAAATGATTTCTTTTCACTGATTGATACTAATATCATTGAGACAAGCTTAAGACAGGAAAGCCAAGAGAGATACAACCCCAGTGATGATGAAGAGATGGTCCAAGAAAGGAGACATGAGGACCAAGATAGTGGTGCAGAACAAAGGGCTGACCTGGACAATGATGGTCCAAGGGAAACAAATACAGAAGCTGCAGAACAAGGAGAATCCACTGCACCTAGAAGGTCAGAAAGGATAAGACATGCCCCGAGATATCTCAGTGATTATGACCTTGGGTCTACGGCCATCCAGAAAGATAAGTTCACTTCCAATTACTCCCTTGATTGCTTTTCACAGATTTTAAATGATAGAATTGCTAGCTGTTATACTGTTAACTCCAGTATTGAGAACTCGGAATCTGCTGAAAATAATTGTATTGTTGGAGCTTGTTTTACTCCTCATACCTTAGGAATTGTCTTGGGTGATGTTTCTGGTCATTACTGCTTACATGCTATAGTTAACAGAGAGATTGAGCCTAGCTGTTTTAGTGAAGCTGAAAAGGATGAGAGATGGAAAAAGGCTATGAAAGAGGAATTTCTTGCATTAGAAAGAAACCACACATGGGACTTAGTGGACCTTCCGAGTGGAGTGAAACCGGTTAAGTGTAAGTGGGTCTATAAAATTAAACATAAGAGTGATGGCAGTGTTGAAAGGTTTAAGGCCAGATTAGTTGCTAAGGGTTATACACAAAGGTATGGAATTGATTACTTGGAAACCTTTTCTCCGGTGGTCAAGTTTACCACAATTAAGGCCCTGGTTATTGTTGCAACTAAAAGAAGGTGGTTAATAAGCCAACTAGACATTAATAATGCATTTTTGCATGGGGATCTTGAGGAGAATGTTTACATGGATCTTCCTGAGGGTTATAGGACAGATCAGTTAGGAAAAGTTTGTAAATTAAGGAAGTCTCTTTATGGGCTGAAACAGGCCTCTAGGCAATGGCACCACAAGTTAAGTGTTTTCCTTAAATCTTTGGGTTTCGTTCAGTCTCTTAATGATTACTCTCTGTTTACAAGGTCAGAATCAAATCTGGTTTGTCATCTAGTGGTGTATGTAGATGATATTCTTATCACCGGAAATGACCTTGTTCTTATTAAAACTGTTAAGGAAAGATTGAACAGGCAGTTTAAAATTAAGGATCTAGGGAGACTTAGTTTCTTTTTGGGAATGCAGTTCATTCATACTACTGATGGAGTTGTCTTATTGCAAAAGAAATATTGTCAAGATCTGTTGAAAGAGTTTGTTCTGTCTGGAAGAAAGAAAGCTTGCAGTCCTCTGGATACTTATAGCAAACTTAGGAAGGATGAGGGCAAACTCCTGGATGATCCCTTTATATACAGGAAATTAGTTGGTAAAATCAGATATCTCTCACATAGTAGGCCTGATCTCTGTTTTGCAATTCAAGTTTTGAGTCAGTTTTTAAGTTCTCCCACTGATGTTCATTACAATGCAGCACTTCACACTCTGAGTTATATCAGTGGCACACTGAATTATGGGCTATTATTCAATTGTAAAGACAATTATTCACTGGTTGCTTTTTGTGACTCTGATTGGGCAGGTTGCCCAAATACGAGACGGTCCATTAGTGGCTACTTCATTCATCTAGGCGGCAGTCCTCTCTCATGGAAATCAAAGAAGCAGGCTACCGTGGCTTTGTCCTCAGCTGAAGCGGAGTACCGAGCCATGAGGAGCGTGACGGCTGAACTCAGTTGGATCACAAGAGTTCTGCATGAGCTGGGAGTGGACAGTGTGCTACCCGTTCCAGTGAAATCAGATAGCCAAGCAGCGATTTACATCGCGAGAAATCCTGTTCTGCATGAGAGAACCAAGCACATTGAGCTTGATATTCATTTCGTCAGGCAGAAATTACAAGAGGGGATGATTGAAGTGGAGTTTGTGGGCTCAAAAGACCAAGTGGCTGATGTACTGACTAAGATACTACCAGGCAAGGCTTATCCTCAGCAAGTCAAAAGGATGGGGCTGGTTCTGGAAGCAGAGTAACGGGCTCTCCACAGCAGTTTGTTAACAAGCTTTGTTTTGGTTGCAAATCTTACAAGCTGCAGCCTTCTAAGATTTGAAGGGGGTGTTAGATTTATTTAGTTAGTGCGTTGGCTGTTATTAGTGTGTTAAGCCTTTCTGTTATGTTTCTCTGAGGCGTGTCAATTATTGTCGTTATTAGTCTTGACCGTTGGGTCAATGGGTTTTATTAATTGTACTAAAGTTGGGAGTATGGAGAGTAGTGTGTGTAGACTGTGTAGAGTCGTTTTCTCTAGGGTTTCAGTCTAAGCCTTCCACGTTGGGTATTCTTCCCTTTCCTCTGTAAACAATCTTCTTCCTTCGATCGACAGAAATACAAGGGTGTTTACAGTTTTTCACCGTTAAGTGTTTAATAAGTTTTTTTTTTAATTATAATTAAGTCTTTGCACGTAAGTTAACTAAGGTGTAGTTAACAAAGTAAATAAGTTTAAAAAACAGTTTTTAAATTCAAAATATATATATATGATATCCACATAACAAACTTTCAATTGGTTTAGAGAAAGAGGATACTATATCCTCCCAAAATAGAATAGAAGGGTGGCCAAGCACACCATAAAAAAAGGTGGGTGAAAGCAATGCATGTTAAGGTTTGGATGAGAGTTGGCGAGATTGGGAAAAATTGAATTGCAGGTAAGAGAATCACGTGTGTAGTGTAGTGTTAGATGGATATCAGATTCTTCTTACTCAACATATTAAAAACAAGACCATCCACATCTTTTTAGGCGCACCAACACGTACTGTTTTTCTTCTTCTCCATTCATTTATTTAATCCTAGTGCAATCGTTACATCGATCCTTCCATATAAATACTCTTAAACCCCAGTACTGATCACCATAACTCTACCTTACAAACATTCGTTGATCTTTCTAATTAATCCCTCTCACTAATTACAACAAATTAATAAAAAAAACCCCACCCCACCCACCCAATGGAACTCGAAAGGGTGCAAGTCTTAGCAACTATCGGCGGCGTTAAAGATCTACCGGCTCATTTCATCCGTCCAGACCACGAGCGACCGGAAAACACACGACCACTAGAAGGAGTGAAGGTCCCAGTCGTCTCTTTATCCCAACCACGTGAGACTCTGGTGAAGGAAATCTCAGAGGCTAGTAGCGAGTGGGGATTCTTCGTTATAACAGATCATGGTGTTTCATCTGAGTTGATAAAGAAAGTCCAGCAAGTGGGAACTGAATTCTTCAAGCTTCCACAAGAGGAGAAAGAAAAGTACGCTAATGACCCTGCTAAAGGTTCGTTTGAAGGATATGGTACTAAGATGCTGAAAAATCTTGACCAGAAAGTTGAATGGGTGGATTACTATTTTCATCTTATGTCTCCACCGTCTAAGGTTAAATACGAAGTCTGGCCACAGAATCCACCCACATACAGGTAGACATCTTACACTAGTTAATTAAGGAATACTCCCTCGTGTCCATAATATCATATTCAGATTTATCTCTAAAACGACAGATAATGTGTTTCTCTTAATTACATATACAGGGAAGTCACAGAAGAATACAATAAGGAAGTAGTGCGACTAACGGATGAGATACTCGGACTCTGGTCAGAAGGTCTTGGTCTTGAAACTAAAGTACTGAAAAATCTGCTTGGTGATGATGATATTGAAGTAGAAATGAAGATCAACATGTATCCACCATGTCCACGTCCTGACCTTGCATTAGGTGTTGAACCTCATACTGACATGTCAGCAATCACCATTCTTGTACCTAATGAAGTAACCGGTCTTCAGGTCTGGAAAGATGGGAATTGGGTGGCTGTTGACTACTTCCCTGACGCCATTTACATCCATGTTGGTGACCAGATCGAAGTGATGAGCAACGGGAAGTATAAGAGCATTCTACACAGGAGTGTAGTGAACAAGGAGAAAACAAGGATGTCATGGGCTGTGTTCTGTGTTCCACCAGGTGATAAAGTCATTGGACCAGTTGCTGAGCTTGTGGATGAAGACCAAACAATCCACCCAAGTATACGGCTAAGACGTTTGATGAGTACCGCCGTAGGAAGATTAACAAGCTTCCGCAATAGAGATCTCCATCTATTTGTTTAGCTAGCTAGCTAGCTAGCTAGCTGCACCACCAAAAGGAATAATCAAAATCTTAAATGGAAAAATAATCATGCATGCATGGCTCTGGTCTGTTGTTTACTATTATTAAGTTGCTTTAAATTAGAGTATCAAGAATTTAGTTTCTTGGTTGATATATTAATTATTTGTCATGGAAATCCGATAACCAAGATTTGTTTATGTGCGTTGGTAATAATCAATGCCTCTATTTTACAACCACACTCTCTTGTACTTGGATTAATCAATGCTGCTTTGTGATGAGGTAAGCTCCACAATAAGAAAATCGAAATCTTTCTGAGCTCTGTAAACATTTGATAAACGGTTGATACTTCAGCCAATCACCACAGATAATTGTCACCATATCAATAGATATAGGCAGTGAAAATTATAGTGATTTCAAGCTTTAGTTTGGTTACAATAATGGTATTGCACTCGGTGGTTTCAGTTCTTGTTACAAAATCTCTCGCATAACCAGTTTTCTCACTTCTGATTTTATTTTTGAAAAGATCTGACAATTGTGCACACTTCTTGCCTTTTTCCACCCATTGTTGCAATTACAGACAATTCCTGTCTATCTACATCTGGGTTAGTTTTATAATTTAGAAAAAGTATGTGGGTTAGTTTTATAATTTAGAAAAAGTGACAAATTGGAAACCGAAACCGACAACGCGTGAGATTTGCTTTTTTTGTTTTTTATTTTTTTTCTTTATCTTTATCACAACATAAAATTTAAATTGTTGTAAATTTTAATATATAAATCGAAAATAAAAAAAATTATATCATTGTTCATTAAACTCAATCTCTTCAAAATAAGACCAGTCATGGATATGTTTTGACAACTTTTTTTAAAAAAAATTATTTTTACATGTATAGTGTACAGAACATAAAAGAAAACCTGTACGGATGGTCATACAAACCTGTACAAATATTCATTAATATGTACATTCTCACGTAAAGATATGTACATCCTCGCATTAAAAACATACATATTGTCACATAAACCTGTATGAATCATTACATATGTACATCCTCACATTAAAATATGTACATATAAGGGAGAAAACATGTACATATGGCCATACAAACATGTACAGATGTTCATTAAAAACATGTACATTCTCACATTTGAACATGTACATTATCACATTAAAACATGTACATTCTCACATTAAAATATGTACATACATCCTCACGTTAAAATATTATCGTATACATGTAAAAATAATTTTTTTTAAAAGTTGTCAAAACATATCCATGACTGGTCTTATTTTGAAGAACTTGAATTTAGATGAACAATGATATAATTTTTTTTCATTTTGAACTTATATATTAAAAGTTACAACCATTTAAATTAGTGTTGTTATAATAAAGATAAATAAAAAGAAAAAAAGAAAAAAAATGCAGAAACCGTGATGGTGAGCATGAGTTTACTACTTCTCTTATCTTGTTTATTCTAATTTGACTGAAATGCCGTAGCCACTAATTTACTGAATGCCCTCAACATTCACATGTAGCTAAGATCTCCTCGAAAAAAATGTACAGAGCTACGTCTGCATCAATCATTGAATGGTTTTTTTTCTTTTTTATCGGTCACATAAGTGAGGTTGAGTTTAATTTGATTCAAGGATATCTCTACCCTTTCACTACCGACCGACTCACCGGGGTGTAGAATTGTATGGTATTTTTAGATCGAGGGTAGGATGGATGATTACTCGAATTCATTCCAGTTTCCTATGTTACAGCTTGTTAGTAATATTAGGGAAGTAGAGAGAAGTACTTCCATGTCACTCAACAACTTGTACATGTTCTTTCTTTATTTGACGCAGCCAACCGTCAGCTACTTCCTATTTCCTTCCGGTTGAAAAGTCATCTTTTGGCTGCATAACTAAACGACAATTGAAGGTTAGGTTAGGTTAGGTGCCCACTTGTTTCATCCCTTCTTTTCTTACCAAATGCCTACTTCTCAAGCACGCAGCTTAAAAACCTGTCAGCCAATAACATATCAAAACGTCCATTGCCAGATTTCTTACTTCTCTCAGTATAAAAATTATTTATCTTACATATTTAATATGAAAGTGAAAAAACATGCTATATAAAACAAACAGGATAATCAATTCAAGACGGATAAAATAAAAAATAATATTTATTTATTAAATATTGATTATAATTAATGTCAAATAAGTATAAATAAGAATATGTTATTCTTGATTTCATCATAGAGGTTTTGGAATTAGTTTTTTTGTGTGTGCATATATACAGAAGTACCATTTACTACAGACACAGTGAGAGCCATGTTATGGTTATTAGGTCATGAATAGTGTGGGAATGTTGTTGTGGTTTCCTCCACCTAGTAAACACGAAGACTTAATCAATTGACAACAAAGGAAGAACGTTTCAATTGATAATGAGAAAAAAAACGATCCAATTTATTCTGCTACGTTCAAGAGATAGGTACCATAATCTTTAAATTCAAACGGTGGTTTCAGTCTTTGTTCGATTTTTGCTGAATTATCCTTGCGTGTGGTTTTATTCGCTTGCTATGGATAGATCAAGATTGTCCCTGATCCGAGCGAATCAATTGTTTATTTTGCTGTGTACGTGTTCTTCATCGGCATGGTCTACGTGTATAGAAAAACTGGATCTTTTTATCATAATAATATATGTGCATGCCTGACAAAAGAGATCTTTAAAATCTTGATTTGGTTGTAGTCTTGTAGATAGTATAAAAAAAGTGGTCGCGTCAATCTCTACGATAATTTGGTGCAGTAATGGATATGTGCGGATTCTCTTTGACTCCGGTTTTAATAAATTAAACAAAAAGGGAAGGCGTGTGGTTTGAATTTTTTAAAAACAACTAGTTATTTGTGATGATCTTCTCAAGAGTGTGTTGTTTATCGGCCAACATTTATATATTAATCGGAGTTGTTTAAAAAATCTGTTGCCGTGGCTGTCCACATTTTGTGGTGGAGCTCATCTGAATTAGATTAATAGGATTATCACATTATACTCCTACTCTTAATTGATTTGGTAATATGTATTGTTTTTAGCCTAAAAGTTGGGAATTTGTATCCTTGTTTTTCAAAATGAATTTGTTTCTATATTCTGATAATTTATATTTATTATATTGTAGATTGATATTATAGTTATTAATTATGTGATACATTTAAACTCTTTGTGAGCTGTTACAATGTTACATATTCTGCCAAATTCTACCGCATTGTAATATCAAATCAATTGAGATATATAATAATTACACAATAATATCTATATAATACTATAAGTATATGTTTTTGTAATGTGTAAAGGTTGTTTTAATGTTTTTGTAGCTTTAAATTCTTACAATTGTAAGAGTAACATTTATGTTCGTTTTTGTAATGAATATTATTGTTTTATAATTTAGCAACTGTTATTCTATTATGAATAATAATTTTGTTAATTAAAATAGAAGTTAAGTTGTTCCAAAGTTTTTTTTTAATTAATCTAGTGTGTCTAGATTTTCTTTAGTAGACATCAAACAATTTAATCTTTTGAACATAAGTTGTTCAACTAATTTTAAGAAATCTAGTTTGTCTAGATTTTCATTAGTAGACACTAATTAATTTAATAATTCTTTTTGTAGGAATTTATTAATGGAACAATAATACTGAAAATTTGTTTTTCATAAGTAATGGGAATCGTCATAATTTCAAATTTTGTTTTTGAAATTATAAATGCATTTGTTGCATGTTTATGGTATGTTAATTGATAAACCTAAGTAGTAAAATTGATTGTATTTGTGAAGCATATTTTTGTTTCTTATACTTTGATAAATATTTTTACAATACTATAAACAATTAGTGTTATGTACACGTGTAAGACACAACAACTAATGATATTCTTTTTTTAAGATGGATGTTGTATCGAAGAGTATTGTAGTAGATTGTAACAAGGGTGAAAAACTAACTGAACGAAATTACGATAAGTGGAGTTGTAAAGTTCAGTATGCCTTGGAAGACCAAAAGCTTTTGGATGCAACTCTACAAGTCGTGGAGGCTCCTTCTGGTGAGGGACACTCCGCCCAGGCACGTAGGGAGCTATAAACCTATAATTCCTGGAAGAAGAAGAGTCGCACTGCCCGCATCTTACTTTTAAGTAGTATGAGAAGTGATGTGATGTTGCGTTTTGAAACCCATCAAACTACTAATGGGGTATGGAAAGTAGTCAAGCGAAACTTTGGAGGAAGCACTATTACTCGTAAAAGACAACTGCAAATGCATCTTGATAGCTACAAAAAGAGATCTAATAAGACTAAGAGATCTGATAAGACTATGGCTGAACATATTACTGTGATGTCTAATATGGTTAATGAGCTTAAGGATGCAGGACATGAGTTGTTCGATGAGCACCAAGTTCAAGCGCTGATAAGATCTTCCCTCGGAGTGTTGAATGGGATTCTCTGAAGCATACTTTAACCCATGATGCTTACATCCTCACCTTTAAAAAAATGTTGCTTGTCATCTTGAGTTGGAAGAGAATAGGTTATTCTGTGAAAAACCAGTTAATGAGGTGTATGCTATTAATTCTAGCAATAGAGGTCATAAGAATCATAGACATAAAAAAGGGAATAATGGTAACAGTGACTTTTAGAAAGGGTAGTGGAAGAAAAGTAGAGAAGCAAGACCAATGATGGTAAATGAAAAGGTAAGAAGGTACCCCTCCCTCTGTTCCACGACTAATCCTACTGCGTACCTGGTCCCGAAACTGTGTGGATTTATAGAGAGAGAACCTATGGAAGGAATGTTCCAATCGTATCAAAAATGCAGAGCCCCTTGCCTTTATGGGGGTATCCTCTTATTTATAATGTTTACATCGCTAGATCGGGGGTTGCCAGCCTGTCACTTTCTTCTTACTGCCAGGTTGGCGCTAGCACATAAACGAGACATCTATCTACCTTTTTTGGCCGGAATGCGTTCCGGCCTTGCAGTACCCCTTGTTCTAGGCTATCCCTTCCGGTCACAGGAGACCGGATGTCTTACTTTCTTTACTCTTATACTTTTTCCCTCTTCATCAGTCCCACAATTTCTATTTTTGATTCTTTAAATGCAAAAAGTAGAACTTTTCTTCTTCAGCATGCTTTGTGAAAAACCCTTGCCCGTCTTTAGTCTTTTTATGGTTTTCCGGACTGACTTTCTTCTGACTTCCGTCCTTCCGGCCTTCTCCCCTTAGTCCCACAAGTTTTCCTTTCCTTTTTTTTCTCTTCTTAAAAAAAGAAAATAAAGCTTGGCCTTCATGAACCGAGACTTTGCTCGTGCCAAGCCCGTGCTCGCGCCTTTTCGATGTAGAATTTTCGGAGGCGCTTTGTGTCAGCGTCCCATTTCCAGGAAGGTGCAAAGTCCTTATTTTATGATTTTTATTAACTGAGCGGGAACCGTTTTCTTGAAAACTCCAGGTTCAGTTTTTGATATCTTCTCTCTCCTTTACCTGCTCCAGACTTCGTCGCCTTTCCCTTACGCTTCGCTTTCGAATCCTTTCTCCATCTTCCCTTGTTTTACTGTCCTCCTCCGTTCATCTGCTCTAATGGCTTCTTCTAGCTCGAAGAAGAACAAGGCACCAGCGAATTTTGTTCCTGCAAAAGAGGCGATTCAAGGTACCTCTTCCTCCCAGGGCTTTCGCCCTTCTTATTTGAAATTTACTGCACCCTTCTCCGCTGATCGGGAGCCTTCTCCATCTTCCCTGGACACCTCCTCCCTTCTTTCCTACCTGAAAAACGTCGAAGTCCCACAGGGTACTCGCATCCATCTTCCTTCTTCCGATTCACATCCCTACGATGATTTTGGACTCGGATATGCCGTTTATGGTGATTTTTCCCCGTGGCCTGACCGTGCCTCCTCAACCGTTCGTTCTGGGCTTCCTAATTCACCGCTGCTGCGTGCTTGCTCACCTACACCCAAAAGCGATTTCTTACCTTCATGCCTATGTGCTCCTCTGCGAGGAGAACAAAATTCAGGCGGAGGCGACCGAATTTGCCCAATTCTTCTCCACAAGGGACGATCCTGATAGCTTGACCATCAAGGCGAAGGCCGGATTCTCCCTTTTCGACTACAAGAAGGCGTCCTCCGGATGGAACTCCCGATGGTTCGTCATTATCCCACCACCCGCCGATTTTTGGGAGTTCCTTACTGCTCCTCGATCCCGAAAGGTCAATTTAGCTGCCCCCCTTCTCCAGCGCAAGGCATGCCCATCTCAAAAATCCTGAAGATGGTGAGCAGTAAGCAGCCTACGGTCTCTCAAATTTTTACCCCGGCACGCCTGGACTCATTGAAGAAATATCATAGTAAGTTTTATTTGGCTCACTTTTACCTAAATCTTTTACCTTTTACCACCTTCTTACTTTTCGTGTCGTTCTGGTAGATTTCTTTTCCAGAGGAGACAAGGTGGGGCCTTTCAACAGTTGGAATTTTGTTAACTTTAAAATGGGTGACGAGCAAGTTGATTATTATGCGTCTGTTGATGCGGCCGTTGATGCGGCCATAAAACTTCTTGGGGATGCTTCTGCTTCTAAGAAGAGACAAAGAGGTGATAATGACAAGGATCGATCCGGGCAAAAGAAAAGAGAATCACTGAGTCCCCAGCCTGATCGAGTGGTGATTTGCCAGGTACTTGACACATGAGTCTAGGATCTGGGCGTCGTGTCTTTCTTCCCCTTACTCCTGGTTTAGGCCTGGGGTTTGTCTCTCACCCAAGGCAGGAGTCTGGCCACCCAACTCCTATTTGTGACTTGTTTCCTGACTTGGCAGGATATTTTTCTTCCGATCCAGCCCATGGTGTTGCTCTGGAAGAGACTGACCTACGTATTGTTCTTTCTGGTTTGAAGAAAGCTTTTTGTCTTCCCTTTTGCATGCTCTTTGCTGACCCTTCCTTTCTCAGGCTCTCAAGGCGCACCTATAACCGTTCCTGATAACGAGGTTGCATCCGGTCCTGCCCCCTACTGCGCCGTTCCGGCTTCTGGCACTCAAAGACTCCGAAAGAAAACCGTATCAAAACCGAAGGTTGTCTTAACAGAGATTTTTGAAGCTGAAGGGGGCAGCAAGGCTTTCGGTACCTCAATTTCATGAGATGTTCCTGGGGCCAAGGAGTCAGCACATGAGAGAGTGAAGGAATATCGATCAGTGCCCGAGGGCCCAGAGCTCCAAAGCAAGCAAAGGGAGGACATTGCTGCCTCTTCCTCCTCTCCACCCCCTCCTGTTCAGGGGAATTTTACCGGTCCTTCTGAGAAGGAGGGATGGTTTTACCACCTTGGACAACCCCTGCGCAGGATCTCTTTGGATACTGCTCGATATACCATGCTTGGAAAGAGGCAATAAGGCTGTCTGATCATCCGGACGGGATCTTCGCTCCTCCGTCCATCGTTACTGCTACCAAGGAGAGGTTGAGGATCGGGAGCGGAGGAGCCGATGCCATCATGCGTCACTCCCTTCCCATGGGAGAGGTCTTCAACCTAATGTGGCAAGGCATTTTTCAGGTTAGTGCAATCTTTCTCCCATTCTTCTATACCTTTTTGGCACTTCTTAAACCTTTTATGTCTTGTTTCTTTAGGTGATGTCAATGGCCCAAAGTGCCGAAGTTCAAACCCGAGACCTTCAATCCGACCTGTAATATGAGAAAAGCCAAGCCAATAATATTGAAGCTGAGTTGAAGCAGACCCGCTCCTCCCATGATACCTACATCGACCAAGTTCATTATGAGATCGACCGCAAGGTGAAAGAAAGGATAGATACTTTAAACAAGGAATTGCGGTCATCTCGCCACGAGTGTGTTCGCCTTCGTGATGAGTATGAGTCGAAATTAAAGAGCCTACGAGAAGAGAAGTCTGCCCTGAGAAACCAGAATCTCCAGACTGACAGCGTCTTGAAATAGGTACGCCGCAACCCTTCCGGCGAAAAGGGTGTCTTGACGCCGGTGCAAGCTTTTTCTGATTTGCAAGTTTTGTTGCGGTAGGTACGGGCTGCTCATAAAAGGGAGGTGGACTCCCTTGCTTCGGACAAAGTTCACTTGTCCGACCAAAACGCTGTCCTCAAGAAGGAAGTTGAGTCCCTCGAGCTTGATAAGAAGAATTTGGCCAGGCAAGTTGAGGCTTTGGTGGAAGATAAAGCCAAACTCATTCACGAGCTTACCAACCTGACTAAGGAAAGAAATGCCCTGGATGAGCAGACTCGAGCTGCTTTTGACCAAGAAAAGCGGTCCTTGATGGAGGAAAACACGGCTCTTTCCGCCGACAAGGCTGCTCTTGCGGCCGAGAAGGTCTCTCTGGAAGAGAAGGTGAAGGCTTTGGAGGGAACTACGGCCTTCCTTCAATCCGAGAATGCTAAAGCTCCGGCCAAAAGTGAGTTTTATCGGTCTTTTGCCGGCTCTTTTCTGTCCTTACATTTTATTCTTACTGATCCTATTCTTTTTCCTCTTCAACCAGATTCTGAAAATCTTCTAAGACATGTTGAGAAACTCAGCGGCCGCGTTGATAAGCTGAATGAGGAACTTTCTGCCATGGGTTTTGACCGTGATCTTTATCGAGCCCAGGTCCTACAGCTTGAGGAGGATGTTGCCAAGCATATGGCCTACGCCCGCCAGATCCAGGAGGAGCTGAAGAAGCAGGGGACCATCATTGCTCATTTGAAAAAGGCTTTCGGTTTCCAGAGCCGGAAGATTACTAACGTTTGCCGTCAAACCATTTCCAAGTACTTTTTGAAGAAAGGTGAGGTTTTGGATGACGATTTGTATAGTGAGTTGGAGTTTGACAAAGTTGCCCAGAAGAGCAATTTCTTTGAGGATTTTGAGAAGTTCGGCCGTCTCCCTGGTGAAACGTTCTTCGGGCCTGGTCAGGCCTCCTTCCTTCCCCCGACAGTGGTATGCGCCAAGGAGTTACCAGCTCTCATCAGGCCGTTGGAAGATCTAATTCTCAGGAAAGCGTGTTCCATCCGGTCGAAGAGTTAGCTGCAAAAAAGCCTGCTCAAGAATAGACATTCTCTCTTTTTTAGACTGGTTTTTTAGTGTAGGGACCTTGTATAGGTGTATTTTGGGTTATTACTTCGGTAATTACTTAGCACTTTTGCCTCTATTACTGCTTTCGTACCCTCAATTTGTTCAGACTACTTACTACGGGTTTGCTTTATATATTTTACATTTGGCTTTATCCGGAGCGACCGGATTTCCAAATGTTTTGCGTACGCCCTTTGTTTACACAAAAGGTCCTTACACTTTTGCTCAGTTTTATTCTTAAGAAAATCCCTAGGTATTACAGGCACGCTGGCGGATGGTACATTTCAAGGCATGATAGCTTGTAGGCACGCTGGCCGGATGGTACATTTCAAGGCATGATAGCCTGTAGGCACGTTGGCCGGATGGTACATTTCAAGGCATGATAGCCTGTAGGCACGCTGGCCGGATGGTACATTTCAAGGCATGATAGCCTGTAGGCATGGCCGGATGGTACATTTCAAGGCATGATAGCCTGTAGGCACGCTGGCCGGATGGTACATTTCAAGGCATGATAGCCTGTAGGCACGCTGGCCGGATGGTACATTTCAAGGCATGATAGCTTGTAGGCACGCTGGCCGTATGGTACATTTCAAGGCATGATAGCCTGTAGGCACGCTGGCCGGATGGTACATTTCAAGGCATGATAGCCTGTAGGCACGCTGGCCGGATGGTACATTTCAAGGCATGATAGCCTGTAGGCACGCTGGCCAGATGGTACATTTCAAGGCAAAAACTTTGTTCAAAAGAATACCTTATTTTATTGATTTTGTAAAATGTTTTTACACATAAACTTTTTAAGGCACTCGACACGCCAAGAGTGAGGCAATTCGTATCCTTCACTGTTTTTCAGGCGGTATGAGGCTCACCCTGTGCGCTGCTATATTATAAATGGTCCTTCCCATTGGGGCTCTAATTTCTTTGGCTGTTTTACCTCCCGAAGGACCAGTTCACCTGGAGCAAAACTTCTTTCTCTTGCTCTTCGATTAAAGTATCTTTCTACCTTCGCCTTATCTCTTTCCATCCTGACTTGAGCCATGATCCTAGTTTCCTCAAGTAAATCAAGGCTATCTTTTACCCCTTCACTGTTACCTTCCTCATCATAAGATTCCCATCTGATTGATGGGACTACAATCTCAGCCGGAACAATTGCTTCTAGACCGTAGGTCAGTCTATATGGAGTTTCTCCAGTTTGTCCTTTTTCGGTTGTTCTGTAGGACCAGAGGACCTGAGGCAGCAATTCCGCCCATCGTCCTTTCTTGTTGTCCAACTTCCTTTTTATAGCTTTGATGATTTGTCCATTCGCATTTTCCACTGGCCGTTTGCCTGTGGATGAGCGACCGACGCGGACCTCAGATCTATCTTCCATTCTTCACAGAATGCTCGGAAGCTGCTGCAATTGAACTGGGTTCCATTATCTGTCACTATTATCTTTGGGATTCCAAACCTGCAGACCACATACTTCCAAATAAAGTCTTGCGACTTTCTTGCAGTAATAGATATTGTTGGCATCGCCTCTACCCATTTGGTGAAGTAATCAACGGCTACATAGATGAATTTGTACCTTCCGGGAGATGCCTCCGGGAAAGGTCCCACAATATCCAACCCCCACATGGCGAATGGGATCGGGGATAGTATGGCTTTTTGCGTGGCTGGGGGATTATGTATTTTGTGTCCGTGCTCCTGACATTTGATGCATTTCTGTATGTACTCTTTAGAATGCTCCTTCATTCTCGGCCAATAGTATCCTAGCCTTAGGATTTTGTGAACTATTGCCCTCTCTCCT